>BMAV01022499.1:501825-517784 GCA_019973955.1 Trichonephila inaurata madagascariensis
ATTAATAACAAATACTTAATTAAATTTTACATATTATATACTTAGAACTATAACCAATCGGAAAAAAATCAAGGGTCTTGGAGGGGGGGTCCCGCCCCCCGGGGGCCCCGCCCCCCCTCGGGGGCCCCACTGTGTCTCATTAAAGTTCGCGAAGGAAATTTATGTCTCTAGCAATCTGCATTGAAGGCACACAACTCTCCCTTAAATCTTCCGAGAGTTCGCCACTTCAATCCATTATTCAAACATTAATATGTATTTATCTTAATTGTTTGCTATTGAATTTCACCCAAATGCACAAAACAGAGAGGTAGACACGAAAGTTGCCGAAGAGTATGAAAAAATTATGGGCGGATTTCGTCACCAACTATTAAAAAGTATTTTCCTCTGAATGCGCGGTCCTCGTGTATGCTTATATATAATAGACAGAAATTTTGCACCTTTGTTCTGAATTATTGCTTTGACCTTTCCTACAGTATTTTTTGAAATATTCGACTAAACATGCAAATTTTCTTGATTTTAAACACCAATATAATTTGAAACTAAGGATCCAAAAGAGCACTTCAATGGACTAATGGGTGAGGGTAAGATCACCTAAATATAATAATAATAATTAGATCGATACTTTTTTTTCCTTTAATTCAAAAAAGTAATTTTGTTTCTAAAACAAATACCATAAATTCTGGCGTATAACGCGCACTTTTAACATCAAAAATAGAATCGAAATTTACGGGTGCGAGTTATACGCCGGGTATGAAAATGAGAGCTTTAAAAATAATAATAAAAAAAAAGATGCTCATAGATAAAAATTAGACTTCTACATATGTTGAAACAATGTGTATATAAAAGAAATGACATTCCTTGTGAAAAAGGGTTGTAGTCTTAGAATTATACTATTTTTTCTAAAGCTTTGAAATAATACATCGAAAAAAATAACTTCAAAACATAAGAGCATTGCACACGTATATTTCAGGTTTCTTCGTAAAAAAAAAGGGGGGTACGCGTTATGCGGTGAATATATTGAAAAACTAAAAAAATGTAGCTTGAAAGTATAGATGCGCTTTGCACATGCTACGGTTTGCGTTATATGCCGGATTTTACGGTAATTGATTTAAAAATCAAAAATTCCTTAGGGGATCAAATTGATGTAAATAATAAAAATACTCTCTTAATGTCTGATAATTCTTCATGAAAAAACCATGATTTTTAGCTTTTTAAGAATTTTTTTTAAAAAGTTTACAATAGCTCGAGTCCTAGAATAGCTAATGATCATTGTAATGGGCATTGTATTCATTAAATTTCAAATCGAGTTAGGGTTAGAGTTTACTCCCATGACATTAAGCTGTAGTAAATAATGGGACCCCTCTTTCTTTGGTTTTACTAACCCTAGATGTGTCAGGAAGTTAGAAAAGGACTCGCACACCATCTAATCGAAACTCTGGAAAATGAATCCTGTCACTAATAGTTCTCGTGTAATTGTTGACCGAATGATTGTCTGTGTATATGTTACCGGCAAAGTATGAAATCCAGCCTTCTATAGAATGCCTAAAACTAGCCGGCAATGTATGAAATGATTCTTATTTCACACATTGCCTAGGCATTCTATATAAAGCCTAATGAAAAACCGGCAAAGTATGAAATACATCTCCGATTTCTTTCGAATATTGCATGGCCAGACACTAGACTTTTAACGTGAGCCTCAGGCTCATAATTTGTCAGTTGCACATTGCGTTTTGTTCGGAAGTGTCAAAATATTCAATTTTACTTAAGCTTTTTCAGCAAAAAATTGGTTTTTTCCTGTGCTGCATGAAAATGGAGAGGCAAGTTGTAGTGCTGGAGAAGGAGTCACGGTCTATAGCAGGGGTAGGCAACCTATGGCACATCACGTTACAATTATCAGTGACACTCAGCACTACTCGACAATTTTGTCAATTTTTGAATCAACTTCATAAATTTGTAATAGACCTTATTTGACAAACATCCCCAGAATTTGGACAAAAGGAATTATGAAAAAATTTGAAAGAATAAGAACGGTCTTTGTGCGTGAAAAATGAAATGAAATGTAATTCAAAATATACCATTCAGGCCTACCATGTTGCAATAAGTAGATTAATTTTAAGTTCTTATTTTTTATTTGAAAATTTTGTTTTCATTTATGAAAGAAAGATATAAATTTTGTTTGGTACAATCTTCTTTTTCCTTTACGTATTTTGAATAACTTTTTAATGCCACTCTCATTATTTTGTCAGAATAACATTTGTATTTTCTAGAAATGTACGTCATTGATATAGTAACCTTATTATGACCTTATTTCATACTTTGCCTAAACAGCCTTAGTCATTCTATAGAATGCCTAGGCATTCAATACAATGCCTCGGCAAAGTATGAAATAATTCTCTTATTTCATACTTTGCCTAAAAACGTCCGGCATTCTATACAATGCCTAGGCATTCTATAGAATGCCGACATTTCATACTTTGCCGGTAACATATATATTAACGTCGCGAAGAAGTTACGCAAAGGCTGTTGCTGACGGATCTCGTAACTTACAGGGTGCTGCCGAATGCGACCGACAAGTTCAGAGGGGAGATAGTAAGCAGCGTGGAGACGACATATCACCACAGAACGTGGGGTTGCAAATCACGTTTAGTCGGAGAATTCTCAAAAACTGTTATGAAGTGTGTGATGTCGAGTAGAATGAAAAAGGGCAATAAAAGGTAAAAAATGCATTTATTAGACATAAGGTCTGTTTACAGTCCAAACAATGCAACACATTTCGACATCAGAAAGACAACGACAAGTGATTATCACAAGAATTGATTGAAGTTGTCATAGCACAGCCGACACGAACGGATGAAAGATTGTCGGACGCTTTCGAACAAATCCGGCGTGTTGGCTATATCAACTGAATCGACGATGATCCGTGCCGTGAGATCCTCCAATGTAGGCAATGGCGGCTCATACATAAGCGATATCGAGAGGCTCCAGATGAAGAAATCCAAGGGATTGAGGTCCGGGGAGCGTAAAGGCCAAGCAATAAGTCCGTCACGTCTTAACTATTCTCGGGATCATGGATGTGGTTACACAGCACAATCAAAAAATATGCTGGTGCCCCATCATACAGGAATCACACATTCTAGTGCGCAGTGGTCGGCGCTCCCTGCAGCAACTCTTAGAGAAGTCAGAAATTTACGTACGGGCAGGTTTCTTCAACCCTACCACGGAGCTCCAGATCCCTGCATTCCTATTGCTACTTTTCTCGTCTGGTTTATCGTCCTCTCGACTGCTACTATTATCAAGATTTTCATCGACCAAACGTGGTTTGCGATCCAATGTTCTATAATGATTTGTCATTCCCCTGCTGCCTATTATCACCTTTCTGAATTTGTCCGTCTAATTCGGCAACACCCTGAAAACCTTCAAGTTCCCGCACCACACAACATAAGAATTTTGAGCCTAGACAGATAAAACGCACATCATCCTCTCTTCTTTGATGGCACTAGGACTAGAGTCTAAAACTTGAAAGAAATACCGTAAAATCCGGTGTAGCACACTTTTAACACAAAAATTAAGATCGAAATTTACGGATGCCCGTTATACGCTGGGTATAAAAATGATGGCTTTAAAAATTAAAAAAAGAGATGAACATAAACAAAATAAGGCTTCTGCTTATATCGAAATACTATTTATTCAAAAGAAATGGCACTTTATATAAACTGAAAGGGTTGTGTGTGTGTGTGAGTATGTGTGTAGTTCTTGAAGTATGCTATTTCTGCAAAATCTTGGGATAATGCCTCGAAAAAATGATTTCAAAACGTAAGAGCATCACACACTTACATTTCAGGTTTCTTTGTAAAAAAAGAGGTGCATGTTAAGAGGAGAACATACCTTAAAATTAAAATATGCAGCTTGAAAGTATAGGTGCGCGTTATATGCTGGTGCGCGTAATACGCCGGTAATATCCATGATAGAATAGATAGCCATGAGCTCGCGGTCATGACCACTCAGCCGCTGTGAATATTTATGTAATTCAAGAGTGAAGAGAATAAAAAAAAAACACTTTCTAGTAATTGGAATATAATTATGTGCAAAAAGAGTAATTAATCAATAATTAAAAGCATTCATTTAGATTATGTGTAAAACCTTTCATAGTTACGGGGTTTTTTTCATTAAAAAAGCGGATAACACATCAAAGACAATTTTTTCGGGCTAAAACTCTGAAATAAGCTATATCTTAATTTAAAAATTTTTACTTTAAAATAGCAGTATAAAAATTCTTAAGCCTGCACTTACTTATCATGGAAATTCCTTTCAAATATTTTATTTCTCAATTGAATTATTTTATATAACAAACTGCATCTACTATTTTTCTATTCCTTGACATTAATAGCGGCGTCAACCCTTTTCTATCCAGTGAATCCATCTATCAACCCAAACTCTCTATCCTCACTCTAAGTGATGTGGCGCTGAAGAATTTCTCCTCAATACCTCCAATCACGTCATTAGGTCCATTCCTGCCATTCTACCCCTAACCGAAGAAGAGGACCACACGGTTAATGACAGTCATCAATAACCTTCGAGTCAGGAAATCGAGCCCCCGCCACCCTTTAAAATCTCTTTCGACAATGTGCTTAATTTCCCAAAGTGTAAACGCGAGCCGAGAGATGCTAAGCCATGCATAAAAGTGGGTAATGTAACTTTTCCGGGCCCCCATTTCACATTACACGGTGCTTGAAACCCATTATCCCCCAAAAGGTCTCTTATGCCATCCGGAGCGTACGTAATTAACGCACAAAAGTGGCGAGGAAAAGGTAAAGTCTTTGACGCAACCCCGGACTGAAAGTCATTAATTTCCGTGCATAGCTGTGGCTACTTGAAGCGGATGATCTGACACACGATGGTGGATGTTATGATGTCTGACACAATCTCTCTTCCCCGTACGCATGCTTGACCGTTTAAAAGTAGCTCCTCCGGTCTGAAACACTGTTTTAAGAGCACTTTTCAAAAAGAGGGGGGTGGCTACCGATATTTCGATAGTGGAGAATAGGCCTTTATTAGCAAATTAATCATTCCAGATTTTTTTCTCCTTCCTTTTTTTACCTAAACGTTTCGCTATTTTTCATAAATAAAGATCGAATAAAAAAAATTAGGGTTTTATATTAAATATATATACAGTCGAACTTCCATATTACGAACCTCTATATTGCGAATTTTTCTATAGAGCGAACTTTTTCCTGAAAACCAAGAACTTTTCCCGATTTTCTTCGTAAAATAACCTCCCAATAGAAAAGTGCATTTTCTATGTAACGAAGATTTTCTCTATCGATTCTATTTTTTTTCCCTATGTTTGAAGTATTTCTGAATATTTCAAATTATTCTCTCAATTTATGGTGATCATAAATCTTGAACTGGTTTTATTAGGAGCTTAACTCGTCGAGAGCAATAGAATTCTAAGCCTTTTATCTAAGAAGTGCAATCTTTAACCCTCATTGTCCACTTCACTAGAAACATTTTCGATATTCCCTTTCATCCTCAGTGGAGTTGTCTCTCATCTCCCCGTGTTCTTGTACCAGTCTCCGTTCATTTGTAGAGTTGATCAGTCGTATTGGTAACTTCGTTTTTAGTAGATTGAAAACGTTCATCCCCATTAATTTTAAAATAAAATCATTTTCTTAATGTTGAAAATATCTCGATAGTCTTTTTCTCTTGTTTTCTTCGCAACTTTTTTTTTTCTTTTTGATGGGTAAGATATATAAAATAAACAGATATTAATTTACAAAAAAGTGTGAATAACTACTTTTTCTAATAAAAAGTGTTTATGAATTTAAAATTTGTTTCATGTGGCTTATATATATAAAGTTCATTGAAAAATCAACCTTTATACAACGAATTTTCGTATAACGAACTTTTTTCGGGATTGTTCAACTTCGTTAAATAGAGGTCCGGCTCTCTCTCTATATATAAATAATGTTAATATAAATAACATGTATTCTTTTAATCGTTGTTTAGTTTTAAGAATATTTTTTTAATAAAAAAAAACTGATCTTACACTTAATAATATCATTTCTTAACTGTTTTTGTTCTCTATGAGTGTTTATTAACGTCGCATTATAAGTAACACAAGAGCTATTGATGGCAAGCCTTATAATTTTGAACCATGGTCAAGCGATGAGGATGACACTAAAGATGCCTCTCCTCTCTCCGAAATTCCACACCACTCTAACGGGAGGACCTTGATCCTCGAAAGATTTAAAGGGCAGCAGTCCCTCTATACGTCGCAACTTCATTGACACAAGGGTTCGAACTCATGAAACACTGGCCACGAATCCATGACCATAACCACTTTTCTGTTCTCTGTTGCAGTTAAGTAAAAATAAATGTTTATGTTCTTGAAAAGAACATTTTCCAAAAACAGTCGAACGCCGATTTAACGAATTCATCGGGACCGAGCATTTTATTCGTTACCTCGAAGTTATTTGTCATATTGGGGTCCAAAGAAAATACAATTTTTTTTTCACTTCCCTTTGGAAATTCAATAATAAAAATTATACACTTTTTATTCAGTAGCTAAAAATTTTGTTAGTGAATTATTATGCACCAGTTAAAATTAGAAATTTTAAAATACTAATAAAGGTTTTACAATCTTTTTGATTCCTGACTCTCGAAAGAGTTCTTTTTCCTACTTTATACAGAGAGCAAAATATTGTGTCATTTACGTCCTGCTGCATATGATATATTTTTCAGTTTCCAAACAATATAAAGCATTAAAAAATGTAATAGTTTTATCCATTTCCATTGTCATTATACATTCTTGCAACAAAATCACTATTCATTGGCTACAGTCAACAATTGCACAAACATTGATTCCAATCCAATCTCCAATCCATTGTCCAATGTCAACAATTTCCACAACTTCAGTTGCACGTATAGGTATTCTATCATCAAATGCATTATAATCATTAAAATCTTAAAAAATTCCTTGCGTTATGGGATGAGATAATAAAAGAATTTCCATCCCTTTTTAAAACTCATACGATAGGTTACACTCATGACTTATCTGCCACTGTATAGTCTAAAAGTCCTTTTCTGTTTCGAGCAAAAAGGATTTGTCATTTAGAAAAAAACAGATCTTAATTTTTTTCTAATACAAACTACAAAAAAAAAATTTCAGCTGTTGGAATAATTCATTAATTCGGGGTTTATTATTCGTTAGGGATTTTGACCCTCATTTTTATCCGAGTAAGAGAAAAATTCGTTAAATCACTTCATTCGTTAAATAGAAAATTGTTTAATCCGGGCTCAACTGTATATATATATTTCATACGTGTTTTTATGGATATTATAAGTCTGAAGTCATTCCTTTAAATTTCACTTTATGACAAACTCCTATAAAAATAAATTTCATTTTAAATAAAATGTTGTGTTTTTTCCATATTAAATGTTTTGTTTTAAGAAACTTAATCTCTGATGAGTCTCAAGTTCGATTCTTTGTTTCACTTACAGATATTTTATTCAAAATAATGTTTACACCAACATTAATTTTTATTAATCTCATAGTAAATTTTCGAGACTGAAGATTACACTTCTAAGGCCACTTTCATTTAAATTTCCTGTCCAAGAGCTTCACTTAAAGTAAAATACATTTCAAATGAAATAAAAAACTTGACATTTTATTTTCTGCTTTTTTCCCCCCTGCTTTTTTCGTTTTAAATGTTTGCTTTAATTTTTAACTTGCAGACATTCACAAAAAATGCTAAATCATTTTTCAATTCATATTCTTAGTTCACTCTCTTCCTATATATCTTGTTCAAATTGTCAAACGTTAATAAAGAATACTTTCTATCCATCCATTCAAGTTAAAATACATTTTTAAACTTGTAGTGGATGATACTTAATGTTAATACAGTTTATTCAAATATTAATTCATTAATTCTATTTAATTAGTAAATAAATAGTAGCAAACAAAAATAATAGTCCTACATCCTATATAGAAAGGGAAACTGTTCGTTGTGTCCCTGTAGCGCATTGAATAGAGCTTTGGACTTCTAATCCAAAGGTCGTGGTTTCTACTCCCATCTGGAATGGCCTAATTCTTGAGATTGTGATTTCTTTTTTACTGTACTATTTTATTATAATAATTCAATTTAATTAATGAATAAATAGTAACAAACAAACAAAAAAATAGTCCAACACCCTATATAGAAAGGAAAATGGAAAATTGCAAGGAAAATCGCTATCTATTTTGCCACTTAATATTGTGATTATGTCATATGTATATACATATTTACATTAATGGTAACTGTTTGATAAAAAGTAACTAAAATAAAGCTTTTCTTTGTTAATTTAAGTAGGAATTGACTTATTTTTTTTTATAATACTTGTTAAATTTTATTTATTTTAGCAGAAAAACTTAAATTTAGTACAATACTTTCAAAATTCGCACTTTTTCATCATAAACATGCTACTTTTGCTGAAAATTGCAATTGAGCCTCATTTTATTTATTATAAAATAAAGAGATTTCGACAGTTTTATTTTATATTTACCGAATTATCATGACGTAACATTCATTATTTGGTACGAAGAGTTTAATTATCCGGGACTTTCCCTCGAGAACAACCGAAGCTACGTACTATTATTAATTATCGAAATTCTTACACTAAATACGCATTTCCCTTTAGAAGTAATTTTAATGAATAGGAATTTAATTCATTCCCTTGCGCAATAAATAAAATTAACGTGACTTTTCATCAATCACTTGAATCCAATCTTATCAAACTCAAATCTAATCAATCTTGATCAAATCTCGCATGTTCATCGAACTTCACGAATGATACTTACAATAGGCAGAGCTCAATATCCTCTAACCCATGCAAACCCCATGCAAGGATAACCCAAAGATATGCAACGTAAGAGGACAACAATTAGCGAATCAATCATAAATGTTCATTTTCCGCAACATTAGCTCGAATCTCTTATATATCCCTCTACGATTCTTTTTACATTTTCCTCTCTAGCATCCAGAAAGAATATTTTTCCGGTGGAGATTTAAAAAAAATAATGAAAGTGAGGAGGAGAGAAAAAATTGGGGGTAAATGGTTTCTCCCCCATCTTTTTGCACCTGCGGTGGTTTATAGGCGCGTGGAGAATTGAGTCTTGCGAGCGAAACAAGTGAAGTGGAAGTTATGAGACTCCAGTATCGATCATTTACGGTAAGGGGGCAAAATGTTTTGCACGGAGGTCAATTTTCGGTGATTTTTTTTTAGCGTGAGTGGTGTTACGTTTCTGTAATTGTACTCTGTCCTTTGATGCGTATGGAAACGGATGTAATATATGCTTGAATGAAAAGCGTGTTGTGAAAGGATGATTTCTTTCGGACGCTGATTATTGAGGCTATGAAAAAGAAATATTACATCAGATGGGATATTTAAAGGATTTGGATTTGTGAGTAAAACACTTACGCATATAAATTGACAGATACGGAAGAAGTTAAATTACATTATTCACTTACTTACAAAAGTAATCGAAAAAGGACAAAATACCGAGTACATGAAAGTAAACTGGAAATAAGAATTCGAGAAATTAATTCTTTTTTTAAATGTTGAGAGAGAAAATAATCATATTAAAAATTAAAAATAGTTCATACATATACGATAATTACGATGGTGAGGTCACACAGCTGTCTATGAAGCTACAACACAATTACTAGCTGCTTGCCTAGATCCTGCAAAATCAATTCATCTTCTCATCGAATCCCAAGCTGCAATTTCACCCTTAAACAGTAACACACTAATGGACTGTCTTAACACAAATCAGTGCTGATTTAAAATTGCGGAGCCCATTTCATATGGTTAGACTGTGGCCTTACAGTGGGTCCCAAGTAATGTTGGGAACCCCGACAATGAGAGAGCAGACCAAAAAGCCAAGCAGAGAACTAAGTGGTCTCAACCGGAAGACCCCTTGACCCTCAAAAGAGCATTATATCCATATACATTGACAAATGTACCACTTTGACTCAAAACACCAAGGGTCTTGGAAATCCGTGGGAAACCCTGGCCCCTGTAAGTCCTATTCCGAGGCACCTGGAAAGAGCCGAGACCGTTGCCAGCTTTCGCCTAACCACCAGACATGACTTTCAGGGAGTATATCTCTACTAGCTTGGCCTGGCTGCTGACGAGGCCTGCCGCTTTGCACCATGCCAGGATGGATGGCGACCAATGCAGTGGACTCGATGAATACCCGACTGACGACGTCTTCAGTCGGTACTGGGAGACTCGGCGTCAAGTAGTCAAGAAGCCAAGCACAGGCGTTGAATAAATAAATATACGATAATTGTTTTTCATAAATAGATGAAAAATAAAACCTCAAAATTTTGAATAAAACAGACAGGATTAACGTTTATTTGGTTTAATTTCGCTTACAAATGATGAGTACATAACACCTAATTTAAGAGCCACGGTACAAACATCAAAAACGCACTTGAACTTCCTCACTAAGTCACTAAGTGACTTGTGGGCTTTTTTAAACATCTCATGTGAACCAGTCTTCTTTAATTTTGCAAAGGGATTTTAAATAGAATAAGTTCTTGTCTTGTGCAAAGCTCATTATTTTAATTATTTGGCTACTACATCTCTAAAATGTGTAAAAATGCATCATTCTTTTCGATAGTGTGGGTGTGACTCATTGAAAAGTTTATACAACAATAATTTTAGTCATCACAATCAAGTTTTTTTATAGAAGACCCTTAAAAAAATAACTTAGCGGGAGTATCATCACTACGTTTTTCCTTGAATTAATAGCAAAATCATTTAGCTATCAAGCAATTTTTGGGTCATTTTTAATTTGTATAATAGCCAGTATTAAAACATTTGTAACTATATTGATGATCTAAGAAATAGCACGTGATAGTATCTTATAATGCTATTTTTAAATATATACGATTAGTTTTCCTGATTATATATACATTCACACATGCACAATGACATATATCCAAAAGAAGTGGGTTAGGGGAAGATGGAACCCATGGCATTTCTCTTCGAATTTCAGAATGGAATTTTCTTAAAAAAATTGAAAATCTCTGAAATATGCCTGGTTTTAAGAAGCATTCTAAAGGGAAAAATTTATATAATATTTTGAGGTATATATTAACTTATAAGAAATGACTATATATATATATATATATATATAAAGCAGATTCTCATATATCAAGACATTTAATGTTTTAAATCATTAAAAGCTTACTAGCGTAAATAAAATAATCTTAGTATGAGTACGCCCTGATAACATGCATTCAATGTTTTTGAAATTAAGAGATTATACAGTTTCAAATATGTATTTAAATATCCATTAGAAATCATAAAGAGTAAAAAAGAAAAAAAATTACAAAATAATCTCTTTATTGTTAAATCAGGGAATTGTGTGTGTAGAGATATTTTTACTATAAATACATTATTTGTTTTAAATGAAAAAAATTTAACTAGTTTTCAAACTATTAAGTTAACGTAATATAAGAAATGTTTAAAAGATCATTTTGAAGTTTTTTTTTGTATATTTCAGTTTCAAAATATGAGGATTTTCGATAAAGGTCAGCGCAATGATTGAAATATATGTACTAATTACATTTTTCTTAAAAAATTTCTTCGGCAATAATTACTTCCTGTATGGCTGTTATTTAAGATGTGAGTATCATCACTCATTTCATTTATTTATTTATTTTTTCTTTTCTCTAAATTTAAAGAACATGAAATTTAGCATCCTTCCATTAAATTGAACAATACACTATTATTGCTTTTTTCAATTTATTCTGAGATATTCCCAGGAAACGTCTAATAAAGGCAAAATATTACATATTTCATTAATTATTCTTGAATTTGGATTCATTAATTACACAATGTGCAGTTTCGACCAATAGTTATTGCAAATTATAATGATGGGAGATTTCAAGAATTCCCATGTTTTGATTGTTAGATGCAGGAAATAACAGACATATATATATTTCTCTCTTTTTTTTTAGCAATCAATTCATGGATTCTGAAAAATGTTGAGTGTTATTTACGAAATGGAATCAAATAATTATTTCCGCACTTTTGAAAATTCGTTAATTGCTACTAAGAAGTTGAACTCTGCGCAACAGTTATTATTTTTTTCACTTAATGAATGAAAATAAGTATTTATGATATAAAAGCGTGAAGGAAGAATTTGAAAAAATATTTCTTCCTTGCATTGATCAAAATTTATTATGAAAATATTGTATTGTAGAGTTGAACTAGTTGAAATCAGCATCCAAATATATTTTCCCTGTGTGAATTATACTAGAAGAATTCACAAAGAAAAAACTATATATTGCAAATACTAACTACCAGGTGAAATACCTGAAATTTCGTGAGAATCAGATATTTAAAAAATGTATTCTTTGATTAAAATATAAACTCTAAAAATTCTTTTTTTCAAATGTCTACTTAATTTTAGTCAACAATAAATAGATTCATCATGTCGTAGAGAAAATAAGATCAAGGATTCTTTTTTTATCAATTTATAATAACCTTACTGCACAATCATAGAATACTAATTAAATTTAATATAAAATTCACTTAGTAATAAAACACTAAATTTTCCAAACGTTTATGGAAAAGCCTTACATAGAATATCTTTATCACACTTCTCCAGATTTAATATTATGCAAAAAAAATTTATATAAAATAGCAAAAATATAATTAAATACAAAACAATGGCGATTCAGAAACAAAACAAAAATCCTCTGTCCCCCCATCCAGGGACGTTTTAAGACGTGGACCAACTGGGCCAGGGCTTCGTTCTTGAGGGAGACCTCGTCTCGTTTTCGACTCAAGTCAACAAGATCAGGATCAGAAAAGTTTTGATCGCCAAATGTTATTCCCGGACATATTTTCCAAGCAACTGGAAATTTTTAAATATTTGCCAATTGGCAACAATGACCAAACCACATTATTGTATTATGTCAGGTGCTTGTGGCTCTTAAGACTTTTGCTTTTGTATATTACTAAAAAAATATTTATATCTTCTAAAAACTGTTACCCTTTCACATTTTTCTTTGTTATCTACTGAAAATAATTTACTCTATTTGCATATATATTTAAACCTTTGACTGGCTGAAGACAGTTACTTCTTTTATATTAAATGTTTTCATTCACAAAGTTTGATGAGAATCAAGGGAAATTATTAGTCTTGTTTCTAAAGTAGGAGAAGTTTAATTTATTGATAAAAATGCTGCCTTGGGAAAATAGTCAGACATAACAGATACTCCTTAAAGTTATTTCCAGTAACGTTTACTTATTTGCAACTAGCTGGTATACCCGTTCTTTGCCCGGGTGAATTGAAAAATTAAACAGTGCAGACTGAAGGATAAAGAAGTTTTTAATGAGTTAATTTTACATGAATTGTAAATTAAACAAAAAAAAAAGCTTCTTGTATATCTCAGCTGAACAAAAACCATGTTTGCTAAATTTTAAGTCTGTATATATAATAGCTGATAAAAAAGTTTTTTTTTATTTATAACACCCCGTAACTCTCTTGTGGGTCGATTTTTGAAAACATGTTCCTTCTGCTCAGCAAAAGTAACGCATTGTTACACATTTTGTGTAATAAACGCTTAAAATAGTGTAAACAATTTGTATCTGGGATGTGTAATACGTTAATATTACTTTCTGGTGCATTTATTTTATGTTAAATAGCTGTTACACACGACTTCGTCCACGTGGAATTCAACAAAAAAGTGTTTATTCAATTCGCAGAGCTTACGAAAACTTAATAATTATGTATTCCACGTAAAGAAATACCGATGCTATAAGCATATTGTCATTCTTCTACTTAGTGAATCGATGTTTTTTTTTTGTTTCATTTTTTTCTTTGTTTTTTGATGATGACATAACCTTTGACACTGTCGATGGGGTGAGGACTGTAAAATCGTTAAGATCAAAGGAATGAACAGGAAATGTCGCGAGTGGTAGCAACCTAATCAAACAAAATTTTGATATAACTGTTAGAAATCATTGAGACAGAAGGCTTGTGAAATAAAATAATCCCTTGTGAAATAAATAATCCCTATTTGAATCGAATATTGTTCACTATTTTATTGGTTTTAATTTTATTTTAGCGGAGCCCTTTTTTTTCTAAAATAAAAGTAGCCTAAGTTACTCCTTATAACATTAGCTATCTTCCAGTGAAAGTTCCTTCAAAACTGGTCCAGCCGTTTCAGAGATTAGCCGGGACAAACAGAAAGACAGACAAAAATTTTAAAATTTGATTTTTTCATATAAGTACCGTATATACTTTTAAATGCATTTAGTAAAAAGCTGTTAATTTCAAATTACAAACAGACACTTCATTTTTATTTATATGTATAGATAGACCGAGATATATTTAAGCTCGCAACAAAAGCGACAAAAACACATTCCATATATTATGACAGGCTTCGGGGCTAATAAAATGATGGTCGAAATGACCCTGAATTCACACATTTTTGAAGAAATGAGTGGCCTGCAGTTCTAAATCGACAATTTTCTTTTCGTGTGACGTAGTGAGCCCGCAAAATTACTTCATTATTTGAAAGAGATCAAACAGTTTTGGCATTTCAAATTATTTTTTTAAAAAATAAATTCAGCATTAATTATTCTAATATTTGCAACCTTTCGGGCTGGAGAAAAGTTCAAAACCGGAAAAATGTTCTTAGATCTTCAGAGGATCCCTTTCCGGGTACGGCTGTTCTCGCTACCTTTTTCGGTGGTATCGCCCCCTATCAATCATTGGAGCAGATACTCCGCAGACTCCGTCTTTAAGAGCTCTCCTTATTGTCAAAGTAATTATTTAGATTTTTGAAAACTTCACTTTATGTGGCTTCACTTGGATTTGGTATATTTTTAATTTATATATGCAAATATAATTGTAAAAATAGATCATGGCGATTTTTCTACACAAACAAACCATCGGAATGACTTATGATAAATAATCTTGGAAAATGATCTACATATTTTCTGCCCAGCAAGATAACTTTGTTGACTCAAATGAGTCATAATCACATCAAATAAGGGCATAAAATGTTTTGGAAAATCAATTAACTTTTTTTAATTAGGAACTAAAAATGTTACAAATATGTATATATATAGTATTTTTAAAATTAAATAGAATTTACTTTCAAATAATTCTTTGTAAGGAATATTCTGAAATAAAAAAAACGTCACAAAATTAAGTGTGTGTGTGTGTGTATTTGTGTACATACAATGGAATCCCAATTTATCGAGCCCCTGTTTAACGAATTCCATGATTTAACGAATTTTTCTTTTGTTCCGATTGAAACAGAGGTGAAAGACCTCTATTTGACGAATAATATAAATCCCGAAATAACGAATTATTTCAACAGCTACCCAAAAACTCTTTTATGAGTTTGGATTTTAAAAAATTGAATTTTTTTTAAAAGGACATCCATTCAGGATTTTAGTGATTATGTTACATTTGATGACGAACTATATGAGCAACGGAAATTGAGGGAATAGTTGATTTATCGGATGCAGAAATCAATTGTGAAACTCGTATAACTAAACTGTTACATTTTCTAATATTTACATTGTTTGGAAACTGTGAAAACATACCACATGCACCAGGGTGTAAATGATGCAGGACTTTCTTCTCTGTATAAAGTCAGGAAAGGACTCTTCCGAGTCAGGATTCAAAAAGATTATCAAGCATATATTAGTCAATAATTTAAGACTTCCAATGAACTGGTGCGTAATAATTCACTTTATAGTATTTTTAGCTGCAGAACAAGTTTCTAATGATGGATAATTTTTGTGTAGTTGCTTTTTATAGAGTTTCCAAAAGGTAAGAGCAAAAAAATTGTATTTAGTTTGGACCCCAATATGATGGATAGCCCCGAATGAACGAACAAAATGTTCGGTCCCAATGAATTCGTTAAATCAGGGTACGATTCTAT
>BMAV01022499.1:524348-537945 GCA_019973955.1 Trichonephila inaurata madagascariensis
CCAATGTAAATGCTACTGAATCGGGCACGGCTTAGAATCGAAGGGGAAAAAATTTGTTGGATGGGGTATTAAGAGCAATTACAGCTCCTTGCATGTATTTATAATACTGATAAAATAACTAATTATTCAATTCTTATTAGTTTTCCTTTTAAATTTATTTTAATTTCATAAAATTCGATGTCGATAAACCATTTTAGACTATTTTTCAATTTTCACAAAATCTTGTTCAGAATTTGTGGCGCGGCTTAGAATCGAATAAATACGGTATTTCTATGATGGAATGATTATTAGGTGTTAGTGAAAATGGTCACCCTAAAATGTGTCTTGGTGGACCGCCGGTCGATCGCGATTGACTTAATGCCTACCCCGGGTGTAAGCTATTGCGTACATGATTCTAAATTTAAATTTTTATTAATGATCTTAGACAAGAAATTTAATTCTAGATATTGGAAGAGATTAGATTCTTCGTTTCGTTTCAATAATACCAATTCTTTGATACTCTCTGCATGAAAAATATTTAGTTTTAAATTATCCAATTCAGTTTTCAATGCATTGAAGTTCAGCGCAGTAAGTTGAAAGGGAAGGGGAAAAGGTAAAAAAAATACTCTTACTTTTTTTATTTCATATACAAATAACAGAAAAGTAAACATTTCCATTCATATTTAACTCGATAGTCAAAACCATGGAATATTTCTCAAAGAATGAATGATATTTATTTCTTACTTTTTTGTTATTCCATTTTTTTCATACGAAAATGAAACCTGTTTGGGGAACGTAAACTACGTTTATTCATTTCAAAAACCAGACAAAACTCGGTGACTGTGCGGCTTTCTCTGGGCACTGTCTTTGCGGTCTCTTTCAGAAGGCGTATTAGGAAAAGAAAAAAAAGGAACCAAGCGTGAACGAACAATTTTGGAATCGACTTTGAAGTTGCCGGCGGTACATCCCTAGCCTATTGAACGAACAGTTAGGAGTGAAAAAGTAGCTAATGAAAAAGGGATACTCTTTTCTTTTTTATTCGTTTTGTTATTTGAATAAGAATCGTTATTATCGTTTTTCCCTTCATTTCTTTCATTCTTTTTTGAAAAATATATCTCCTACGCGTTTGTTTTCTTTCTTTTTTTTATTTCTTTAGACTTTCGAAACGGTTGTCTTTTTCTAGTCAAATTTCGTAATAAGAATGTGGTTCATATGTATTACGGAAAGTCTTCTAGAAGTAATAAAAATATTAAAATAATGTTATTTTATACTTTAATTTGCAGCTATTTTATCTGATAAGTAGGTTTCATTACTTTTTCCTTTTTAAATTTGTCTTGCGATTCTTGATATACTGCTACTTTAAGATTCGAGTTGTATGACGTAATAGTTGTTGAAAAATTAAACTTAAATACACTTTCAAATTTTTTTTTCAAATTACAGACACAGAATATTGCACTAATTTATTTTCTTAGCAAAAAATAATCTTGAATAATTTCTAAAATTTAAACAATACGACAGAAAAGAAAAAGGGGGAAGGGAAATTGGAAAAAAGGATATTAACGTAATAACTATTGAACGTTGTGTTTTAGATAGCTTCTTTTATAATTACGCTTATTAACTTTTGGTAAAATAATTTGCTGTTTTGCCCTCTTTTTTGCTCTTTGAGAATATTTGTAATAGCTTTTTTGTTCCTTAATTTACACTAAAAATTTTAAACCTGAATAAATTCGTCATTCTCAAATATATCTTATTAAAATAAAAGCTGAAAGGGAGAAATATTAGTAAGGTACTAGTTGAATTTGAATATATCGTGAAGAAAAAACAGATATACATAAGGAAGGCCTTTGTAAAGGTTATGACATTATTATTAAGGTTGACGACATTATACAGTACATTTCTCGATCCTAAATCATGATATAAAAATGCATTTTATGGTCCCTCACAAGTTTAAGAATTCCAATCTCACATTTGGGAATCAAAATTGTTTGAACAAGCAATAGTAGGTTGGTTTTGACGTCACTTCGTGTGAACGATGTACTGTACGTTAAACAAAACTGACATTCTAGTCCTCACACGGATGACGTGGATGACGATTGACGAAAAAATCGATTCAAATGTTACCTTCGACATTCGAAAGTCCAGTGGCTTAGAGGTAGCGTGCCCATTTCGTAAGCCTAAGGTTGCGGGTTTGACCCCGGCTGGAGTCGATAGATCATAAGGACGCATGCCATATGGTTATGTGGCATGTAAAAGATTGGCTTTTGTACTTTTGAAAGATCAATTTGGCTTTGGTACTCTTGGAAAAATTTACCAATGCAATGTTTAGCATCCGACGAGAGCTTGAATTAAAAATTAATTCAAGCTTCCAACTTTGGTAAAGATGTCACCACTAGAGGGTGCCATCACGAAATGGCTCTCACATTTAGAGACTTGCCGTATCTGCAAAGGATAAGTTTCTAAAATGTAGTCCCACTGAGAAAAAAAACATTCGAAAGTGGTATAAAAATATGATATAATCATCGTGTAAGTTTTAGAGTGAGTGCGTGAATATTAATGTCGCACTAATCAACTACACCAGGACTTTTGGCGACGGACCTCGTAATTTTGAACCATGGTCAAGTAACGAGAACAGCTCCTGAGTTGGCACCCCTTTCCTAACTTCCACACCACACCGACGGAAGGACATTTGGTCCTCGATATATTTAACGTGCATTAGTCTTCTCTGCACGAAAGGTCTTCAGAGGTGCCAGGCTCAAACTCATGACACGCCATCCACGAGTCCTTTACCTTCACCACGAGACTACCATGGTCACAGATAATTTCTAGAGTGATATTAATACAAATCAAAGTGAATCATATGAGAATATGATTGTTTTAACCATTTATATGAAAAAGTATTAGATAGGGAAATTAGTTATATTAGTACAATTTTAAAATTTAATACAAATACATTATTACTAATTCATTTATTTCAAATTTTTCCTTGCAAATCATTTGAACTAATCTTCAGGAACGAAGATTGGAATGTATGTGGTAAAACTATAAACCATGTGCCTTTCAAAGCTTTCTAACTTTTAAAATTAATTTGCAACCTTTCATAAGTTAAACAGACAACATATAAATGAAATAATAACTATTTCACACACACACAGTTAGTCCTTTCTCACTTTATATATTCTCTTTAATATCCAGCCCATACGATTGTGCAGGTTAGACATTCTTATTTCTATATATATAAATATTTTTATCTTTAAATATTACATTCTTCTGGTTATTAACTCTATACTGATCCTAATAACGCGTTGGAAAAAATAGTAAAACAATTTTTGCTACCTCGAACTTTGTCTACCTGGAACGAGGAATATTCCAACATGAACGTGCACACAGGCTGGGTCTTAAAGGGATATCCTGAAAATAAAATTTAAATTTGGGAAGCATGAATCATTTTTTTTTTCATTCATGTCACCTAGAAGTCGTCTAAATGCAAGACATACGAGTATTTATTCGAATGCAGTTGTGTTATATTCCAAAAATTCAGCATTACTTTTCAAGCATATTTCACTAATATGCTTAGTATAATAAAAACATCAATATCTCTTTAATTAACTTTTTATTGAACATTGATTATGTAATAACTTCACACTCAAGTTACACAAAGGTTACATTAACGTCACAATGCAGTTACACAAATGTTACATTAACGTCACACTATATACACACAAATGTTACATTAACGTCACACTGCAGTTACATAAATGGTACATTAACGTCACACTGTAGCTACACAAAGGTTACATTAACGTCACGCTGTAGTTACACAAATGTTACATTAACGTCACACTGTAGTTACACAAATGTTACATTAACGTCACACTGCAGTTACATAAATGTTACATTAACGTCACACTGTAGTTACACAAAGGTTACATTAACGTCACACTAAAGTTACACAAAGGCTAGATTAACGTCCCAATCAGAAGCTGCATGAAGGTTATTGGTAATGGACCTCGCAATTTTGAACCTCAATCAGGTGATAAGGAGGACACCTTACCTGTAATTCTACTCTCTGAACTTATACATTACACAAATTTGAGGACTATCAACTTCAATAGACTTAATATGAATCAGCCTTTTTTATACGACTGGGTTTTAAGTGCCACCAGAACTCGACAAGAACACTGCCAGCTGCGAATTCATGACCATGACCATACGATAACAACGACCTCTCTAATTTAGTTTTAGGGGAAGGACAAAAGTTTTCATTAAGATAAATGATATACCTCTTAAGTTTTTTCTTTCTTTGGTTGGTAGAGTAATAGGTATTTTAACTTTAGTGTTTTGGTATCGTCTTTCGAAAGATTTTTGTGTGCGGCTGATGTACGTCAAATCGATCGTAGCCCAAATTTCTCATGTTAGTAAGATGTGAAAGCAGGGATGTCTTAAGGCATGGGACAACTGAATCCGGGCCCAGGGCCTCTGTTACAATGGGGCCTCGTCTCGTTCTTGACTCAGCCTTAATAAGATCACCATTCAAATAAATTCTACGGTCAAATGTTATTTCTGGTTTTATTCTCCGAAAAACTGAGAATTTCGGGCGATATGTCAACTGGCTACATATGGTTCATGTATAGGCCAACCATCCTAAGCCAACCACCATACAACATCATTATTCATTTATCCAAAAGGCGGCAGTCTTTCGAGTCGGTTTGTGCGATTGTAAATCATGCACATTTATTTGTTGCGGGTTACTATTTGTAGGAGTATTTGACAACGTTTGCTATGTACTGTCTACTTTTAAGGGTCATAGGTGGGGCCTACATTTGAGTAGGTCTACTTTTAAGTAGGGGTCCAGGGCTTCAAGAAGTCTTTAGACCTCCCTGTGGAAGTCAGATGTGTTGTGAACGATGTCATTTCATATATCGTTATTGTCACTTGAACATGATTCAGTATTACGGGATTGGAGCTAAAAGTCTTCGTGCTGCTTTAGTATAACGTTTTGAAAAGAGCAAAATTATTACTCTTTATACGTTAATAAATTAGAGCATTTCTTACCTACCAACAAAGAAATAAATATTCTAAGAACTGCTATGTTCCTCAACATTAAATGAATACAGTCGCAATCAATCGAAAATTCAAAATAATCATGTGATTCTATCAATTTTGATCTCTCACGTGCCCTTTTGAAGTTAAAACATTTGTTAATGCCATTGTTGAAATACTTTTCCAATGTCAAAAATAGAGGTATTGAAATACATTTCCAATGTCAAAAATAGAGGTATTGTATCAAACAGTAAAAAATGTAAATCATAACTGAGCGATTAAATTCTTTTTTACAAGCACATATTGGTTAATGAGAAATAAAGAATGAATTCACATTCAAAGAGCAGAACAAAACAATTTTGAAAAATGTTTAAGTTCCAGACGTGATGACAAATCATTCTTATAATTTACGTATACTAATGTGTTATCTCACATAAAAATGTGTTATACGTTCCTGCGCGCACGTGAATATAAATGATTCGCACACACAATATTACAGATAATTTACTTCAAAGTACAGTCTTGGGGAAAAAAAGAATACCCGCATAATTTCCACAGTTTTAATCATACTTCAATAAAGATATCATCATTGTTAACAGCTGAAATAGATCAAATTCTGGTGTTAATTAATCAACAAAAAGATTGAATAATTAAACAAATTTTCTTATTATGGAATTTTTTTTTTCCAAAAAGCTAAGGAGGGAAGGATCTAAATATCCAGTATTATAGATTTCATTAATGTACGATTATTTACTCCAGAAATTTTACCGAAACAACGTTTGGGAACAATATACTGCATTACTTTGAATAAACAATTAATCTGAAAAAAAAATTGATATTATAAATAAAAAATTTTTATTTCCCTCAATTTTTCCAGAAAGTGTTTCAGATTTACTTTCAATTAAGTAAAATTATTATCTTATTATTTACAAGCTTGTTCAACTTATATATAAAAATATTTTTGAGTTATATTGCTTTTTTATTTTTTTCATTTTCGAGCACCCCGTTGTAAATGGAACGTAAATTAAAAATTTTATACTAATATATGGCCCCTTAAAGAGATAAAAAGTAGAGAATCATTTTTTCCCCTTGATATTTCTTAAACTACTGGAGGTAACTGGGCGAAATTTGAAATTCAGAGGTTTTTCAAACGTGATACAAATAATAAATTTTTTGTGGTTTTTGAAATCGCGATAAATAAATTTTCTTTAAATATTACAATTTACTAACTTTTCGTAACAATGCTTAATAATCTATAATTTTTTTTATAATGTTATTTTTTAAATTTTCTTGTTATTAGAATTGGAAAATGCATTTTTATCTAACGAAAGAATTGGCATCCATAATCCAAAAACTCTATTTTTATGAATTTCCAAATTTTACTGTCTATGATTTAACTAACTTACGCGAAAATAAAATTAAGTTTATTTATTAATGATTTAACAACATATATATTTCAGTTCACTACGAAGTATCAACCTTAAAATTATGAAGAACTGCAGCGAAAATTGTGCGTTATTAAACTACCTTTATTATTTATTTATTTATTTATTTTGAATATCTGTAAATCAATTTTTTAGGGGAGGGGGAGATATATCAGAGAAAAAGAAAGAGGGAATGCGTTTTATCAAACTTTGCAACGGAAAATGAACAACTCTCCTCAAACTTAGCAACATTTCCTTCTTATTATAGGATTTAGCACGTCAAGTTCTCTTCAGAATTCACAAAATAGTAAACTAAACTCAGTGACTCAACAGCCTATGATTGCCAAGGCCACTGTGCCCATCTCAGTTTTCATGGCCTTGGATACTAAGGTGCATGAGCAGATTTTCCGGTCTGGTGGGTAGTCTGAAGCTAAACCACAAGCAAGCTTGGTACTCATTTATCAACCCACTGAAAGAATGAGTCGACTTTGCTCAGATTGGGGTTTGAACCCCAGACCCCTGGCGTGGAAGCGTGATACGCTACCAATCAGCTACTGGGCTTCAACGCAAAAAAGTGTATAATTTTGTTCTGATTGATTTATTTTCAATTAACGTCGTATTTTCTGAAGCAACACGATTGCTATCAGTTATGTACCACGTAATTTTGAGTCTCGGACTAGGGACGAGGACGACACCTGAGCTGCACCCTTTCTGCAAATTATCCCACCATGCCAACGGACAGTAGCACACACAGGAATTTTTCAACGGGGGGGGGGGCTCCGGGATTGAAAGTTCACCATTCTTGTATCATGCTATTTTTGATTTTGTCGATTTTCAGGAACAAAAACAGTAAAAAACTAATTATAGAATAAATAATTAGCATTAATTAATAAAATTAATCATTAATAACAAATATTTAATTAAATTTTACGTATTATATACTTAGAATTATAACCAATCGGAAAAAAATCAAGGGCTTGGGGGGGGGTCCGGGCCCCCAGTACGCGCCACTGCCTTCCACCATTACTTTAATCTACATTGTTATAATAAGATCATAAAAAAACGTATTTGTTTAAAAAATTAATTAGCCTATGTTCGGCAAATTAAGGCCGAATATATAAGGCCCTTTTAGTAGTAAAGTCAACCAAACTTTAAAATCAACTTTTGGAGAGTGCGAGATTCTGTATGGAACCAATTATAATGTGTTTTATAACAACATCGATAAATCCTCTGACAACTGAGTGAGTGTTGAATCAGAATTTTATTAAGTTAGTATCCTTAATTAACTTAAGACTTTGCTCTGAAGGCTTATTAATCTAAATGAAAATTGATGCATTGTGCATAAATAATATTACGTATTTTTAAGGCATTATTTTTCTAGAATATGTGCTACATACCTCCCTCTAAATAGATATTAACCATAAAAAAATTTAGAAAATAAAAATAAATTTTTAAAAAATCACAAAAATCAAATATAAATTCAGCAAGCCAAGAAGCAATATGAGCCATTTACTTTAAAAATGGTGTAAGGCCATTTTTGACAAAAAGTTAGTTAATTATAACAATGAATGTAATCTGCTATGAGCTTTTTATCTATAAACAGTTCCCCAAATATACTACAAAATTTTCATCATTTTGTCAATTTAAATTTTAGTGAAGTTACAAATATAATTACTTTGAAAGTGGTAAATATCTCCATATAATATAAAATGGAGTTTCAAAGAAAGCAGCTTATATTAAAGTTGCTTTATAATGGAAATATATAAAATGCAGCAAATGAAATGCATAACCTTCTGTAATTTTCTGAGCACTGGTGTAGCTAGTTCTGTGTGGGCCCTGTATCAAAATTCCTTGAGGGGGGGCTTCCTTTTTTGGAAAATAAAAAAAAGAGAAATCACATAAATAAAACATTTGAAAGTGTCAAAATATTACACATGTTGGTAGGGACGTCTTAAGGCATGGGCCAACTGGGCCCCAGCCCAAAGCCTCGCGTCCAGTGGGGGCCTCGTTTCGTTCTCGACTCTGTCTTAATAAGATCATAATCCGAATAATTCTAATTGTCAAATATTATTCCCATACATATTTTCCGAGAAACAAGGAATTTCAGACTGCATGTCAACCAGCAAAAATGATAAGTCTATATTATTATTATGTGTTGACTGTTGTTTATGTCTAGGCCTAGGCTTAATACCATAAACAATCATTCAACTCATGCGGCCAAAAGGCGGCCATTAGTCGAGCCGGTTTGTTTGTGCCTGGGTTTTTCAGATTGTGAGTGGTGCACATTTATTTGTTTCAAATTACTGTTTGAACGAGAATTTGACTATGCATGCAATATACTGTTTACTTTCAAGAATCTCAGGTAGGACCTACTTTTATATAGGTACCCAGGGCCCCCAAAAAATCTTAAGATTGCTATGAGCCCAGGGCCTCAAAGTGTCTTAAGACGTCCTTGGGTGGGGCTCCCGTAGCTTGGTTGCCCCTTATCTTTCATACGGCTGATACGGCGGTACACCACTGCTCCGGAGAAATATAATATATCCAAAGATATTGTTTTTTTCGTATTTTTTTTTTTATCTTAGTACTAAAAAGACTGAGAAACACTGATTTCCTGGTATATAGCTTCTTCTGGCAAATTTATTATTTTGATTTTAAGTATGGATAAAAAAAAGTGATAAATGTATAAATTCCTTTGAGTGTTTAAGATATGGAAAAAAGGTGTTTTAATGCCCCAGTGGCTATGAAATAGTGACCGCCTTTTCCAGGGGAAATATATGATTATTCATTCTCTTTTATTTATGTTACTTTTTGCTACATTTTTTATAAAATTTTGATCAAACAAAGTGAGTCTTACTATATCAATGAAGTAATAAAAATCATTATTTCCTTTTTGATAGAAATCACATTAAATTGTTGTTTTTAAAATGAAATAATATTTATAATGGCATGTGTATTATGATAAAAAAAGGAAAGGTAAACAGAATAGTACTTTTTGATCTGTTTGAAGAACTATTTTGTTTGTAAAAGAAATTTGATTTGTAACTATATTGAATTTTATTATGTTATTGAACAGAGCGTTTAAATAGCAGTTACATAAATAATAGATATTTTGCTTTTTATCACAACAAACGTAAAACACTTTTTATCTTATGCATTTGCTTCTTGTTGTTGTTATTATTCTGAATTCATTGTGTAAATTTCACACACATTTCACAAATTTTTAAAAATATTATTATAACAAATCTTTTACTTTGTGATTAAGTCAAAAAATAAAACTGTAAGTAATACATATGATTAATAATAAAAGAAATACGCAACACACATTCTCAATTTAGATAAGCAAGTAATGGAATTTAATATTTAACTTTTGAATGATTTGGAAAATTATTGAGAAAAATAGTTGTATGAGACAATATATAATTATTTCAAGTCCTTTACGTAATAAAATTTAATCTCCTCTGAAATTATGTTATTTTCATTACAAATATATAGATCACGCAAAATTATGTATCCTATTTTCTAATGCATATCATATGCAATATGTTCTACAAAAACTAATTTAATATGACCATTCTCTCTCTCTTTAAATTTCATCTTGCCTTTTTTTAAAAGGAAAAAACGTATTATTTATATATCGGTAGAGGAAATGTTTTATATATATAAGTTTCTATGATACACACACACACAAATATATACTGTTTAAGACATTTTTTTATAATTACGTTTTAAAAGTGGAATTACAATTAACCATCTGATATTACCACCACCTTTCAAAGAAACACAATAGTCGTTGACGACGGACCTCGTAATTTTGAATCACTATCAGGTGAATAGAATAAGAACTGAAGTGGCTCTAAACTTCTACACTACATTAATATGAGGACTTTGAACCTCGACATACTGACGCCCTCTACATGGAGAGTTTTAAGTAGTAATAGTACTCGGTTCTCCAAAAGACCGCGGTAGACGAATGGATAGTCTCAGACTCGTGGTCGAAGTGTCATGATTTTATGCCTAGTACCTCTAATTTTACAAATAAGTATCTTCTCCCTAATTTTACTAACAAGTATTTTAATGAAATTTTAATTTTTCGTTTTTTAATCGCTTAAAAATGAAAACGCAAACTTTTTAAAGACCATGTCGTACATTCAAAAATGTTTATTTGAAATATTAAGCTAGAGAATTTCCGTTTTATTAATTTTACTAAATTAATTTAAAAAATTGTTTCATTGCAAATGTGATAACAAGTTTTTATCGAATGGATAAAAACTTTTTCCACATTGCTAAATATTGGGTGATTCTGTTTCTTTTTCTGTAATTTTAACACACATTTTTTACAAATGATTTACTGTATTTATATAGTGGTCAAAGTAACGGACTCGTGGCCGGCGTGTCATGAGTTCGAGTCTGGTACAGCAGAAGACCACAGTGCGGAAGGGGCCGATAAATGCTAAATATGTCGAGGCTGAAATGTCCTCCCGTTGTTGTGGTGTGGGCGTTAGGAGGGTGGGGTGTGCTAGCTCAGGTGGTGGCGTCCTCGCACTTGTCCATGGTTCAGAATTACGAGGTCCATCGCCAAGAGCACTCGAGTAGCTGATTTGTGCGACATTACCATTCACTCACTCCAAAGCAACGCCTGCCGCGAAATTTCGACCATGACCAGTCAGTACAAACAGCAACGATCCTGGGTGAATCGTATGTCTGGGAAATTATCGTATTTATTTAGTTTTAAAAAACATTGTGTATTATTTAAATTTGCTTTTTTACTCATTTTATCTAAATCTCATAAATTTTCTATGTTGTTACTCGCTCTCATTGGTCAGCAGTGCTAAACCAGATCCATGACTTCGTACACTTTCAAAAAATCCAACACCAGCAAGGGATTGTCTGCTAAATCCTGCTTGGTGAGCCCTAGTACTGTTCATGGATGGGAAAAAGTTGCAGCCTCTGTTAGTCACTGGACTAGAGCAGTGATCCGCAACCCTTCGGTCCGTGGACCGGTACTGGTCCGTGGACCAAATAGTGCCGGTACGCACAAGGAATATTAAAATTATTTTCATTTTATATAATGTGGTGTATTTCTCTAGGGTTTTATGGTAATCATTTTATACACCATGTTAAATAACTTAATATTAATTTCTTAGTGTAACTGTTTTTTATTCTGCAGGCCCATTTAAATACGATTAAACTAAAATTATTAAATAAAAGCAATCTAAAATACAAACAATCAATGTCCCCTGCTTCAGTGGGCCGTGGTAAAATTATCAAACGTTGACCGATCCACGGCGATAGAAAGGTTGAGGAGCACTGGACTAGAGCACCTAAAGGTAGGTAGAGGACCGACTTAGCTCTAGGTGGTATCCCATTTAGTCTGACTCCTACCCTACGAGGACCTGTCTGGCATGGGAGACCCTACCGGTAGTTAGACTACCGCCGGCATAGCTCCCAGGGTTGTCAAAGTACTCAAGCCCCTCCTGGAGGAGAAAGTAATCTGACCCGACTCTAAGCTCTTCTAATCTCTATCCTAAACTCTATATATAACTCTCTATATTCTAAACTCTCTATAACTCTCTCTATTCTAAACTCTATAACTCTCTATTCTAAGCTCTATAACTCTCTCTCTATATTCAAAACTTTATAACTCTCTATATTCTAAACTCTATTAATATTTTACGTTAACACGCATATTTAAGTATTGCTTTGCAAAATTAAGAGTACGATAGAAGAAGAGAAAATAATTTGAATTGTTAAACTTGATTTTTTTTTTTTTCCATTTGTTCCAGTTGTATTGAATGTAACTTATTTTTCTCGGCCATTAAAGAATTTTTGGACATATTAAAAATAAGAAAATGAAAAATTTAACCTGAGATTCTAATTCTACTGGACTTACAAATTCCTATAAAAAATATATGATTAATTTCACAATATATATTTTGATAGTCAAAATTCCTAAGCAAGTGATATTTTAAAATTATGCTTTTCTGAATATTAAATGACTTTTTATTATCTGCCTTATAAAAAATATCCTCACCTGCTCTATTAAATTTTTCTAAAAGTTAACAGGCACCAATTATGTGGCAAAGGTACGAATTAACTTTTATTTACTAAGACTTCTAAGTAATTTTGTTTTCTTTTTATATTGTTTAAATTAGAATTACCCTCACCGCAGAAAACTTCCATCGTTAAGAGCAACAACAACAAAAAAAACCTAAAAACAGACCCTTCAATTAATTAGAAGTAATTGATGCCCGCGTATTAATGGCCCGTTAATTAAAGCGTGTAAAACACTCTCTAACCGGTAGACACAGTCGTCTTGCCGTTCCACCGTCTGTGCCTGACCGGATGTGTCTTGCCGCCGGCGACGTTCTTGCGTCCGCCACCTTGTCTAATTTGCTCCACAGCCAACACCCCTTTTACCAGGGGTTAATAAAACGAAAGTGAGCCGACAAAGAGGCGAGTCAAGGGGGGATCGAGCAAAGACGGATAGGCTGATGATGGCACCCCCGTAATAGACCCGGAACGAACTTGCTTCGGTCAGTGCTGCTTATTTACGAGTTGCGGTGAAGAGAGTTCTGTGTCGTAGGAAGTTTTTTGTGAAGTTTACGTGTTTTTGACTTTTAAACATGATTTCTTTGATGTAAATGATTAGTTTTTTGATTACAAAGAAAATTACTAGAAAAAGAGAATATTAAAAAACGTGTGCAAATACATATTATTGGTGGGGTTAATACTCAATTTTACCTTAGTAAATTTTTGTAGTTGTTATAGGGATCAGTAGCTCACACAGGAATTTTTCAAGGGGGCGGGGGGGTGTCCGGGGTCGAAAGTTCACTATTCTTTTATCATGCTTCTTTTGATTTTGTCGATTTTCGGGAACAAAACATAGTAAAAAACTAATTAGTGATCAAATAATTAGCATTAATTAATAAAATTAATCATTAATAACAAATACTTAATTAAATTTTACGTATTATATACTTAGAAAAAAATCAAGGGCTTTGGAGGGGGGGGGGGGGGGGCCCCGAGGGCCCCCCCCCCCCCCTTGGGTGGGCCTCTGATAGGGATGTATAGTTGCCAAACATTATAGATTGTTTCAAAATCTTAAACACTTATAGCTTTTATCAAAAAAGAGAATATGGTATACATATCATACG
>BMAV01022499.1:552945-572847 GCA_019973955.1 Trichonephila inaurata madagascariensis
AATTCTGCTAATTGAACATGGAGAACTTTTCAACACCTAAAATTATCCCTTTATGACGGAAGTTCTCACCACTTGTAATTAAGAAAAACCCCTCCCATTTTTTCTTCAACACGTAAACAGGATGTCAACTGCTCTGTTTCCCGGAGCAAACGCAACCTCTAATTTTTCAAAGTTCAAAGACTGCCTTTTTCCAATCTTCCCGTCAGAATCCTCATCACTCTGGTGATGCAACTCTTCTGCGCATGCTCCTTAGAGTTCTTCCCCCCTGGTTTAAAGACTCGATGCACGAAAGACACTAAACCGCACCTTTGTTCATCGGCTTGTTTGATGCAGACGTCTATCATTCAACTCCCTGTTCCTTATTGGTGAAACGCAGAAGTCGGTAGGTGGTGCTTAGTAGGTGATGGGCTGGCTTGAGGGAAAAAGGCGGGATCCAAACCGTCAAACCCCAGTTAGCCTCTTTGAGTGACTGAGTGATTATGTGACTAACCAGGATAACAGCTTTCTTTCCCCCTGGTTTGAGAAGACTGGTTCTCTCACTCAAACTCCTTACTTGGCCGTTCGCCGAGTCAGCAGCGGCGTTTAAACGCCATATTTCATCAGCTTGCTGTAAAAGTGTGACGTATCACAACGAGTTTTGAAAGAGTGCCATTGAGAAACGTGTACCGAAAGAAAGCAACGACTGTTTGATTCTCGATTTGCCTCCAGGCAGCATTGTCAAGATGATCACATTCATCTCTCATGCTTCTTCATCAGTTTGCAGTTATCACGGAAATTTGATGGAACAGTTTTATGCTGAATTGTGACATGATTCTTTTTTGATATTACTGGTGGACCTTTAGACAGAAGCCATAAAAATCCTTCTGGAAAAGACTGAAAGTTGGAGTTCAAACAGTGATTGGAAAAAATTAGGAAAAACATTGTGTTATCGTCTCGATATACCATATGAGATGTAATAATTTATTTTCAATGACATTTCATACATGCAGGTAGTGGTGGTTTTATAAATCAACCAAGTTTATCTACACAAATTGTTACTATTAGAGAAACCTTTAAGACTGTTTGGCGTTTAAAGGTTGCAAAAAGTCACCTTTAAATGCCTTATTGTTCAAAAAGACTTCAAAAACTGAATTTGTATTAGTAGCTTCATAGTTCCTATATCAAAAAGCAATGTCCACCCACACAGATTCCGAATCACAGTCTTCTGAGAAGTTGACTTCTCCTATGCCGGCCGGCTCAGATGACAAAGATGAAGACAACGAAGAGGTGGACATTGATGTGACCAGTGTTCCTTCCGAGAATGACCCCCTTGTGTCATCTGATGTCGAGGCAGGCTCAGAAGAGGATGAATATTTCAAACCTATCAAAAAACTATGCATGGCCCCCTCTAGGCCTAGTGCCCCACCGGTTCCAGTGGCCGCCCCTAGTAGCAAACCTCTTAGCTCTTTCTTCATCAAGGACATTCTCAGCCACAAACCAGCGTCCATCCAGCGGACGCTGTCCACGGATGTCCGAGGAATCGTTCGGCCGTGGGATCTGGACAGTTCGGCAGGATCTAGGCGAAGACCCCGCTCGGCGGACGATGATTCGCGGTCGGAAAGATCTGAGAGTGATTCGCCGGAGAGCCCTGCTGTAGCTAACCCTAACGCGTCGCCGCTAGATGCGCTCTTTGAAATGACCAGCAAGGCTTTCGAAGGACTTGAAGCGAATGAAAAAGCATCTGGTAAGTGTCTTTTCTTTCCCTTACTTCGTGAGATAGAAGCTATGTAGAAAATGATCCGTAGTTGGAATGTATACAAACACGGCGTAACCGTACTATTCGCTTTTGTGTAATTCATTTTTGATTTATCACATGTTTTAAGGATCATTAGGTAATCTGGTCATATTAAATGGGTGAAATAGTTATTGCATGGTTTATGATTTAAAAGTTACTATAAAACGATATGTCATTTTAAGCAAACTTTTCATGTTTAACATTTTAAGGAAAGTACGGACGGAAAATAATTATTTGCTTAATTTTTTTTGGTTAAATCATTTTTTTAAAAAAAATTACAAACAAAATAATTAGCAAGATTATTTAATTCTGTTTTTAACGGTCGATGTAACATCTGATTTAAATGGTATTTTTCTTTCTTTTTTGTAAATAAACAAAGCATATAGCATAAGAATTCTGATAGTTTTGAAAATATCTGATTAATAATAAAATATTTGAAAATGATAAATGAATTACTCTGAAAATACTATCGTTTAATCCATTAAAACATTTCAATTGTTATAAATAACACAAATTGTGTAGAACGTACATTTTTCTTTAAATATCTATGCCTGTAAAAAGGTTTTACATATAATTAGTATTGATGTTTACTGATTATTTTTAAGAGTCAACGTGTTTGATACATAACTTATTTTTAAAGGGGGGGGGGGGGAGATATTTAAAATTTGTGTACTATTTTACTCTTATTGTTTTTACCGCATTCGAAGTTTTTCATAATGTGCATAAATGGTGAGAATAAGTTCAAGCATGTTCAATAAATGGAAAATAAAAATAAATAACAACAGCTACAAACCTAAACACATACTAAATTTTCAACAATTAATCACCATGTACTACTAAGATAGTAGCAAAAAAAGGCCACAATTTATTTAAATGTTTTTTCTTAGTATTATAATAATACTAGAGTTTACATAGAACTGACATGCTATTTCTCCTGCTTTACTTAAATCTCACTTTATCTTGATTATAGTCCTTATACTTAAGAAATGGTGATGATTTTAATTATGTATTTTTACAAATCCTGCACTCAAGACAAACTTTCAAAACTTGTCTTTGAAATAGGGCATGCAATATACTAAACCCCATAAGTATACTCTAGAAATCTTGCCCTGTATTAAAGCCATAAATCTTGTTATTTAAAATCTCGTAGAACACTCTAATAGAAAAACACATATTTAACAGGTCCTTAAATCCAAAGGTAAGATAATTATCATCAAACGTTCACATATGGGAAATAGTACATCTTTTATATTCAACTTATTATCTAATAGCATACATTTCAAAAAATTGAAAAATGTATGAAAATATAGAGTACATCCCTATTACTCAATAATGACCTTTTCTTCCCCTCAACCACGTTTAATACGTTGAGCTAAATAACTTTTATTAATCAGATATAAAAATATACAATTATTCATTGTATATTTCTCATTCACAATATTCTTCAAAACCATGCAATTATCTATCATATTCATATTGCCATATAATTATCAATCAAACTAAAATTGAGAACATTTATGAAAACCAATAGACTTTTAAACGTAGATTGTTTCAACAAAATGTTGATAAAACATATTAAAACTGTATAAAAAAAGGCAGTCTGAAAAAAAGATCAAATGAAAGCAAAATCCAATGAACGTTAAATAAAATTTTGAAACATTTACATATCGTTTTCCTCAAATTTTTAAATTTAAATGTCAGTGCTTACAGAAATTTCAAATGTTTTTAAGTGAGCTCATATAAATGCAGTATAACAGAAACTAAATTTTTTTCTTTTTACGAAGAAGTATTTTTACTAATTCCCATCACAAAAATATGTTATAGTGTAGATATAAAAATGTTATAATTTCCAATTATATTGCTAATTATAAAATATTCATAAATAGGGGGAAAATTTAATTTAACAACAATTGAACCAAAAATTTCTCAAGTACTTTGAAAGTGCAAAAATCTCATTTTAATAATAATAATAATTATAGTTAATATTAATTTAATATGAATGAATAAATAACAACGTATAAAGTTCAAATTGAAAAGTTATTTTTAAAGTAAAAACGTACAACGAATTTTTTAAAAAAATTTTTAATATAAATTTTTAAAAATTATTCTTAGGAAAAAAGTTGAAATTTTTTTTTATATGAAAATATAATCTAATAATTCCTTTTATTGCAACGTATTTCATTACAGTTATTTCATTAGCTATAAAAGTCGTAAGATATCTTTTAAAAATCTCTCTCCAGTACATGTATATGTCTACTTTTTAAAACAGTATATTGATTAACTTCGAATGCTTTCACGTTACGAAAGAAAATTTATTATCTACGAATACTTTATTATCAAAGAAAAGGTATCCTTTTTTGAAGCAACGAGTAAAAGCAATTTAAAACTAAACTTTAAAAAAATGCAGTTCTCTTCTTCCTTTCTGTATTTCGACATCCTTTTTTGAAATCCTTTTTAATATAAATATGTAAAAAATATTGTTATCTGCAACAACTCTTTTACTCGGAGATATAATTTTTATTTCCAATTTCAAAATCCTATTTGGAAATTTTTTTTTAATTCATTGAACCTGAACGGAAACAGTCTTATCAAAATGTTAAATTAATTTTTTGAATCTTTAAAATATTTTTTTTATGTTTTAAATTTCTGCAATTTTCTTTTATTTTAATTTTCTTTCCCCTATTCATATTGAGGAAATGGAATTAACACGTATTACACTTCGAAAATATTTTAAAAGCTTTTAAAATTTAATTGAAATACTTAAATACGGGGTTGCATTTTTATAAAAAAAATTTTTTTTTGAGCAAACCATGTGATTATGCATCTTTGAAAAAAGAATTTTGGAGGAATGTAAAAAAGACCAAATACTTAAGGGGTGTTTCTTTAAAAAAAGGTAACTTTTCAAAAGTAATACTTTTGGTACCACTCAATAAATTAAATGCTATTATTTGAGGGCAAAATTGTCATGAGTTTAGTAAGATTAACTTTGCAATGTATACTTTTCAAAAGAAGTTGTAAGTCAAAAAACGAATACATTATAAGAAACTTTTTCCATAATATTTACCGAAAAAAAATTTAGTTTATGTAGACAATCAAAATTTGGAGACTATTTTCATCAGATATAAGGCATTAAATCCAATGAAAAATTTAGGTTTTTCTTAAATAGAAGCCACGAAAATCTTTTATAATAACTCAATAATACGTAATTAAAATTAAAAAGGAATTTAAAGGCAATTTTTGTTTTTAATATAAGGGAGCCATAAAGCTTTCCCTCATTTCAAAGTTTCATTGCCACAAACATGTTATATTTTGAAAATGACTTTAAAAAAACGGAAATTGTCTTTTAGGAAAACTTACAAAGGCAATCATTGCCCCATTTTTTTTAAATATCAAATTGTTAAGCTCAATAACATTACAAACAAAGAATGCATATTTCATTAAGAATTAATTACAAAAAAACGAACATTTTTTTAAAGAAATGTTCAGTGTATAACGCTTTAAAATGTTTCTATTTTTGAGAATGATTCCATTGAAGCGTGAACCCAGAATAAATATATATGATAATTTGTAGCAATATTCCGAAATTTTTATCTCTCTTTTGATAAAGAACTATTATTGATTGATGGATTGATTAGTATAATGATTTCTATTTTATGCATCAAAGAAAATTAGACGAGTTGATGTTTTCTTTAAGCTTATTTTCTCTGTTATTTGCATGTGTTTTGTAGAAAAATAAATCACGCAACCATTCAATTCACCCATCCTTATAAACTTGGAGTTAATGCAGATTTTTTTTAAATAAAATTATTGAAATTTTGTGACTAGTTTCACGTACGAATGATCTGCTTTTGTTACATGACGGTGTTCCTTAGAAAGATATTGAGCTACGTTGGTTCTCTTTCCTTTTGTTTTTAACACAAAGAAAATGACGGATTTAACTTTTTTCGTATTACTCTTGAAGCCATTTAATGTCATACATTTTATATAATGCAAGATTTGAGCGCTTTCAAATGACGTGGTTCCAATCTTGGAAAGGAATAATTTGGATTTAAGGAATGCATGTAGAAATAAAATCGATCTTTTAGAAAAATACAACAAAGAAAATAATAGAAATTACATTCGAAAAAATTAAAACATCCAAAAATTGTACATTGAACTAACATAGAAAGAGATTAGTCGGTAAATAAGATATAATTTTTAAAGCAAACTGGATAATTTAGAGATCATTTATTATGATTTCGTTAAAACTTCAAGGACCAATAACTTTTGTTTAAAATATTTCCGCATTATGAATGTTCTTTCAACTTGAAATACTATCTTTAATAAGTATTTTTGGGATTTTCTTCTATAAATATTTACCAAATCTTTGGCATATATTTTTTAGATGCCTGAGAGGTTTTTGTCTTTTTTGTATCATATTGAGAAGCGTGAAAAAATATTACCACAGATATACTCAGATATAAAATTTTCTTATTGTCTTAGGAAATTTATTGAGAAATTTTATTTGTAAGATTTATTAATCTTTAATAAATCTTATACCTCAACTTTTTCAAAAAAAATTTCGAGTAAGTAGTTAGATATTTACTATGAATGAATAAAAATATCTACAATGTGAAAGATAAATATTAAAGTACACAGCAAAATAAAATGTGAAATTACAAACACAAGTCAAAGAATTTAACTAAAAAAAAATAAGGAGAAAGTAACTGTAGTATAAGTCTACTATTTTAAATATTTATTGCATTAGAGAAGGAATTCCTAAAGAAAAAGAAATAAAAAACTATTCCTTACTAATCAATGTTGTTTTTTTCTCAAAATGCAAATGACGCCTACTCACAGAAGTATATTTTCTATTTATTACTTTATTCCCACTTTTTCGAAACGAGCTACGAACGAAGGTTCTTATTTGTTTAACTCCTAATAAGTATAATGCAATCATTTTAAATTCTAAATTGCTCATATATTCCCACAGTTTATAGAAATTTACATTAAATTTTTATCCGATTAACGCTTCGATGTCATTAATTTCTGTGTAATTTGGTTAATGACAAAGAAATTGAATTGATTGTTTACATAATCGAATTAAATTATTTTGTATTGGAAGTTGAAAGTAAAAATTATACCATAGAAACCTTGAATAAATTTTACGAAACCAATTTTGTTCTAATAGTTTATTTATTACTCAGAATCAAGAAAATGAATTCATTTACCTCTCAGTCTAATTGTTTTTAAAATTGATTTCTAATTTCCTTCTTCTGCAATGGCTCGAAAGCCCTTGGTGTGAACATGGCCTTCTTTAGATATGTTTGACAGGTATCCCTACTTTTGGCAACTATTTTTCAGTTTTTGACATTTAAAATATTTCGGTCTTTTTCGACACAGTCAATCCCTCTGCCCGAGATCTATTTCCCATTTTCTTGCAGCAACGATCGTCATTCATTCTAGCCTTATGAACAGACCATTTAAGTCTTTGTAATTTGACAAATTTTATCAGGTTGTTTGTAAATTTTGTAGAGTTCTAAGTTTGATCTTCTTCTCCATGGCCCATTCACTTGGTCCCACCAAGAATTCAGAGTAAAATCTTTGTCTCGAAAAATCCCAAAGCTTCCTCATCATGTGTAAAGCCAATGGCCAAATCTCTGATGCATAAGTCATGACAGATATTAAAAGACTTTTGTATATATAAAGAAGCAATTCAGTTCTCAGTTTGATAAAACTGGATTTTAAATAACTCTTAAAGGCCTAAAAACATCTATTTGTAGCAACGATTCTTTTATAATTCCATTTTTATTATTTATCTCAGTTCCGAAATAAGTAACACTGGATTTCTAATCTGCTTCCTTAAAGTTTAAAAAAAAAAAAGAAAATCTGAGGATTTTATGCAATTCTTGTCGATTTTTTAAAAAGGGCGTTATATTTTTAGAAAGCATGGTAAATGCTTTGATAAAATTACAAGGAAGTTAAATAATTTAATTAATTTGTTCGCACTTTTCATGACATATTTCACTTAATTGTAAAGTAGATTTTTACAATCCGAGACCTGAAAGCGGAACTCTATTTGACTGAAAATTTTTTATTCATTTTCCGTATTTGTTTTGATACTTCTGATGCTTAAACCCTTTTCCGATGCATGATAAAGAATACGTTGATGATGAGGTATATGACTATCGATCAATTATAACTGAGGATGCGAATTTACATGAAAGTATTTTTTGCTGTACCCTGAGATGTTTTCTTTTTCAAATGTAGACTTGGTCTGAAAGAAAACATTTTATTTTTAAGAGACATTGTTTCTCTGAACGGTGAACGGAAAATGGAGGGGAAAAAATTATTTCATTTACGCAATAGTAACCTTTTACGAAGGAAATGTGAACTTCCAAAAACAAATTTTAAAAATTCCTTAAATAATTTTGGTAATTAATAGTCAACACATAAATTAGAAAATAAAGTGTACTGATTGCTAGTTACGAATCTAAAGAATAAATAGTAAAAAAAAATTTTTAATGAGTTCTAGTAAATTCACAATAAGTAAATATGATTACAAAATAATAAGAAATATATTTAATACTTCAATCGTATTTTATTAATCAAGGCGTTAACCTATAAATAACTCATTGGCCAAAGAAAATAATAATCTTAAATTGGGAATCAATAAATACATGCCTAACATAGTTTCTGTTTTATCTTTCATTATTATGATAATGTGCCATATATTAATATTTTAATAAATATTCGCCTCGTCTTTTTGGATATTACAAAAAGTTATATAATACCCAAAGCGAGGTTTGTTACTATTGTTTTCGAGATGAATAAGAGTAAATTAAATCTCATTAGAGAAATAAAAATGTATCAATTTTAAAACTTAATCTGTACGCCGGCGGGGGGGGATTTAGTGGGGTGGTGTTGTTATTTAAATTTTTTATTTAATCTCTCATCAGCACTTTAAAAAATTTTGTTACGAAGTGAAATTACTAATGAGTAAGAAAACTCATCCCGCCCCCCTCTATATTTAAATTTCACTTCATTTACAGCAAGAAAATAGTAACAATTTTTTTGAAGTGCTTTTCATATGTATAACTGCCTCATTAAAAATATATAATAGCTTAACATTTGAGAAATAAGTAAATTTTTCTGTGATTTCTTAAAATAACTTCCATAAAAGTCACTAAATTAATTCATATGAATGCATTACTAATAGTTTAATAAATATAAGTTAACATGCTTACTTAAAAAAGTGATTTTAACAAACTTAAAAATATGTGTTTATTTTAAAAATTTATATCATAAACAAGTTAATATTTAAAATTTCAATATTTCAGCTGAACCATTTCATTTTTATTTTTGAAAGTATTGCATGAAATTTCATTAGCATAATGGATAAATTTATTTTTTTTGTTTTTTTTTGTTTTGTTATTTTCAACAGAATACAGGAAAGTTTAAATATTTATAGATATTTTTTAAATAATGTTTAAAACGCGAGTTTTCTTTTCTAGAATAGTTTAATTATTTCCTTATAGAGGCTTTTTTGGTTTACAGTAACTTTTAAAATTTGAACTTTTATCACTAGGCCTTAATAATTTTTTTCTTTTACTTCCTTCTTACATGAAATTTTTAATATCTTTATTTTCATAGGAACAAAAGTGTGACTTCCAGTTAATACTTTTTAATAAATTATGTGACAAATACTAAGCTTAGAACTCTGAATTTGTTTATTTTTATTGAAAGTCTATATAATATAGAAAAAGTAGAGCGTTTGTTTGGTAGACTTTTTAACATCACTCATAATTTTTTGAAAATAATTTCTTATATTTCAAAATATAAGTGCATAAAGTGAGCCATAAAATACTTTTGGATATTAATTACTAATTATATTCTTTATGTAACACACTTTTCACAGATTTTAAAATTTCATTGACAATACTTTTCGCTATTATCAATCTCATAGCTCTTGGCACGTTTTATTTACAGTAAAAGTAAACAGTTATGAACAATTATTAATTAATTAATTTCAATTAGAAAGAAGAATTTCCTTAGAAACTATATTTACATTAAATGGAACCAAATAATTTTTATATGTTTAAATAAATTTGAATACATGTATATTCTGACAAGTACTGAGCATAAAGGGCTGAACAAATTGTATCTAAATTCTAAACATGATTTGGGAGGCAATAAGAAAATTCTCTCTCATATATTCATCTCAAATATTCATCTTCGTAATAATGTTATTTTTTAAAATTGTACTTTTTTAATTTTCGGAATTTTGTTATTCCTTTTTAAAAGAATGTATTTAAATCTATAATTTAGTTATTAATAAATGAAATTTAATATAACTTTTAGATAATGGTTAAATTGTACATTTGAATCTAATGAGTTAATGAATAACGTATTCAGTGGTTTAAAATGTCGCGATTTTTTTTTTTTTTTTTTTTTTTGTGAATAATGTGAAAGAAAAGTGATATAGAGAATAAACATTATAAAATTTTAATTTTAGAGCACGCTGTTTTTGAGCAAAAGTAATAAAAGTGAATATTTCTAGTGTAAGGAGATTTCATAAAGTGAAATTTACTATTTTGATATTCTCTAAGAAACTTATTTGTATTGCTTAAAACTTTACATAGGTTACATAAATTTGATGAAAAATATTTTGTCTATTTATTTAGTTTAAAAACTTAAAATGTTTAAAATCATCCTTTTACTGTCTGATAATTACGACCTGAAAATAAACAGAAGACGGCTTTTAATACTGTCAATGAAAATACTTTTGCTATACATAAATTATGTTGCAAATGAATAGCAAAACCTTTTGTATTATCATAGTTGAGACCTATCAACATCATATATTGATTGTAACACAATTCAAAACATGAGTTTGTATATTGAAAGTAATTTATCAAACACTTAACAATATCGAATTGAATTTTATATTGATCCTCAAACCTTTATTTCTATGAATAATGGTGGATTCTAACATAAAAACCCACACATTTTCAATAAAGCTAATTACTTAAAGTCATTAAAGTAATGAACTAAAAATTGAAAAGACGTCAAAATATATTTTCTATACCCAACAGCTAAAACAAAAGGGTCAAAAGCTCAAACGGTCATTTCCTTTTATCCATGTTTGAGAAAGATATCCTTTTCAAGGGTGGACCAAAAACAACAAAGCGCCGTCTCTTTTCTTCTGTAAACTGTATGCAAATCAGAAAAGCGTGTCAGCGTGGGCAAATATGTCGTGACATCCGAGATTGAGGTTTGAGATACTCCTCTGTCTATGACATTGTACGCTCGTTCCCTAGTCATTAAGCTTATTGTTTGATCCTACACTTTTGCTCATCGGCTCTTTTAATGGAGTTAAACAGCTGTTGATTGTTTGTTGTCAAGTTCGCCTTTCATTTCTGTCTTGGTGCATTTAGGGAATTGTGTGCTCGCGTGATTTGGTAATCATCGGATACGGAACATTTGTTTCGTCTAAACAACCACGATGATTGCTGATTCTGAAAAGGATGTAGAAACAACGGCCGAGTAAATTTCATTGATTAGTTTGTTTCTAAAGAAAAGAAGTTTTTTTTATAGAAGTATACAAGTTTTTATTATTTTTATAAACGCAATCAGCTTAAAAGTGAATGGGTAGGATTCAAACAATAATGTGTAAAATAAATTCATGAACTAGAGTGAGGTTTTATTTAGGAATATTAATTTCTGTTTAGTTAAAAATAGTAGAGAAAAAAAGCCAAAAATGTTTATTTTGTATTACAAAGAATGATAACATTAAAAGCCTTAAGTAATTCAACTTATACTTGATTCCATGATTAATGATTGTCATTTGATTGAGAATTATATTAACGTCGCACTGTAAATCAACACGAGGGTTATTGGCAACGGACCTGGTATTTGTAAGCCTCTGCCAAGAAACTAGGATGGCATCTGTGAGCTGCCACTTCCCCCCGCTCCAAACTACCAATCACCCCAACAAGAGGAGTTTGAGATCGATAAATTTAACCTGTGCATCAGCCCCTCTTTACACGGAGGGTCTTAGTAACATCAAGATTCGAATCCGCGACACGCTGGCTCCAAGAGTTCGTGGTCATAATCACAGGGTTGACATTGATGTCAACAAATGACAAGGTCACAAATTATTGTCACAGTAACATTATAAAATTATGGTTTTGTGGTTTATTCTAGTCACTTGTCTATTCTTTAAAAATCAAAGATAAAATTAATGTTTAAAAAAACAACAGATGTAAGCAATTTGACATTTTAACTATATGTTGAAACATTCGAGAAACAAGATTTAAAAAAATGAAATCTTGACACATAATTCGAAATGATAGGTTAACATTTCATTATAAATTTTTACATTTGAAATTTCCTCATAGAGGTTTCATTAGGAGTTACATGATACGTTAAATTCAACTTTCCTGTTAACACTTTCAATGTTAAGAGAATTTTGATTATTTTAAAAATAACCTTTGATTCCCTTTTTAGGAAACTTATGTGAAAAATATTACTTATCTTTCAGTAAATTATTAGTTAACTAGAATTGAAAATACAAATCAATGTTTTTGAAGTTTGTATATATTTTAGTTGGATATATTTCTTAAAAAAATTATTGTAATTGCATCACTCGCAATTTATGGTATCCGACTACATGCAGATCATTTTCTTTTAAATTTAATATAGGAGATTTTATGTGTGTGCGTTGGTTTTTTGGATTTATTTAGTAAATTATATGAAATAATTACAAAGAAAAAAAGTATTTTCAATATTAAAATGGGAAATTTTAAAAATTATAAAAATGTGGCGAATTGAACAAAAAGTTTATCAACAAATGTTCAATTTTTCAACATTTATATGTTATAATGCTATTTATTTTTGAATTTAAAGAAATATTTAATTTCTTACAAAAAATTTAACGTTTTATCTTAGTTACTATTTGAAATTCTTCAACTTATTGTCACTTGTTATATTATGTATTGCTTTAAATTTTCTAAGAATAGAGTGATTTAAAAAAATAAATCAAAACAATTATAATATTACACTAAATGTACATAAAAATTCAGATAATTATCTTCGTAACTTTTTCATCAATCTCTGTCCTCGCTTCAACATTTTCCAAAAAAATCCCCCATTTTTTTTAAGTCGGTAACTGCACAATGGAAGTGGAATCCTTTTCACCTAAAACAGTTATAACTTTTGTTTTAAAAAAAAGTAGAAAATAAAAAAAAATAATATAACTAATTTATAAATCTAATACGATAGCCTACAAAATTAAACGATTAAATATTTTTGTCAAAATGACAAAGTCTTCAATTTTAAGGTAGTCGAATACCTTAATTTTTCATTAAGAAGAATTAACTTCATTAGTTTTAAAATGAAAAAGATGATGAATGGGACAAATAAATACTTAAAGTAAAGCATCAATTTGGAGTACAATAGCATTATTAATTTTTCTTAAAACTATTCCATATTTCTAATTTTATAATTATTTTTAATTCAAAACGAGAAGATTTTAATCATGTGAGATTTAGTATTTTTTATTATATTCGAATCCTTAAAATATTTAATTAGTCTCCCTGAAAAAATTTAAGAGAATGATTTTTTTTTCTTATTATTAATAATTATAAATGTAACTTTTAGGAATGATCTCACAATTATACAGTATAGTTCTGCTCTGTACTGAAGGATTTGAGAAAGCTATATCAAAAATGCCTTGCTTCATTTACAAAAATATAATATTTTTCTTATTTAAATAAAAAACATAAACATTTAAACACCGTAACATTTAAGCATTTAGTACGATGTTTATTTATAAGTGTGTTCCTACAGAAAATTATTGCTGTAATAAGAATATATATATATATATATAGGGATATGGACACCCCCATAGCCCTTGATTTTCGATTTTTTTAATTATTATAATCCTATATACATATTACGTACAATTTAATTATATATCTGTTATTAATAATTAATTTTATTAATTAATGCTAATTATTTATTCAATAATTAGTTCTGTATTGTTTTTGTTCCTGAAAATCGACAAAATCAAAAGAATATGTTGGGTGGCGTATTGGGCATGATACCAAAATGGTAAACTTTCGACTCTGGACTCCCCCCTTGAAAAATTTTTGTGGGGTCCCGACTTGTGTAACTCAGGAGAATTTAATGAAAATCTTAACATCGTTTTTCTTTTAACTTTGTCTCATCAATTCCAGTAAAGTTGCACAGAGTATCACACAAAATGACTCAATATACTTTTGAAAATCACCTTTACGTCTATTTTGCAAGTTTTTTTAAGGGAAAAGAAGTCAATAAAGGAATCACAAAATAAAGCTCTTATATTTATTAACTTACAAATTCAGGCTATATTAAATAGTAGTTCAATTACCTATTAACCTATCAGACCAAAAAATGATGCTGTTTCTCTTTTACCTTCATTAAATCTGCAATCATATACCTCAATTTTCCCCTCTCAAAACTATCTAAAGACATAAAATTATGTAAGTATGTCTTATTACCTTAAACCCAAACAGAGTAACTATTTGTATAATATAGAGTAGGAATTTACAAAAACCACGTCTAAAAAACTGTATTCAGTGGATCCCAAAAATTCAAATTTTAGTAAGTGTAATTTTAAAAATCTTCATTTTTACTAAGTGTTTTTAGAGAAATTTCTCACAAACCACTTATTTTCTCTAACTTGTACAATATATAATAGCAGTTCATCTTGATTGACATACATAACCTGTCATGTTTTTCTTATTTATATTATAACGATATTTTAATGATAGGAGTGAACCTCTTGTGCGTCCTGAACGATTAAAAGAATTAAAACATCATATTACTTTTGTTCTAATTTAACCTACTTCTTATTTAACTCGTGTAGCACAACTTTCCTCAGTATGGAAACAAAACATCAATTTAACTTAAAGACTTGTTCTCTTAATGTAGCATTGTTTCTCTGGGCATAATCTGTTGTAAAAGATACTAATGAAAAAAGTGTCCTCATTCTCATTCACCAAAGAGTGGAATAGTGTCTTTTAGAAATATTGGGTTTAAGTTTTTGCAGCCTTTCTGGAAGTATACTGATTTATTATGCTGAAATAAATTATTTGAATAGTTTTGAGGATATAAAGATGCATTTGATGTATCAGTTGATAATATTTTTAAAATTGAATATTTGGATTTTAAGCCTATACTCTAAAACTATGAATTTTGACAAAAATTGACAATTTTTTTTTATGATTTTATTTTATAGACCATCTTATTAGCTTTATACCAGCGTTTCTCAAACTGTGGGGCGCACCCCCTAGGGGGGCGTGAGAACCCTACGTGGTGGGCGGGCGCGAGCATATCAAAAATAGAAGATTATTTTTAAAAAATTAATCAATTTAATAAAAAAAAATCAAAACAAAATACATTGACACATTTATATTCATATAATTTGCTTATCAGTACTGCACAATGTATTTGATAAATAAAGAACATGTTTAAAACTTACTAGTGACTTCCATGGGCTTGTCTTATATAAAATTATATACAAAATTTAATAATATCTTGTTAATTTGTGCGGCTTATAATTAGAGTCATATTGTGGACTTACGTCATAGTACATTATTATTACATTCTATACTTTGTTATAGTAGAGAAGGGGGGTACGATGAAAATTATGTATGAAAATTGGGTCGCAAGCATTGAAAGTTTGAGAAGCACTGGTTTTATACAAAAACCAAGTTTATTATTTTCCATTCACTAGAACAAAAGCTACAAGTGTTTTAGTAAAAGCAGATGCCATTACTTTAAGCAAGATGTCATACTTTAAAGTGAGTTTTACTCAAAATGTGTGTGTGTTCGTGGTTTTTTTTTTTTTTTAAATGCTCAAACGGGGACAGCAATTGCTCAAAATGTTTTGAAAATAACTAACTGAAATTTCTTGTGTATATTCTGTATAACAGTAGAAGTGTTTTAAACTTCAGATTTATTAATCCCTGTTTTATTGCAAAATTTACAGTCCTGTATGGGAATATAATCACTGTTTTTGTAATCAATTTCATATAATAATTAAGATAAAGTGCTCCAGATTTTGTAAAAATTAAAATAACTCTTAACCTGAAGGTTATTTCAAAAATGAATAGCAAAGCAACACATCAAAATTGTAAATTTGAAAATTTGTTCTTAAACGGAATGTACAGAATGGGCCCAGTTTGCATAATTTTTTGTAAATTTTTACGAATTTTTTCCCATTTTAGTAATAACAATTTTTTTCTTTTCTAATTTAAACATATTTTTCTTGAAATGTACTAAATAAATCTAAAAACCACAAAAAAAAATTATTATATCTTTATTTTTTAAAAAAAAAGTTGTCGCAAGTAGACGGACACCTTAAACAGGACTATATGGAAGATAAAAATAATGTTAATAATGTTAATAGCTGTAGTTAATAATATTAGTAATGTTACTGAGGGAGATGGTTGAAAATAAATATATATGTGAAGTTGAAATATATATAAAACCATGTTTAAATTCATGTTTTAAATTTTATAATCCCAAAAGTTTTTGGTAGAAATCTTTTTTGTTTTTGATGGTTCACGCACTGGAAGTTTCAAATCTTAATGTTTGTACCTCTTAAAACATTTGGAAGATTGAATATTTAAAAAAATGTTGGTTGTTATACATTCATATTTCATAAGAAATTTTCAAAATTTTGAAGCTATGTTTAAAGAAACATTTAACAAAATAACGATTTTGAAGTAAATGTAATATGATTACTTAAACTTAAACAATAAAATGTTTTTCTAAATTATAAGAAATCTGAGTTTTTGAATTTATACATTAATAATATTTATCGATATTACAAATCCTTTTTCGCATTGATAAAATAAGTTTATGGAAAGTATACTTTTTCAGAGAGTATTAATAATACTATTTATAATACTCTTTCGGAGAGTATTATTATAATCTTTCGGAAAATATAATAATTTTTCAACAATTTTGTATGTAGTAGTGGCTTTATTTATGAAGCAATACATATATATTTGTAAAATAAGTCTATCTTCAGTCTCTCACATTCACGTACACACACGTACTAATAGCACATACATTCATTTTAAAATGTAGTAATACAAGTACGATCTCTTTAAATTTCTATTTTAATGCTTATTTTTGGATAATGTAAGAGGAACCATTTCCTTTAATTATAAAACTGTTAATTAGATATATCAGAATGATACAAGTAAACCTAAACTAAGTTTACTAATAGAGTTATTTTTAAAGGGTTAAAAATTGCCTTGAAGTTTTAGATAAGCCTCTGTTTGTGACAGTTGTTAGGGAACACTCCTGGCTGAAAAAACAAGCTTTCTCCTTTTAGCTGACATTTGTAAATTCTGTGCCCCAATAAAGAGTTGTTTACGCATCATTAGCGAACCATCAACTAATTCTCGTGTCATCTGTTTCCACTTAAATATATTATCGGAATTATTAATTATCTCGCGTTAATAAGGAGTGACCTGATTCTTGCTGTTATTAATTACATTACTTAATTGAATTCCTCTTGCAGTTTTGCAAATTAATTAACTCTGATAATGTTTCCATTTTTACAGCCATTATTGTTTCGCTTGTCGTCCAGAGATGACAACTCCATTAATTAGTGTAAAATAAGATAAATTAAAACTGTACGTAAAAGAGAGGCATTTTTTTTCTTTTTTTTTTTTTTTTTCCTTTTGTTTATTAATAATTTTGTCATATAAAAGCAAGAATTTTTCCCCCACTGGCTTTACATCAATAGTGTGAAATTCTTTCTGTGTGGTTTTATTTTAAGTATTAAAGATTGAAGAATTGAGTCAGATGATAAAAAAGTTCATAAAACTTCTGTGTTCTTGAAAAAAGTACTCTTAATCAGATCTTAAATATCTTTTAAGAAAATTTTTTACATTGCTGGTAACAAGAACATAATATTAAAAAAACGGAAGATATTTTTTTAAAAGAAAAAAATTGCTGATAACAGCATAATAGAAGTGGAAAACATTTATATCTAAAATGCAGTAAAGAAAATATGATTAATTAATGAAAATACCTTTAAAAATAACCAAAGCTAGATTCTTGAAGTCTATCATGTTAATTCAAGTCAATTCCAAATGATTTGAAATGCGGAAATTAGTTTTAAAAATCTTCCCTTATGAATGTGAAGTGTATTATTTTTCAAATTGTTTGTACTGAAATATAACGATTATTCCATTAAGAATTTTTAAAAATACAATTCAAAATTTATTTTACTATTCAATTAAACCTATATTTAGGTGTCTCAGAAATAAGCCTTTAGACAGAAAGTATATATTTGAATTAGGATTTGCGTTTTCGTTAAACTTATTTGGATTTACTACTGCAAATGCAATTACTTTGTTGTTTTCTAGTTAACTGTGAAGGATTTTCCTTTCCATATTACTTAAATGTAGGTTAATTTTTGTTGAAGACTTTAGCAAAAAACTATTTCTTCTCTTTATTTTGGAATAATTTTTAAGAATGAAAATCAAATTCGAAATGTTAAACAAAAGGTGAAAATTAAAAGATTTATAACACTAAAAATTAAAAAAATAGTTCTAAATACATTTTCAAAGTATATAATTTTTTTAAAAAAAAAGGAATATGATTTCTTATGTTTTCCTTGTCCTTCATAAGTATGTACATTCTTTTTAAATGAAATTATTGCCATTTAAAACTGCTCTCAGTTAAAACATTGTGAGGAAATACAGTAACTATTTAGTAGAGTTTTGGATTCACCTTCTGCTTTTTTCATAAAAATTCTCTGCATATTTACTAATTTAAGAACATACTCATGCCACAGTTTTTCATTGTACTATTGAAATAGATACAAATATAAGATGATTTCATTTCTATGTCTTCCACTGTTTCTCCTGTCATTTTACTGATATCGTTTCTATTAAAAAACATGATCGCTTAACTCTAATATTGCATTACAAAAATAAGAGATTTAATTTCTTTGAGTTATGAAAAACATTCCAAATGTTTTAATGGTTTCATAAATACCTTACCTTTTTGAATTTAGGCTTTTATAAAATACATAACTTATTTTGAACTCAGTATTTTGGAATTTCTATAAAAAAAATTAGTCAATCATTGAAATTTCAAACATACCCGAACAATTCATAGTTTTTCAGCTATATGTAATATCTTTGTGAACACGTTCTTATACAGAGCCATTTCCAACTAAAACTAAATTTAATTATGAAGTGATATGTTTAAAATAAATAGCCTTTAAAAAAGCATCGACACTATCTACTTATTCCGTCAAAGTATTTTGTTTTTAATTTAACAATAAAGTAATCTTTCTTTACGTTAGTTCATCAAAACAACAGACACTATAGCTGACAAGTATAAATGCTAATTAGTTCAGCATCATGTTCTTATTTTTCGTTGACACAACTTATTTGTAAATCCTTCCGCGTTTACCATTTGTCTTGATGCTACATCATGATGCATTTAGTCGCATGACTAAGTATTCAACGCTGAACAAAGCATGTAGAAGCATATTTAATTTATTATCTGTGAAACGTATGGGGAATGAATAGCTAATAAAGATAATTCATAAAAATGAAATGAAACTCTGGAGCACTTATAAAATTAAGCTTTGGACACTGAAAAATATTTAACTATGTAATAAAAATATTAAAATGAGAGCTTAAATACATAATAACACATAAGCGTTGTGCTTTTATAAATTGACAAGTGTTTTAAGTGTTATGATATAGAAAAAAGTTCCACTAATATCAATTTCAGATAGAAATACGAATGTCTTTATATTTATTTAGTTTTGCAGGTCATTGTAGGAAAAGTGTGGAGGAGTAAACATAAATTGTATGAAGTTTTAAACTATTAAAAAAAACTAAATCATAACTGTGACATCTAACACCAGAGAAATGTAATATCTATAATACGTTCATTATTTATTTATTTATTTTTTAAATTAATGTTGACATACTCATGATTAATTACAGAGAGCTGAATTCAAAAGCATTCACGAAGTATTTATTGCGCAGTAAATTATTACATAACATATTGATGTGTGAGAAACAGTAGCGCACACAGGAATTTTTCAAGGGGGGGGGGGG
>BMAV01022499.1:573247-596131 GCA_019973955.1 Trichonephila inaurata madagascariensis
TCATATTATAGCTAGTTTACAGAACAATTTAAATGGTAAAACTCAATTGATTTAGCCGGCATAGTCAGTTTTCTTCTAAAGCCATGTACCTGTAAAGGATAATACAAGTTCCCAGTAGAAAAATAAAATACACCTGAAAGAGTGTAAAATAAAATTTTAAATTCTTTTGACTTAAAATTTACAACTTGCAAATCCTATCCTAAGACTTGTAAGTTGTAAATTCATATTCAATTCCTAAATCCATCTGTTCATATTCTCACTTTGTAGCTTTTAGAACACACAGTTTACAGACCCTAACTCAACCTTATTATATTTATTGATCCACAGTCACAACCATTTTCCTAAAGAGACATGTTAGTTTGAGATAAAATATCAGCTACCTGCAGGGAAATCTCAAACCCTGAAAAGTTACTTTTAAGAAACTTGTACTTCGATGGACTAAAAAAAACTTACATATTCAAACTAAGGCGAGAACGGAAGGAAAAAAAATATTAAAGCTACTGAAAAGCATTGTTTGAAACTTGCGACAACATGAGTACATCGCAAGCACAAGCGAGGAAAAGATCGATTGTGCTTGCTTGTTTTATTGGCAAACTGATGGCTTAATGATGATGAAGTATGGATTTTTACATTAAAGGTGTTGTGCAACTTTCGGCAGTTATATCAAATAGCTGTTATTTATATCATTTTTCAGATATCGCACCCAAAAAAGTTAACACGAGCTTTTAACAGAAGTTTGAAGATAAATCGAAGTTTAATGTATTTTTTAACGTGTTATTCACAAATGGGAAATTTATCACTCTTAGGACATTTTATTGATGAAAAGATTTGAATTTCTAAGTCGTTGATGTCCTAGAATAGAGTTGGGAATTACCATAAATTTATTGCCAGATTTACGTAAAAAGAGAGAAATAAAGAATAAAGAAGGAGGGGGTTAAAATCGCGTATAGTAAGATATTTGCTTCTAAATGCTTCTAAACCATTCTTAATGGTTTCGTTGTGTGTAGGCTTTATGTTTCTCGTGATATTAGAACTGCTACTGGTACTGTCTTCCAAATTTAAATTTTATATTTCAAAGTACATGTAAGTGTCAATGTTATGCTAAGTTATCATGTGAAAGCGATATGGATAAATGTAAGTAGTTTGTTTTCACTTTAAGAATTTTGAATGTGATAGCTGTTTCTCTCTTTTTTTCATTTTTTTTTTCCTTACCGTTTTAAATTCTCTTGAATGTATGTCACTCGATATAAGCTTTTATAAAATTTTCTTGTGCTTTCATATTATATTTTGCAACGCAGTTGTATTTTTCATTTTTTATAAAAAAAAAAAGTTTTAAAATAAGAATTCAACAATTAAAAAATTTGTTTTAAAACGAAATGTAAGATTTTTAACAAAAGAATAAAACTTCAAGAAAGAATTTTCGGAAAAATAAGTTTTTGAAGATAAAATAATTTTTCAACGGTGTTAAGTTTCTGTAAAGATTTAAGCAGAAATGTTATTAGTACATTCATTTTATGTAATTAATAGATCTACTGAATTCACCACATGGAATAAGTACTTTTAAGAATTTTTCAAAGCATTCTAATTTTATTTAAAGTAAAATTTTTCAAACATCAACTTTTGTGTGAATTGTTTTGAAAGGAAGCCGTTGATTAAATCAAATGCAATACATATTTTTAAGTCATTGAATTTAAAAAAAAATCCGTTACAACTTTTTTAATGCAGTTATTACTTCACAATAAAGTCCTTACTGCATGATTATATTTATCCTAATTTCAAAGTTATGTCATCTCACAGAGGAAACTATAATATGCAAACATGTAGTGCTATGTAAAGTAATTTGAAGTGGTACGACAGAGATTTGTAGTTATCCTGTTGGACATATATCTGAGCACGTTGTACGTTTAGTGAATTACTGTCACAAAATGTTATTTACATATTGCTTAAAGATTTGATTGATTAAAACATATTAATCTGAGCGTATTGTATTGTTCAACTAATGAGAGTAAAGAAAGGGGCCTACAACCCGTTGTTCTGGGACCAGATATGTAAAGTCTGATTCTGTATAGTTGTGAATTACTGTTTATCTTCCCCTCAGAAGCTTAAGCTAATTAATAAATACACATTTTTGAGAGGGATTTGTATCTGTGATTCGTGGAATATCTTCTACAACGTCAGATCCAAGTCAAAGTCTTACGAGTGCGGAATCCCTGGAGTTAGTTATGCAGACTTTGAAGATACACTGTCCCAACTTTCATTAATATATGTTTAAAAAAAGTTAAAAAATAATAGATTTAGAAACATAAATGAATTCACTATCCATTGTTGTGTATATAAATTTTAAATATACTAAAATATACACTGTTGTCCATTACAACTGCAACGCTATGAATGAGAGAATAATACAAATGTCAATTCACATATAAGCAAGGAGCTAGGATATGTAAATAAATAATTAGTATTTAAACGCGTTGGAACGAAGCTGGAGGAAGAAACGGCATCTTATACTCAACATAAAAGGAAAGTTACACGGTGGGCTCCTTTATCAAGAGTTGTTAAGAATATTGGCTGGTTTTGAGGACATAATGTAATACCTCGTATAAGAAGAAAAAGCTACCAACATGTGTCGAAATTCGATAGCTGCAGGTTTATGGCCTATCTAAAGTGTAGAGTTTATCATTCCTCGATACTGCTACTCACACTGTTTGGAACCCAACGACTGTAATGAGATTATGGAATCAGGAGGATCATACTAAACGTTATGCAGGGCCACAACTTGGTCAGCCACTAACGCGCAAGAGGACAGACGTGTTGTCAGGTTGGCTTTGCATGATCACTCAGCCACATCACGGACCTTGAGTAGGAAGTGGGTTTGAATGTAGCACGACAAGTATCCGCACGAATATTGCTGGAGTAAGACAGACAGACGTACGACGACTGTTATTGAGTTTTCACTAGACACTGCAGCACACAGACGCGCGGTGGCAGTGTTGCACTTAACAATAAAACTGGATTGAAGAGTGATATCACTTGATCTTTTCAGACGAATCTTGGTTCTATGTGTAGCATTACGATAGATGTATCTGTGTCTGGAGGCATCGAGAAAAAGGCAAGTGGCTTGTTCGACACCGCCATACGGGATATTTTTTTCACATCGTTATTAATTATGAACAGCTGGCATTACGTTTCTGAGATGTCAGGGGTGGTGGCCCTATCTTCCTGTACACCTCGATTTCACTTAGTAAAAAAACAACGCAAGACCGAGTGTTGCCCGTTATGTACTGACCTACTTTGACACAGAGGACATTCGACTATTGCCCTAGTCAGGATGATCACCAGATTTCTCAATCAAGAAAAACATATAGTCCCAATTTACTGAGAGATTGGTTGACCAACGCTCTCCAATCATTATGATTGATGAAGTGTGGCATAGACATGGACTTGGAATGACTTTTCCATATTTGTCACCAGGTTAGAGCCGTTTTATCTGTCAGAAGCGGCCGCTATGTATGCTATTTTTGGACCCTGTATAAACGAAAATTTCCTACAAATTTAATGATGTTTTCTTATTAATATGCTGCACTCTCATACAATAAATAAAATTTTGATATTATTATGCCTCCCTGGTGTTGCTACTTTAATCACCAGCAGTGTATATTAACAAAATGAAAAACCTTTTAGACATGTATGTTTGTACAGCGTTCATATTAACCAAATTTCTAATAATATGTTTTATAGATAAGTAAATTATTTAAAATATCTTGATAAAAAATCCTTAGTATTTCACATTACAAATAGTAAATTCGAAAAAAAAAGGCTTCATTTAGTTTTACTTTTGAATAAGGTAAAATATATTTTAAGAATGACATATAAATACCCTTATATTAAAAGCTTTGTTATTCAACTCTGAAATAAAGTATTATTCAAAGATGACTTTCCTCATACTGTAATTGTGTGATTATCTGTTGACAGATTTAAATAAATAAGAATAAAAAATTAAATAAGATAGAGTTGTTAATATTTTTTCAATAATTCAATTTAAAAACCTTTCGGAATGAGAAAAGCAACATTTTGAATGGTAATTAATTATGCAGTGTAAGAAAACAATCAATTATAATATTTAATTTGCTGACAAATAGTGAATATTATAGAAAATTAATCACAGTAATGTATATAAAAAAAAAGCTGCGGAAGTAATAATCAAGCATCGTGTTTACTAAAAAAATATTTATTTTTAGCGATGTCTTATTTTTATTTTAGGTTGCACTAATGTTAGAGTAAGATTCTAACTCAGAACATATTTTCTGAGAGAAAAAAAATAATCCAATATTTTTATAAGTGCCTTTGATTATGACACAACATTAATTTATAACAGTGTCCTGAAAGTTTCAAAGCGTCTTGTAAATATCCAATTTTTAAATTCAACATTTAAACAAACGATTACAAATAGGGGACGAAATGCGGAATAAGTAAAAAAATATAGATTGATACAAATTCAAATGCAAGAAAATATGAGGACCTCTTTTGAAGGGTAAAATTAAAATGTATTATTTATAATGTGATACTTTTCTGTTTGAAAAGTAACTGTTTAATTTCTATTATCTATATATATATAAAGGAGAAAAGTGACTCATTTACTAGCTCATTCACTCATTCATTTACTCATTCCCTCATCATATCTCCGGAACTGTTAGACCTATAGACTTGAAATTAGGTAGGCGTGTTCCTTTCATGGAGTAGAGATCCACTACGAAAGGGTTCTGCGATGATCGATCCCCAAAGTGGGTTACTAAGGGTTAAGTGCCATTATAGAGATAAATATTCCCGTTTTCGAACTATAAGATCTACAGATTTGAAACTTGGCAAGCCTGTTCTTTTCATAGAGTAGAAATTTGCTACAAAAGGGATTTTTCGAAAATAGATCCTCAAGAGAGTGATGAGGGGTTAAAGAGGCATCATAAATTTAAAAAAAAAGAATACCATTTTTTTAATATTAGACCTACAGACTTCAAATTTAGCAGGTATGTTCCTTTCATGAAGTAGAGATTCAATAAGAAAGATTGCAAAGTTTGCCCCCCAAGGGGGTTTGCGAAGGTGCTTTATAAAAAAAAATTCCCTTTTATAAATTACTAAACTTACAACCTTGAAATTTGGAAAGCATGTTACTTTTACTAAGCAGAGATCAGCTAAGGCTTTCAAAAATCGACCCACATAAGTGTTACGGGGGCGTTATAGATTAAAAAGAAATCTCTTTTTTCAACTATTAGACCTACAGAACTAAAATTTGACAAATAAGATTCTTTTTCAGCAGATATATGCTAAAAAAGCCCTTTTTTGTTTAATTTGCAATTCTCTTAAAATTAATATATTAAAAATTCCTTTAACCTGTATTCTCTATTATTTAATTTTTCAATTCACCCGCGAAAAGAACAGGTGTACCAACTTGTTTAACCTAAAACGAAGACAAACTCATGGAATTGCATTAAAAAATGTCACATGCCTTCTTTTTTCGTCGTACTGAATTACAAGTTTAACGTCTTTTACGGATTCTTCGTAAATGACGAATTTTTGGGAGAATTAGATGGCATTAGTATAATCTTAAAATGCGGACTGAAGTTCAATTTAACCCTTTTTTACTATCGATTCACTCATCATTTCATCGATAGCACGTGATCGGAATTTTATGATGTGCGAAATCATCTTTTCCACCGCTTTGTATATACATGCGTATTCATAAGGGGAAATGAACAATCATCTCTTAATATATTTACAATTGCCATAGCTAGATGAAAGTAGTCAAGCACCGTTGAACCATCTAATAACATAAACGTCCTTCAGTTTCACAACACACGAAAATCCACATCCGTCACTTATTAACAGCTATCTACTCATTTAAACTTTTGCAAAGAAAAGAATAAACTAGTTATGCAAAGTTCTCTGGTCGTATTATGATATATTTTTCCTTGTTTCTTTTTCTATTACTGAGTATTTAAATATAGGGTGTTCTAAAAGAAGGGGTAAATGGATTTAAATCTACCTATATAATAAATACTTAATTATAAAAATGTTCTACTATGCTTTAATGCTGATTATCATATGATTAAATAGCTGTCAACTGTGAGTTAAAATAGAATTATTAAGCAGTCCAAAAACAATTAATTAATTTAAAATTTGCTATTTAGATTTATTGTCTTTTCTTTTCACATTCCTTATTTCATTGATTTCTAAATTACTGATATCTATATATATATATATAAAGACGAAAAGAAACTCACTTATTCATCACGATATTTCTGAAACTATTAGACTTGAAATTTGATTTGAATGTTTCTTTTGTTGAGCAAAGATCCACTATTCAACAAAAACATTTAGGGGAAATTGCCTCCTGAAGGGTGGATTAAAGGGGCTTTATTGATAAAAATTCTATATTTTGAACTGTTAGACCTACAGTCATGAAATTTGATAAGCAAGTTTATTTTGTTGAGTAGAAATCCGCTAAAAATGGGTTTTGTGGAAATCAACTTTGGGGAAGGGGGTTACGAAAGCTAAGAAATAGTTATACTTCCGTTTTAAAAAATTCAAGTGTTGTCCTTTTTAAATCAAGAGGTAAGGGCTATAAGGCATGTTTTTCAGTGCAATCGAATGCTTCATGTCAGGCAGGGGCGTAGCTACCACCATAACAAAGGTACAGGGGCTCAGCATAGACAAGTAAAAAAAATCGTAACATATTAAGAAGCTCCAAGAAATTTTGATGCAGGGCCCACTCAGGACTCTCTTTCTATATATATATATATCGGGAAATAAACTAGTAATTTTTCACAAAAAGAAAACATTTCTAAAATACAATACAGCTCATTTCTTTAAAATTTCAAAATGTGTTCAAGAGTAATTTTTTTTAAAAAGACTATTATAAAAAATTTAATTTGGCCATTTTTAGAAAATTCACGGGTAGAAAAATAACCAATATGTATAATTTATTTCGATTTACATTTATTTCTTAGGAAAAAAAGGACAATGATGAAAATTATAAACAGAAGTTTAGCTTTACGAGAGTTTTTTTTTTTTTTTTAAAATAAAATACAAGTTTTGTAAAACATTCTATGCAATACATGTTCATTAATTCTCTTTTCGATGTTACAATATCCTCATAATGTTAAAATAGAGTTTGAAAAAGATTATAATTACATTTTCTACAGCATATTCATTAAGAAAAACGTAGTAAATATGTTTATTTACAACAGGCTCTAAAAGCAATTTTTGCTGATTGCATTTGCTGCAATCAAAAATCGCAACTCCCCAATATGTACACTGCGTTTCTTATTAACAAGAAGTAATCATTTCAAACAACATTTAAATCAACCACAAGACTATTTACTCGTTATACATGAATTATAACCTAATAGTATTATTATATATCATACTCATTACCATTCACTTGATGTTCTTTTCTTCTATTCAATTTATTTTTCTATGTTCCCTTTAGTTGCGTGATTCGCATTTCAGGTTGTTCGTGAGTTGAAAATAATCACCTGATACAACAAAGGGTAGCCTAAATGCTGTTTTTTCCCCGAGTTCATTTATGTGTGGTTCACCCGCCTACATATCCGAGCAGATTTAGTAAATTCTGATTTCAGTGTCCAAATTCACTTTTGACACGAAACCTTCTGTAAATAGAAAATCTTATTTTAATCTAGTTGAAGGCGTCCAAAATCGATTCTTAAGACTTGTTATAAATTTTACATATTTCTCTTTCTAATTAATGTACACACTGAAAAAAGTTATATACAAAAACATTGATTTGTCCCTGTACAGTTAATCTCATATACACAATGATCGATCACATATGAGGTAATAAAGAACCAATCATACAATATCCCATATGTCTCTCTCGGTACAGTTTGAACTACATAAACAATGCCTCTATAACAAAGGAACTAGAATTTAGAATGATGGTTTGCGATCAATGTTGTCACCTAGTTTAATTAATGTTTGACAACACACATTTAGTAGAAAAATCTTTTTTATACCGCGCTCACATTATCCATTCTTTTTTTGTATGCATATTCCTTTTCTTTCTTTCTTTTTCTTTTTTTTTTATATGTGGCTTGTCATTACTCTCATAAAGCAGTGTAAACGCACCGGATAGAAAATATTATTATGTAAGATTTCTTTTTTTTATTTTTTTTTTGGTATCCCTAACTCAGCGAAAGAAGGTGATCACTTACACAGAATGTCACCAGTTTCACCATCAGGTGCTGTTTTAAGAAATCCCTCTCGCCGTGTTTTGTCCTTTTTTAATTGATGGTAATTGTTTTTCTTCTGCCTCGTTTGTTTGCGTCTCTGTTCGGGCTGGTTAATTGGATCATTAATTAATCGCAGATTCCTTTTTTTAAAAAGGACACAGCCTTTATTTTTCTCAAAAGCATGTAATTAATACTTATTAAACTCTGAATTTCCGGCATCGTTATATAGGGAATCTTAACTTAATTCTGTCGATGAACAAGTTTTTTAAATATGCATTGAGTTAGTGAATCAATTGACTATAATTGTTAGTGAGGGGCATAGTAAGCATTTTTGTGAAATACTCATTAATATAAAAAGTTTGACAAAATTAAATTTTTAAAAAAAACTATCCTTTCAAATTGTAATTAAAAATAGCTTTGTATTCAAATACATGATGATTGATTATATTGGTTGTTAAGTTTAATATACTCTTTGTTGTTATTTTTATTATCTTCAAGGAACTTCCGGGCCCACCTTTTAATTATAACAAATTAATTAAAATAAGCAAATCATTTTTTCTTTAAACAAAATTAAACAGTACGATACAAGAAACACACTATTCACTAATAAAATATTCATTTTATAATTCCATATTCCATAATTATTCTCATTGCATATACTTAAAATATTAAAAATAAAATAAAATTTACTTTGGTAAGTGTCATAACGAAAAATAAAATTCATTTTGAAGACTTCGGAAGTAGGATTTGTAAAAAAAACCTCCATCTGCAAAACGTTCGTTAGAAATTCATTGTATTTCTTAAAGGTGTGATTGATTTGCATGTCAACTAAGATTATGTAGAATAAAAACACTGTCTCTTTTTTTTTTCTTTTGTAGTCTGTGTTGAAGTTGAAATGTTTGGGATTTAATAATCCCCAAGACATCATCTATGGAATACAACAAGATGTATCACTTTTCATGTAACTTCGAAGTTTCCTCGCACATGATATAATGATATATAAATACATACATACCTATATTGAAAAAGAAATCAACAGTTACACCATTTGGTCTTGATTATTTTAGGATTTTACAATTAGCATCCGAATTATTCAGTTGTGATGTGATAAACGAAAGACGCAAAGAAGTCTTTCTTAATTTGAATCATTGATTTTAGAATTAAAGTAAATATTTCTGGTGTAGAGGATAGAATTCGGTACTTTCTGTTCCGTAAGCACGTAACTTACCACTGGAGACTGTTGCTGACTTATATAGATACCACCCCGCTACACTACTCCCCCACCAGTGAGTAGGTGGATAGATAGAACGACATAGTTGTTACGGTAAGCGTGTGTGTTGTTGCTATTACGTCAAGTGTGTCTGACGGCTTTGTTTGCTGCCTCAAGTGAATCTGACGGCCTTTGCAGTGGGTAGAGGGGGCCACGACATCTGCGTTTTTCTTTCTTCAGCGTCAAGGTCACCAATGTGGATAGAACTTGGTACCTTCCGTTCTGTAAGCACGTAACTTGCCACTGAACCAAAATGATCCCTTCAGTCCGGAGGCTTATACAGATACCACTGCTACACTGGCAAAACTTTTTTTTTCTACTCTGATTTTTTAACAGCATATGCTTGGATACTTACAAATATAGAAAAAATGCCTGTTAAAGCTCAAGGCTGCATAAATATACAGAAAGAAATCTTTCATTGCCTTGGAGATAAAATTTCCCTCTATTGTAAAAAGGAAACTCAACTTGATAATCAAAATTCAAGAATGTAACTCTTAAATATTTAATTTAAGTATCAAAACTAACAACAAACAAGTAATATATATATATATATATGTAAAATAAGTCAATTCCTACTTAGATCAACAAAGAAAAATTTTGTTTTAGCTACTTTTTATTAAATAGTTACAATTAATATAAATATGTATATACATATGACAGAGTCACAACATTAAGTGATAATTAATTTTTATTAATTATCATTAAAGTGTCGTATTGCCATCCAAAAAATCGAGTAAATAAAATTTCAGTTCAACTGAATGCTTTAAAACGTGAGGAAAAAAATCTTTCGAAGTTTTGACCCCCAAGTTGCTAAAAATGAAACCAACGTGACTGTATCTGTAACTCTTTAAATAATTAATTTCAGTCAATTAAATTAAATTTATTAGAATTAAATTATCGTATTTTTACCCAAAACAACAGTGTGCAGAAAATTTCAGCTCAAATGAGAGCTTTGAAATATGAGAAAAAAACTTTTTCTAGCTTTGACACAAGTCGCCAAAAATGATGCCAAAGTGGCCGTATTTGTAATTCTTTGAATAATTAGTTTCAATCAATTAATTTTTATTAATTATAATTAAATTACTGTATTGTCATCCAAAATAATCAAGTATATAAAATTTCAGCTCAATTGAGCGCTTTGAAACGTATTTTATTAACGAATGAAAATTCCACCTAGATAAATAAATAAATATATAGAGAGTGTGAGCTAATAGTAGGAATTGAAATAAGCGAGTTAGTGTCACTTTTTTTTTTAACCGCGTGGACCCGAATTACAGTACGTTGTTCTCTGATATAAGAAATGTAACAACTTTTTGCATTTGGTTTTGGACATTTTTTTTTTTTTTAAGAAATGGAAGAAAAAAAAAAAAAAAAATCATTGGCAGATTTTTTTATTTAGTTTCCCTGACATATTCACATTTTGTTGAAAGACTATGGTGGCGAGCATCAAATATCCGATGATGCATTGAAACCTTCTGTTTCCAGAATTTTTTCTACAGTTTCTTCTTTAAGCTATGCGGAATCTTTTTTTTAGGTGAAATTTCATGCATCATTCACCTTTATCCATAAAAAGAAATTTTATGCAACCATTCCAACATTTTTTGTTCAATTCTTGACTTTGCTAAAAAGAAAAAGAAATATTTGGTGGATTCAAACTAAGAAGGGGATTCATGATTTACAGTTGTATTTACTTGATTTAATATCACAGCTTTTGGGGGTTGAAAATTGGTTACATATATCTCAAAAAAGGCATGGAGTTTAATAAATATGCCTTTCTTCTTTTTCTGACGTTGGTCTCTCTCTCTTTTTTCTTTTTCTTTTTTTTTCTTTTTCTGATCTGATGGTTATTTTGAGTTCGGATGACGGTAGTTTGGTTTTGATTCATTTCTTTGGAGTAATATGTCTGCAGAATGCTTCAAAGAACTAAGTGGCCACGGTAGACGAGTGGTATAGGTATCGGACCGTGGCTTGCCTTGTCATGAGTTCGAGCCCAGTACCCGTAAAGACCCGCCGTGTAGGGCAGCGATGCACGTTAAATCTGTCGACAGCTGAAACGTCCTCCCGTTGGTGTGGTAGTTAGGAGAGGGAGGTGCCAGCTTAGGTGTCGTCCACGTCACTTGACCATGGTTCGGAATTACGTGGTCCGTCGCCAAAAGCCCTCGTGTAGCTGAACAGTGCGACGTTAATATTCAATCAATCAATCAATTCAAAGAAGTAAACCTTAATTTTTTAAAATAGTTTATTTTGGTCATTTTATTTTTTAATGGTGATTATAGTTGTTGTAACTCTAGTTCAGCGGCGCTGCAGTCGCTTGTTTTCAAGTGTATATAGTATTCCTGTCTGTCTTGTTTGTGTTGTAAATAAACGTTTGTCCCTTCATCCGACTGGTGGTATCATTGTAGTCACCTCAACTTCTGACAGGTAAGAGTGAATTTATTCCATTTTTATTAAATGAAAATCGAATTGAATTTTTGAAAAACGATAACGAATGAATTACGAATTTGAACATTATTTTGAACTCTAAATTTGAACAATAGTAGTCTAAATAACCCATATTGTAGTGATTCGTTGTATAGTGTGGGTCACAGATATTTATGAGTTTCTTACAGAATTTTTCATATTTAATTAGATACACGACGCTCAACGAATAGTTAAAGAAAAAAAAAAGAAAGCTGAACTCTTGAGAAAGTAGTACAGGCAAATTCCTTATGCGTATATGGGGGAGGGATGTAATTCGATTGACTTTGAACGTGGGTTGATAGTAGGAGCTCACATTCATGTAGCAATTATTAGTGAAACCGTTGTATTTGTTAAATGTTCACGAGAAGCTAGTGTAAGTGTTTCGAGTCTAGAATGTCAGCCTTTGTCTGAATGGTCTAATTGTAGTCATCCACAAGTGGTGAATGATTGGGTGGAACTAGGAATCTCCGAAATTATAAAAGAAAACCGAATAGTAACAAAGCGGCAAATTTGCAGCAGATCTTAATCAAAGATTTATCTCAAAGTATCCTGCAAAGCATTGTATAGACTACGAAAGCCGAAGACCAGTACGATAACTGTTGCTGTACTCAGAAAACTATATAAAATGTCGCAAATTCTCTCAGTCTTACAAGGGTTGGACGTCAAAATAAGCAATGTGGTCGGATAAATTTCGTTTAGTTACAAAATGCAAATTGGAGATTTAGATTTAGGCGGGAACAGGAAGAAATTATGCGCGCTCTAAATGCATCATTACAGCACTTCAAGCTGCTGGAAGCATTGTGAATGTTTTCTTGACATGTTTTGGGTAAATATCTGAATAAGATATCATACTTAAACAACGTTGCTAACTAAGTGTAACCTATAATGTTTATCCCAATGGCAATGGAAACTTTCAAAATAATTCTTCGTTCTGCCGTAGTGTTGATACCGTACAGGTTTAAAGAAAGTGACGGAGAATTCACAGTTAAGTTGGCTACCACAATACCCAAATCTCAATCCGACAGAGTATTTATGGAAGGGGGAGGGAAGTGAAGAGCCATCCACAACATCTAGTTCAACAATTGTTCAATTTCAGACTATTAGAAAATGCTATTATACAAGCAAGGTCTCACACAGATAAGCTGTTAAAATTTCGTATCGATGTACAGAAGAACCAACATCTCATAAAATCCACTCATCAAGACTGTAATGAAGGCAAATGGTTTCAACCAGATATATTGACTGGGTAGTCTTAATTCAATAGCCACTCAATGTATAATGACTCAAAAACATTCAATTTTCTTCTAATTTATATATTTATTTATCTTATTTTAGAATGTGTATAATTTGGATATTATTTTTAAAAAGTGTAGAATTCAATGACGTTGTAGAACTAATTGAACGTAGTAGAAATACATGCATATATATACATAGTAGTACATAGTTCCATTCAAGAAAATTATTGATTTTTTTCCCTGGCATCCTAATTTAAAACTTTAATTTTGTGGTAAACTTATTTTGTTTACATTTTAAAAAGGATTGCATGAAAGCTATTTATTTTTAAATTCATGTTATATTCCCTTTAGTTCTTAAATGAAATGTACTGAAATATAAAAGAATATATTTCTTTCAATAAATGAATACTCATTTCATAAGTAAGAGGAGTTTTTTTAATAAAGGAATACTAATAATGATACAATAATTTATAATTATAGTTTGATTTGTGTAACTCTCAAAAGCTTTGTGTGTGACATACTTTAAATTTTTATTAATAGTTTTCTTTTTTTGGGGGGGGGGGGGCGATTTTGATTTTATTGAGACTGGAAGTGTAATGTAATGGAAATAATGTTTTTGAATCTGTATAGTATAGTTCAAATTTGTAAAGAAAATCCTACTCCCCTCAGACGCAAATGGAATAAACCACTAGTAAAATACCTCATATGGAAATCTTTGAATATCAACTAAATGGTGTACTTAATGTTTTTTTCAAATTTGTGTTAGAGTCTAAAACCAACCATTTTAAGACCTGAACTCGCTCTCTTAATCTGAAATTTCCTTTCAGTTATGTATACATGCAACCTTATCAATTTCCTACTGATATTATGAGGGCACTAGTGAAGACGATGTGCAGATATTTTTAATTAGCCTCTAAAATTGCTAATTGAATGTACTATTTTTATGTAAATTGTGTATAACTGGATAAGCTATAATTAAAATCTATTATTTTCTACGAAATTTTGTCTCTCTAAAACAAAAAAAAAACTAGAAATTTTCCATTAAACATGAGTTTTTGATAACAACTAAAATATATCTACCTTGTTAGTATAGAAACAAAAATCTTTTTCTTTCATATATATTTTTAAATTAGTGAATTTCAGATTTTATACCATATATTTTAGCTTACCATTTTAAAAGGAAACATTTTTCTCCTACATGACTGCTTACACAAGTACCACAATTAAATACTATATCTGGATTCGCTGCTCTTAAAAGATATGGAGTTCCTCCAATATCCATTTTCAATACAACTCTCTTTGGAATACAAAGTGTCCCATTGTATGCGAATACTTACTACAAAGAAGTGGACAGTTACGAATCTACCAAATCGCTTAATCTCGAAGCCCATTTCGTTATCAGTGACTGATTTCCAAGCGTTGCCGCAGCATTTTTTTGTTTTAATGCGATGCTCTCTTAACATTCGAAGATTGATATCCTTGAAGAATCTCGTTGCGCTTCTGAAAGAGTGAACATTTCGACGAAATCTTTTGGCAACAGCTGGAATGCTTGATCTTCTGCCAGATAGATAACCTAGCAGAGGAAAAGAAAAGCTTAGTTAATGACTTGAAATTTAGCTGCATAATGTCGTTAAGATTGTTTTTCAGCAAATAAACAAATTACACTTTGATAAGAAATTTAGATCTCTAAGTAGAAAAGGAAATGGCTTCTTATTCGACTCACGTCTTGATTAAATGTTTAATTACATAGTTTAAACTATGTAGAAGACTTGAAATCTGAAGATTTTTTTTTTAGAGTTAGATATAAAAATGTTGACTTATCTACAATTTTTGATGTGCAAGTTCAAAAAACCAAATTCCTTTTTTAAGGCTGATTTCACCATATGCACAAGAGCGTGAACTTAACGCGGAGCATACTTTCGGACAGGAAAAAATGCCTTAATTTTTATAAAAATTTGTGACATGGTAACTGATGCATTTGTTTATTATATAGTGTTTTTAAATTTTCAAAATATTTCATAAATAACTAGTTTTTTCTTTTAACATCTAAACGGATAGCTTATTTAGCATTATGGCATAGGAGAAAAAATGGGAAACACATTTTATACAAGAAAAAATATGTCAACTTGGATAAAATAAGTGATTTTCTACAGGATAGTGAAGCCAGAATATAATATTAATGTTTGAGAACTTTTGTATCTGAAAAAATATTCCGAATTTTTGTCCTATTCTTTAATATCAGCCAAAAACAGCCTTAAATGTTTTTTTTTAAATTTATTATTCAACATATAAAATATTAACATGCGAATTTATAGTTATCCATTTAAAAACCTATTTTAATAAGGAATTTTTATAAAAAATAATTAGAGTTTTACCATAATTTTTGCAAAATCATGGAAACGATTCAAGTTTGTTTTTCTCTAAGAGAATGGTGTTTTTATACTACACACACAAGTGTGTTCTAATTCTGCATATTTAAAACATTATAGGCTCTGATCAAGTTTGTAGTGTTTATTAATAAAACAAGAAATGATAGAAAAATCAATCTCTTAAGAGCATTGAAAATTATTCATTTTCACTGCTTTCAAATTATTCCAAATAGCTAAAGTAGATATCCATATACATTAAAAAACAAGTAAATAGCACTAAAGTGTCTGATTAGTCACACTCTGAAATAAATCTTTACAGTTCTGACTTCATTTTCGTTAAAGATATCACCATTAATATAAATATGACTGCATATGTTAGATTTTGCTGAAAACATGGCGATTCCCGGAATAATGAATGATAATTAACTTTTAATGCTGCATTTTAAAGAGAAAAACAAGTTATTTCGTAAAAAATAAATTAAGTTATTTTTAAGCCTTCGTGCTTTTACTAGAGAACTTACACGAGTGCTGTTTAATTACTTTCATATTCTACAATAACTACCTTATAAGGGTTTTCATTTTTTTTTTCTTTTGCGCATAAACTTTTACTTTTTTCCCTTCCAAATAATGATTTAACTTCTTAACAATTAACTATGGGTGTAATAAGTGAAAGCCTTACATGGATTAAACCGTAAGTTTTTGTAAAAAAATCTTAATAGTTTTTGATACTAATTACTTTTTTTCCCGTGAGATAGAAAATATAATCAAAAATAAAAATAAAGTAATTTTTTTTCAAAACACATATATTTAAACATTTTCAAAAATATTAACCTATTGATAAACATGTATCTGTTCTTGATCATAAATAATAATAATAAACACATACTATGCAAAGAATTAAATTCTAATTTCTATCTTTTGTTGGGAAAATGTGTCTTATCTCCCAAATCTTCAAAATCAAAATTAAGAAGAAAACTAACAATAATCAATCAAACTATATTCCGTTGTCAAAAATATAGCTCTAAACAGTATTGTGTGTCCTACATAGAAAGTTATACTAGAAGTCAATTGACGTATAATTATCTGATATTGAGACACATTATTATATCCTAGAGATGGGTGTCGATCACTTTTATTTTCAACCCGAGAAAGATTCTATGAGAGGAACTACAAATCACGCTCTTTTATACTCTTCCCTCCTCATCAACTCAAGGGAGGGGGATGCCGTAAAAAGTGAGCCAGGCACAGAGACTTTGTGATTTATGTGTTCTACTAACGATGTTACACACCGCAACCGACTGAAAAGGGGTGTGAAAAAGAATTTTCGGATTCTCCCTAAAAGGGGTGGATCTAAATATTACTGAGGATGCTGTGAGGCTAGAGTAAAACGGAATTGATTTGTGTGGTATTTCAGATTGCATTGTAGAATGGAAGCAGATGATATGAAAACGGTTTTCGTATAATTCAGATAAGATACGGCGACAAATTATAATTCTCTTTAGTTAGAGATTGATATAAAATTTCGATGAAGAAAACTTTTTTGCATTTTTTTGAAGGAAAAAAAAAACTTTTTTGAAAACATGAAAAAAAAAATAATAATAATAATTTAAGAACTGTTCAGTGGATATTGAAAATCGGAACAAATTGCCAAATTGAAGTACATATATTTTTTAAAAAATCAGTAGCTAAAATTTGAGTTTTGCATTTTTTTTTTTTACTCCATTTTATTAATCCAGTGGTTTTCAGCCCTTATTTTTAATAAAATAAAGCCCGCATAGTAACGAATTAGAAAATGAAATTTAATATGTAATTAAAGTATACTAATTTATGGAATGTTTAATAAGTTAGAAATCAGAGTAAAGTTGCTTTAAGTTAAGTATCCGACATATTTAAAATAAGGGATGTGTATCAATTTATATTTTTTTTGGTATCATTTAATAGTAAAGCTTATCAATTAACTCATTTCATATCAAACTTGAAATTAAACAACATGTATGAATGCTATGATTTTGTTACATTCCACACAATGCAATTTTCAAGGAAGGAAAAAAGGGTGACTGATAATTGCTAAAATTTATAAGTAACTCACTAAATAAGTATTAAAAAAAGTTCCACTTCTTTATTATTAGTAATAATAGTAAAGTGTTTGCAATCTGTATAACTGTTGTATTTTAGATGCATTGCATTTTTATTTATTATGCTACAAATACACAAAATACAAAAATAAAATCTTCAATTTTGCTCCTCTTTTTAATTATAGGAATTTAAACTTCGAATTTTTTTGTTTGTTTTTTTTGTTTTTGTTTAAATGCGTGACAAGTATTTTAAAATATGTTTAGATTCTGTTAAATATTTTCAGTAAATTTATAAATCACCTTCTATGTAAATAGAGAGAGAGAGAGTAGCATAAATACATATCTAATAAGTAAAATATCTAATCCACACACTGAATTTTTTTAAAAATTCAATGAAACTTTGCAAAAAAGTAGAAATTTATTTTTAAGCACTAGATTTAGATTTATCTAATAATTTTTTTTTCTACTAAAGATTGTTTGTTCTTTCATTTATATTTAACGACACTTTTTTTTCTATTTGACAGTTTTTACGAAAAATATAAGAAAATAAAGAAAAGTTTTGGAAAAACTATACTGGATTTTAATTACAACTGATTCAAAGTAAAATATTAAACATTTTGGCCATGTTTTATACAAATCAACTTCAAAGAAATCTCTGACATTTTTACGGCATGCTTTCTCTTCAGATACATCCACTTTCTGAATATGACTTAGTCTTAAGTGACACACGTTTTAATCGCTACCTTGAAACAATGCCTCATCTCAATTAGCGAACCTCCCCCACTTTTACCCAGTACATTAAACTCGGCGTCTCTTACGCTTACAGAAAGAAAAGGGGGGATGGCTTGCCTAAAGACTGAATAAAAGTGGTGTTTAGCGATGTGGAAGAAGCCACATTTCCCACCTTTCTCTCCAACGCCTCGGATAAAATATAAATTTATGTCGAGGTGGGGGGGGGGATGCAGGAGTTCTGATGGGGGTGGTGGGAAAAGAGGGAGCCCATTGAAAAGAGAAATTGCTCAAAAAGACCGGGCCTCCGCGGTTATAATCGGAGCAAAAGGAGAAATTCGCAATATTTGTTGTCGAGGACGGAAACTCAATTTCCCGGAGAATTCCAGGAATTTCGCTCGTGAGTCAGGTTACCTCCTCCATACCCAACAAAAGGGGATCTGTGTATGTGTGTGAGCGCATGTGTGAGTCCGTGGATGGATGGATAGACAGACAGCGAGAGAAAATGGAGCGAACGAAGCCTCTGTGAATCTGTTCTGTTTGTTCCGTGTCTGTCTGTCGTTCCACTTCACACATTCAAGTGGTAATGATAGCGACCGTCGGTATGTGTAGGTGGGGTCTCAAACAGGAGCAGGCTTTTGGAAATGATCTCATTCGCGTGATGCTATCTTCTTGTTATTTGTTTATTGTGTGTTGCTGTTGGGCGCTGCTGTTGCCTTTTTGTTTTTTTTTGTTGCTGTTGGTGGTAAAAGTCTTTTTGTGAAACAGTTTCTTACCGATGTTACCCGCTGTTGTTGCATTTGGCGGCCGAATGCTTTGTATTGTTGTTTCGTTTTTCTGTGTGTGGAACGCCTTTTTAGCCTGTTTTCTCCAAACAGGCACAATGTCGCGTTTCAGACTGAAGAAAAGCCAGGGGAAATAAATACAATTGGAGGAATAGTTGCAGGCTTTGTTTTCGCATCGAGCTTTTGTGAGTGGTGAGCTTTTGTGCGGATCATGTTTGTCTCCCTGCCTTTGAAGCTCTTTTTTATGGGAATTGTTTAGAGGTAGTTTTCAATTGTCTTAAGCTCCTGTAAAAAAAGGGTTTATTTTTCCTCCCCCGTGGATAGAAATAGGAGTTCCTTCTTCAGAAGGAAGGCCATTCTATTATTTTTTTTCCCCTCTTTTACCTCACCTGCTGTCAAAAGAAGAAAACAAATTATAGGAATTCAAAAAGTGAAATAAATTACTTTTAACTTCTACAGGAAAAAAAAGAGCATTGAAAATGATCTGACATGTAAGAAATTTGAAGGAATTTTAACGAAATATCATATATATGAATTATTACAATGTATTCAACAAATACAATACATTTTGAATAAAGTAAAATACTTTAAGTGTATTTGCATCTGTCATATATATTAATGAGTAAATAAAATTTTAGCTCGTTTAAATCTTTCGACATAAAAACAAAAACCCTCAATTTTGAAGAGACAAATAAGAAACACATTTAAATAAATTCATTAAAAACTAATTTTTAAAAAGGTTTTTTTTTTATTTGCTTTTTTATTATATAAATTTCTCTTTCAGTTCATTAATCTATTCACTGAATGACATAAAAAATTAAAGAAGTTATACTTTTTTATTTTTAAAGAAAATATATGAGAATCCTAAGTATCTAGATTAAAAATATTGACAAGTTTAAAGCTCTTAAACTTCCGTCGAAAATGAAATTCAGAAATTGAGTTACTCCCTAACATTTAATTCATGATCAAATCGTTGCGGTGAAATATTGTAAGATTTTAAATTCCAATAACTAGCCTTTAAAACAAAGGAAAAGGACATAAAGTGTTTTTCTTTTCATCTGTATTTGCGAAAAAAGTATTCTTATAAGTCACATACATTCTGACATCTACATGAGCTTATCAAACAGAATATTCTGAAGGTACTACATTTCTGGCACATATTCAGTATGATTTGGTAATGGAAAGCTCTCAAAAAGATTGAGGAACTATCTATATCAAACTAAATGCCACAATAATTTCTACACATGTAGTGACATCTCATCAATTCGTACATGTCAGATGGCAAACTTTATTCGCATCCATTTATCTTTCAAGTTTAAGATAGAAATATTGAAAAGCGAACCGATTACTCATCCTGCTGCAATTTGATACGCATCAAAAATAAGAAAGGAATATTTGATACGAGACGTGACTAGATTGTGTGGAAGGTAAGATAAGTTATAGCTTTTACAAAACGCTGGACTCGTTTTTACGGTACTTGACAGGGTGGGCGACAATTTATTGCAAATTCTTCTTTTCCTCAAATTTGAAGATAAATTCAGTATTTTTAAGCGATGGAAAGAAATATTGAACAGGGATTTTACATAAATATTTTTTTAAGTTACTATGTTAAAAATTGATGCGTGAATATTGTTGATAAAGATCGTTTCCAAGAATTTCAATATGCAAATAAATAAATAAATATATTGTTTATATTAACAGAACTGCAAGATTTAAAACAGAATTCAACAAAAACAAGCACAAGGTGTAAATACTTAATTTTTATACATCAATTTTTTTTAACATAAATGATGACACTCGATAATATTATTTTTTAAATAAATTTTTATTAAAAAATACTTTTATAAAGCTCTTAAAAAAGTAAAGTTGTAATTCAAAGTAAAATTGACATGAATTTGTTAATGATGTAGAAGCATGAATTTAAGATAAAAGTGAAATTCCTTTGTCATAAATTGAGAAAATATTTGGATGTAATCTTCATGATATTGACATATGTATAAATATTTACTATCTTATTTTATTTTTTAAAACGTATCATCTGATTCTCTTCTAGTATAATTAGCAGGAATTAAAACTAATAAATTTAGCCTTAGAAGGTTGAATTAAATTTATAAAACTATTCAGATGAAAAATGATTGCAAAGTAAGCGTAAACAGTAATATATATTTATAATTGATTTATTATCATCTCTATTCAGAAGAATTTAAATCACACTTTAAAACTAAGGTGTGTAGCCGGCGAACACAGGAATTTTTCAAGGGAGGGGGAGGGGAAAGAGTCGGAAGTTCACCCTTCTCGTATCAAACCCCAATATGCCACGAAACATGTTGTTTTGATTTTGTGGATTGTCGGGAACAGAACCAGTAAAAAATAAATTATTGAATAAATAATTAGCATTAGAGTTAGTAAAATTAATTATTAATAACAAATACTTAATGAAATTTTACGAACTGTTCACATAGGATTATAATCAATCGAAAAAAAATCAATGGTTATGGGGGGTGGTCCAGACCCGGGGACTTCTGCCCCTCCCCCTAGTGTGTAGCAATACTATATATATTACATATGAGTTCTAACAGGATAATTACCGATTTTAAATATATATATATATATATATTGTGTGTGTGTGTGTCAAAATTTTAATTTAAATTAGTTTTTTTCTTATTATTTGCTTTTCTAGAAAATTTTCAGCAAGTATATGTTGACAGTTTTTCGGTAATTATAGAAACGCATTATACATGTCTAGATTTTAACTACGTTATTTTTTTTTCCTGAAATTAAAATTTTCTTTATTTTTCTAGCTTAAATAGATTTTTACTATGAGATATTCTTAATTTCATATTATGAGTAAACTAACTAAAAATAATACCAAGTAGCCAACTGATTTGAATTTTGAAGAATTTTAATTTTAATTTCACTTATTTAAGAAGTCATAGCAATGCAGTGCCTTTACATGGAACTGTTTAGTATTGCATGGAATTATCTCGCAAAAAACACTAACCAAATAAAAAACTAAATTTGACGTATTTTAATTCTTTATTTTATGAGATATTTTTTTTAAAAAAAAGTTTATGCATTAAATTACTTTTGTTTAACAAAGCTTTTAAAGTGGAGCGTCTTTCCATAGGAAAATTTTTGTACTATTATCGAGAATTAATCTTTAAACATTTATGAGGAAATTCATAGCTTCAAAATAATAAATGACGTTCAATTTAACCTTTAATTTTTGTTCAATTGAATTAAAATGAAATCACCAACTAATTCAAATGAATGGCGGAAAATGTAATCTATAGTCAGTACTAACAATTTGTATGCTAGAAATGCATATTGCAATGACAGGAAACACAATATCATGAAAGCACATCATAAAAAAAACAATACTTGTCATTGTCACATCATCAATAAGTCATTGTAATGTCTAAGCGTGTCTTTATTCTAAGATAACATTTATTTTTCATACATAACTTATTCATATCGAAACAAATGATGACGAAAATTGTTTTCATTTTAATCGAAAACGTGATTTATGTATATGGGACATAAATCATGCTTTTTAATAGCTTCTGCCGATTAGTCAATGATTTATGTCAGTAAAAATAATATTAAGTCATTCTTATTAGCATACTTTATACGTTTCAAACTCCTTTCGAGTGTGAAATTTCAAAAGGAAGAATGTTGGATGAAAGATAACCTGTTAATTTATATTTAATAATGCTCA
>BMAV01022499.1:598155-626648 GCA_019973955.1 Trichonephila inaurata madagascariensis
TAAGAGTTTTCCATTTATTTTATTTTATTTACCCTTTATCAACTTTTATCAGTAATCCATATTTAAGCAAAGTAATTAATATGCATAATATACAGATAACGTGTTCCGAAATATTTATATGTGAAAAAAATTTTACCATATACACACAATAATATTAGCATTCAGTTATTGCTATTCGTGTCTTGAAACATCTTGATATAATTCTTATGAAAATTTTCTCATTCATTTAATTAAGACTTTATTAAATCAAATAATTCGTATACGCGAGTGTACTCTAATTGAATGATATGCTTTTCACGGGGAAAAAAAGCTATGTATAAGAATTGACTAAGATATTTCCATGGAACTAAGATATGCCATTCATTTCCCCGTCACGAACATTTTACTTGATAGAGACATCACAAACTCAAATTTATTCTTTATGTTAATGCTCATTGCTAGATTAATCAGAAAGTTAAGGCAATGTAGAAAAATTGTAATTAATAGCATTCCCTAATATTCTTTACAAACGTATGAAAAATGAAACAATCGTGCTTTTCGTTCCCTTGAGCCTCCCTCGTACCTCCTCCATTAACTTAAAAGTCATTAATTACATTTCTATTTGTCATACAACTTCCTCAGGTATTATTCGAATCGTTTAATGTTAAGCCAAGACATTTGACAACTCACATAAATAAGCCGGCACGATCTCAACTGAATCATCACAAGAATGCGTTACAAACCTAAAACGCTCTTTGGTTCAAAAATCCATCCATTTTCAACAATTCCTAAGAGAACCTTGAAAAAAAATTTTTTTTTTTTCACTGAGATCATCTCATAAAATTAAAGTCCTGATAATTTACGCGCGATCCAAAAATATACAAAGGAGCGTCATCTTTTGATGGCATTTTATACGAACGAACGTGCAGGCGCTTGTAACATGGTGGATAAAAAAAAAGAACCAAAAGTAGGGACACTTTTCCCCCGCCATTTGTCAACGCATATGGCAACACGGGGAAAGGCGTGATGTTTACAAAATGATAGCCTCTTTAAACAAATGGGCTTCGTAAAGATGGAAATAACTTTTCCACGACATTTGAGATGTAATCGATAGAAGCTCTCATTCCAAAAATTTGCTTTATGCAGGTTGGTTACGTGCGCCATCACTTGGTTTTATATTTATGGCGTTTCCCGTCATTTTCTACACAAGAAGAATAACGGGGACATATTTGTACGTGTCCTGTCTCCGTGGCTTGCTATTTCGCTTTCTAAAAAGGATGGCCCCATCCCCTTCTTCTTATTTCCACAACGTGGGTGAATTACCTGCTTTGAAATAAACGGTTTTCAGAATCGTTATTTGTTCGGTATGAGATTTTTGACGACGGTGTTTATCATCATCGCTTTTGTCGGGAATTCATTGGAATGTTTCGAGTCATTCCTCGTTTATTAAACACGCTGTGGATGTAAATTGATTTTGAAAAGGACTTGCTTTTTGGGATTTTTCAGAAGAATAAATTTGTTAGGATTTTTGCCATTAAACCCGAACATCTGCCAAATGAATTTGCTGTAATATTTTTACAGATTTGTTGGATCTTATCGAACAGCTGCGACTGCTGCATTTATTTGATCACGAGAAAGAATTTGAAAATTGAGTGGTTTTAATCTTTATTCTTCAGTTTTGACAGTTAAACGCTGTAATGATGTTATAAGATCATATTTATCTCTTGTTTCCACATATTTCCGAATGATCATTTTATTTTTACTCATTCGTATAATTGATTTCCTTAAATTTTACGTGTTGTGCTTTGTGTTCTGGTGTATCGCCATACTTCATAATATACAAATACCTGTAATATAAATAAAATAAGAAGTATTTCCCACACACACAAAAATGGAGGATATATTTATTCGTCCTTGCTTTTTTCTTCACCTCTGTTTTTATTTATATTTTCGATCCATTGACCCACTTCATTAAATAGCATTCATTATTAATTAGTACAATTAGATAAATAATAGCTTTGGAAAGATTTGAGTAAAATAATAATTGATAGGTCAAAACTTTTATTTAAAAGATATAATTTCGTATTTATTGGAACTTGAAAACTGGACTAAACAATAAACAACAATAAAAACTATACTAAGATAAAACCAATTAGCAATTTTTTTCCCTTGGCATACATGAAGACCACTGCTGAAAACATACAAAAAATTAGAACGTTGTGACATTAATGAAATTTACTATCAATATAATTTATGAATACTTTTAAGGTTAAATAAATAATATAAATTTTTTTATGAATTATATGTTATCTTTATTTATATTTAATATATTTTAATGTAATACCTAAACTGAGATAAATGAAATTCAGCTCGCAAATTATAGCAAAATTTCAAAATTAAACTTATATTTTCATTTTCAAAATCAAAAAATTCCTAGTATATTAATATATTTAACTTCGAGGATTTATTTCCTAATAACTTTAAATAAGTAATATAAAAAATACTTACAAAAAGTGACTATTTTTTTTTTATTATCATGGCTCAATAACTGAATATAGAGAAGCAAAATACATATTTTTTTCTTTTGAAGGTGAAGTACAAATTTAAAAAAAAAAAATGGCCGGTGAAGGTCTTTCTCTAATGTAATTAAATAAAAATCCATTTTTATCGCTGATGCCTGTCTTTTTCCAAAACATTATTATTCTCGCAACAAACTTCACCTGCGACAAACTCAGCTTTCTGATTAGTACTTTCACGCCTTTGAACACTCAATGATACTCCTCGCGTCACTAAACAGGCAGGTGATCTCAAATGACACTAATTGACGCTTAATGCACTTCACGTATAAGAGCATCTTCTCATGTTACTAACTGGCTCTGTTTTTGGCATACACCCTAAGAAATAAAACTAGCGGAATGTAAGAGGTATACTGCAGGGGAAAAAAGCCTACACAACTGCAACTAGAAGGAAGAAAAGTAAAATGATAGGATAAATGAGACTCTAATTGGCAGGCTACACAGCGCGTCAAACTTGCTTTTTCTATGAAGACACCTGGTAAGGCTACTCAGACCAGTAAACAAGAAAAATATGCCATTAAAAACCAACACGCAGAAAAAAAAAAGTATTTTCGAATTCTCTTTAGCAGTCGACGACAGCATACCTAGAAAAATCTCAATACATTTTTTTCGCATCATTCCTTTGCTTATTATTATTTTTTTTCTTTTTTTTTTTTAATATTTTTTTAATAGCACGTTCAAAATCCAAATGACAAAGCAGCTTAGGCCTGAACAATAGTCTACCCATCGTTATATCCGAGATGTATCGATAAAAGAAAACAGTAGAGGAGGGGATATCTTGGGGGACGTTAAAGGCTTTTTTTCCGAGGGGGATGCAGAGACCGGGGGTCGAGATGATACCAGAGTCGTCGAGCATCAAAGGTGCCGACTGAAGCCGGTACCTTTGTGGCGTGACGTAGCAAAAAGAAACCGGCATATAATTAAAAAAGCGAGAGGTGCGAATCACTGAAGGCGCGAAAAAAGAGGGTCCAAACAGGTTCTTTTTCCATTTCTTCTTTCATTTTTTATTCTATACGCACACTTTTATCTTTTATTCTGAAGTTTTCTCTTCGAGATGAGAACAGTGAAGCCTTATCAAGGCGGATAGTGCAGTCATATTCACGTTGAAATCTAGGGTTCTCGGATGTATATGTTTTTGTTAGGTACTCTCAAACGTTTTATTCTTTCAGCACGTTTCAATACTCTTTCCGTCGCTTTTAACGTGTAATTTATTTATTTGTTATTGTTCTTTTTCTGATCTAACTGCTTTTCATTCACAGCGACGATCGGTAATTTCATTCTTAGTCTAGTAGGACAAGTCATCGCGGTTTAGATCAATCTCTGTCGCCTTTTGTAAAGAAAAAAAAAAAAAATTGCAGAAGTGCCGTTGGGTGACTTTTGTTCCAACTAGTTTCTACGTTAATTAGCGTTTCCTTTTTCCAGCCGCAAACGAATTAACTAAAATTGAACTTTTTTTTCCTTTTAAAGACACAGCTATTTTGCACCTTTATTGTAATTAGCTTCAGACTGCGCTGCGCGTCAACTCATGATAAAGACTTGATTGATTTTAATTAATTGAAATATCTTGGAGTCTGGATTATTGAGGTTTTTTTTTTCCTTCCTTTTCATGATCATTATTGTATATCACAAAACGGATAATGTCAAAGATATCTCAACGCAATCTAATTGATCTTTTTAGTTGATTGAATCAAATCTTGTTTTGACATGTCACTGACAAGTTGAACAATACGGTGACTTCATAATGTTATCATGTTATTCAAAATAATAGGTTTTAATAACCGACAAAAAAAATACTGCATAAATGATTGTCAATAAATAGCTTTTTCAAATGTAATGACCCTATTCTCATATTTATAAAGACATAACTTACTCTGAACGTTTATTCAATTATTTAAACATGCTAAAGTAATGTATGCAGAGGTAATTTTTTTTAAAAAAAGTGATTGATGTTTTTTCATAAAATGTTAAGACGGAACTTTATATCGTTGTAAAAATTTTATTACTAAAATAAATAATTATTTGAAAAAACATTCATTTAATAAATCATTTCATTTTGATTTAAGAATACAGTAGAGTCCCGAGAATTCGGCTGAATGTGGACCGAATGCAGGCCAAGTTTGTGAAAATGCCGGTTTAAAGAAAATAGGAATAGCAATAAAAAAAAATAAAAAAAATTAAGAAAAGTACGAGTGTTTTCTTAGAAAATATTGTATTGCACTTGTGTATGTATTATTTGCTTGAGAATACAACATAAAATAAATTATCCAAATACGTTTTAATTAAAGTAAAAGTATGTACTTTATGAAGACATAGAGCATTTGCTACAGGAAATGAAAAAATGTATGAATACATAATATACAGTAATTCACCTAATCAGGGACACATAAAAAAAATAATATCTTAAGAAGGCATAAAGCCATCTATAATGAAAATTAAGTAGCTAGCTTTGAAAAAACTGGCTATCGTTTTTTAAAAAAAATGTGTAATGTCCTGTTGCAGTGGCGCACACAAGGGGGGGGGGTCNTTGTGAAATTAGAAAAATAAAAGAAATCTTATAAAACGTTTTCTCCCTAATTTTCTGACAATATTTTTAGTTAAATTATTCTTGTGAAACTTTTTTGGGGCTATTTTTCTTATTATATTTTTTATATTGTATGCTATATATTACAGAAAAATTTTAAGGGGACCAGCGGCGCACACAAAAGGGGGGTCTGGACCCCCCAAAGCCGTCGATTTTTTTTGATTGATTATAATTCTAAGTATATAATACGTAAAATTTAACTAAGTATTCGTTATTAATGATTAATTTTATTAATTAATGCTAATTATTTATTCAATAATTAGTTTTTTTACTGTGTTTTGTTCCCGAAAATCGATAAAATCAAAAGGAGCAAAATACAAGAATGGTGAACTTTCGCCCGCGCCCCCCCCCCTTGAGAAATTTCTGTATGCGCTATTGTCTTGTTATCTTCCGTACCGAATTCTGTGCTTTGATGCTTCATAACGAAGGAACAGTAAGTCTATTACCGACGCACCTTGTTGCTTAAAATACTAAAGGGCGGCATCGATAGCATTTGGTCTCGTATTGTGATATCTTAGGAGTTTGATCATTTCCTGCCTTTTTTTCATTGACTGTGCTCGTGGGGTTTTTTCGACATGCTAGGGTGTAGCCGAGTTATCCAGACTGCCGGGATATCGAAGGTCGAGTTTTCGGACTCTACTGTATAAGAAAACGTAGGGGTATTTAAATATTAGTCACAAATTTTTGTGAACTTTATAAGGAAAAAAAATTCTTTATATTTAATATTAGAAACTGAGATATTTAATTTATTCTATCTTATTATTCGCTAAGTTATTTTATGTCGAGTTAACCTCAAATTATCAGAAATTAAAAACGTCATTTAGGCTCGTTTAAAATCTCTTACATAAAAAAGAGAGAGTGAGAAAGAGAGAAATGTCTTTAAGCATTTTGATGTATTTATAAGTGCATCAAAAATTTTTCTCAAGATGAATAAAATATTTTTCAGTTCTAATGAAATTGCATATATGTGCACGTGCACACACACATGCAATAAGTTTTGGAATATTAAAAAGATAATTAGTATAGCTAATTTTTCTCCAGAACAACATTTTTAAACTGTTAATGTTACAATTTTAGTAATTTCATTTCCCTCACCCTTCTAAGTACAGTTAGTTGTTGAAAGCAACTAAATAAATAAGCACATATTTTTATCAGCTCTAAAAAACTGTTACTTTTATTTATAAAATTTTAAGAATTTATTCTGCTTATTTAAGTATAAAAAAAAAAAAAATCTCTTTATTTTTTATTTATTTTATTTTATTTATTGTTACCATAATTTTGCCCTAAAATACTTATGAAGCATTTAGCGTAATTAACTTTACATATAATATGTTTTCTTACAAAAAAAGAAGCAAAAATTTTTTTAAAAAATCTGCATTTAATTTTGTTTTTTTTAAAGTATTATTACAGATTTATATGGGTACCAAATTTTCATTCATAAGCAATTCACCCCTCAAATCACTTTCCTTCGTAATATTACTTTCACTCCTTCTACAGAACTATTATCTTGTACATTATTTAATTCCCCTATAATATGTATATAGTCCCATTTTTGCCTCACGAATTTTTTTCGAAAACAGAAGGTGACGGCAATGCAAGAAAAGCAGGTAGAGAGAGAAAGAATCGATAGAAGCGGCCGGCCGCACGTGCGACCAGTGACCACCCCCCTAAAAGTCGACTGTCGACCCCCGTATCACATCCCACCTCAAGAAGTCGGCTCCATTAATCCCAGTAGGTGTGCAGGTAATCACTGGGGTTCTCTATTTTTTTCTCTTCTCACTCTCAAGTGGAGGGGAACAGTACAAGAAAACAGGTGAGCATCGACCCACCCTTCCATGAAGGAAAGAAAGACTTCATTACAAGTCTACCCCCTGTCACAGACCCCTCCTCCTTCACACCGTTTGCGTGATTTTCTTTCTTTTTTTATTCCTTCGTTCTTTTCTTTCATTTTTTTCTACCTGCCGAGGTAGATTCATCTTGGTGCTGTCTTGGGCCACCGGGAAAGAGGAAGCTATTGGTGAACATAGGCATTCCTATGTTATTGGTCATAACAATTAAAAAGAGTTTTGGTAGAGTACCAGATCCCTTTAGCATGGAACAGATATGTCACCAGACAAATGCTGGTATGAATCTGTTCATGGTTTAAAATTAATTTTTAAATTTTACCCCAAGAATTCGTCTTCATCTCCATTATTACAAAACAAAAACATTTCTTCTAACCGAAATAAAGTATTTCTTGTCCGGAAATGCTTTCTTTCCACGTTGAAAATTATCGTTGACCGCATTTCCTTCTATAGGGCGAATGGCGGTTTTTAAAAATTGTTATTATTAAAGAACACGTTATTTGTGTCAGAATAATTTTTTTTTATTGAAAATAACGCACTTCATACTTTATTTTTGATTTTATCGCATGTAAAAGTTGTAGGTTTGTTATGAGTTAAGGTATCCGACTACGTTCGGAATCTTGATTTTGCAAAAGCGTATAAATAGATAATATTTATGATATTTAGTGTCACTTAGATTAGAAAACGTATATAAATTTGTTTTAAGAATATTATTACTATAAAAAATTATTTAAGTATAATATTTTGACAAAAAATTAACAAAGAATGATCAATATTCAAAACATTCTCCTTTTATGAAAAATGCTCCTATTGTAATAATATTTTGCCTGTATATAGCTCAGACCTCTGTACAGAGGCTGAACTAGAATTTTTGAAATATATAACTTAGAAGTGGATTTATCCATATTTTACTACAACAAAGGGGTGATATTTTTTTTTAAAAAAAAATGCCGATAATTATATCAATTGGTGGTAACTCTGAAAATAATGTGAATTTTTCAAAAATTCTAGTTCAGACTTTCTGGAGAAGTCTTTACTTTATCTAAGCAAAATGTTATTATTATAGAAGCTTTTTTTATAAAAGGAGAACATTTTGAATAAAAGTTATTCTAAGTTAATTTTTTGCCCAAATATTGTATTTAAATATTTTTTTTTGTCATAATGTCCTCAAACAATTTTATACTTTCATTCTAATCTAAGTGACACTAAATATCATGGAAATTATCCATTCATGCGCTTTTTTAAAAGCACGGTTCCGAGCGTAGTCGGATACCTTAAGGAAGGAAAAAAAATATGTACTATTTTTAATGTGCAAGTTTTAAAGTTATTGATTGATAAACGAGTGTATCAAAACGATGATTAAATTAAAACTACCAGCATTTTTTATATCAGTGTTTTATCACTGAAAATAGTCCTTTAGAGAAGGAAAGGAGTTAAATAATTTTTATTCTCTACTTCAAAAATGGCTAACACTAGTTCGTCTCAGCCCGTTAATGTGTTACCACTGAAATACTTCCGCAGGACTGAAAAAAAACGACTGGTTATTCGGCTAAATCATTTTAATGTTAGTAGTCTGTAACCATCATTTTAAATGATATTCTCATATGTAGCAAAAAAAATAAAAGGAAGTTAAATGTGCATGTTTTTTTTTTAAAAAAAAATAAATATTTAGAATAGTTAAACATTTTTGCTAGGCAAATCAAATTTACAAAATATTTGATGGAGAGGGTACTAAATGTAATCTTAGTATTACTTAGTACGCTGCGCTCTAATTTATATTTCAATAATGTTAATTTCTTAAGAAAAAACTTTAAAAATACACCATTAAAAGAAAAATTGTAAACAAAAATTAACATGTTGAGAAAGTTAATTAAAAATCGATGCAAATAAATTGCTGCGCATTACTTAATCTAATATTTTTTTTTTTTAATTTATTTTTTTTTTCGACCTTTTTTTTTTTTTTTTTATCTGCTACAATTATGAGAAATTTTCTATCTGACAAAATAAGACAAGAAGTTTTAGAAATATGCAACTGAGCAATCAAGATTATAAATCCATTAATTTCGGCTGAAGACATTTAATATCTTGCAGAAGTTAAACGAGTGATTTATTTAGAAATTCTTTAGATTTTACTGATATTTTAATGCTAGCATAAGTCATTTAAATACATAAGACGCAATATCGAGCCAAGAGCATAGAGCATACATTCATGAATTATTAATGAAAGTAACGTGTCAGAACTATTGAGAAGTTTCAAAAAGTGCAATTATATAAACTCTCATATAGTTTTCAAGGCTATTCGTAACTTCTCCGTATAAAATTAAGAAAATATGTATATGTGTGTGTGTATTTGTAATAGTTCACAAATTATCTCTCGAGGGGTTTTAATTCATAATGGTTTTGAGCCCTCTAAGACTTTTAATTTTTATTTTACCCCCTATTACGAAATAAGCATAACTTTATTTCCCCAAAAATACTGAAACAGTGCTTTCCAAACCAATCAAAACAGCCTTTACCGGAGATCATGATTCTAACAGCTTGCTATTAACCAAAGCTATAAAGGGTTGAGATCTCAAAAGCAAAGAATGCCTTTGCCCCTTATATTGCTTGTACGTGTCTTTGTTGTTCATGATGTCCCCTTTATGTTTGTGTAAGTGAATAAAATGCGCAATTTAAAATACGAAGAAGCCTCCACCCTTTCAACGACTGCAACAAATTGATTCCTCCAACAAAATGTAGTAACTAAAATGAAATCTGTTCATATATATATGTAAACACATAATTTACTATTGTAAATACAATTTAATTTCATTCCAAAGAATAATCTGCAGAAGTTCAGATTGAACTTTTTTTTTATGAGTCATGTTTTCCTAATGAAAAGTAGAAAACATTACGCACATTGAAAGAAAATATAAATAGTAAGCTTATTACTTTCCAATCATTTTGGCAATTTGCAAAGAAATTTAATGAAAAGCTGGTTGCATTAAAACTTGTCCTTGTCATCCAATTACAGAGCTTATTTATACGCAAACAAACGTAAAACGCTTCACTTAATGAAAATTCAAAAATGTTTTTCTTTGGTGTATTATTGTGATGTTCAACAAGTTTAAAATGAAATATTTTTCCACGAAATCTCGTGTTGCAATATAATGTAAAATTATACTTCCTTATCGGACACAAATTCATCTAATCAATCCCCTGACAAAACATCAACATATATTGTACATCAACTAGTAGTCTGCGTGACACCAAAGAATCATTAAATTACCTCTGATTGGCGCTGATTAGGATCGCGTGACTTTTTTTGGTAAATGGCGCCAAAACATGCCAACCGAATACGCAACACCCCTTCCATTTAACATTACACAAATGGATTTGCCCTGCATGTTTAGTAAAAAGTCGCTAGACCAAAGATACCGCGACATTATACCGTAGATGTGACTTTCATCATCCTTCTATTTGAGACATTAATTGATTGCATACTTTTATACGTATGATAAGTACTTTCGGATAAATTATGTAGGCTTAAATATGCGGACTGTATATCTTGCATATTTGGTATGCATATCTGTTTTTTGGGGCTATGTTCCCAAAGGTACACGTTTAGATACGTGTCTAGAAATGAAAGTCATAAATTCGTCTCTTTTTTTTTTATTATTATTCTTTTTGTTCGAATTCCTCTCATTATCATGAAACCTATGATCTGTCACGCACTGAAATAAACTTTTTTGGACGCCTTCCAAAAAAAGTACTCTTTATTCAAATATAATAACAACAATAAATAAATAAAATAAATGAAAACCGATGTTAGTTAAGTGGCTATTTGAATTTACAATTTGCCCCTTTACCCCCATGCTTCCCCCCCCCCCCTTGAAATACGGTTTCTCATTAATTGTTTTATTAGAGGTAATAAATTACAAGAAGTACCAGAGAAGGCAGTATTAAAAATACATCAGATAACGTTCATTTGCGCCTCTTGATTGCGGTATCATTAAAATTTTTTTCGTTTTTGACACACGGTTCTCTTTAACTTATTAATGTGGTATTTTACAACACACGTACAGTTCTGAGAAAATAATTTTTTTTTGGTACTATAGAACTATATATTATAAAATTACACATTTTTGAAAAATAAATTTATATACTAGCGAGAAAAAAACAACTTTGGTATTTAGTGGAAAATAATTGGATATTTTCGATTTATTTTGCGATTTCTCTGATAAAGAGAGTAATTTAATCAAATCCAATTTTTTAACATTAACAAATTTGAAGAAATAAAAATATAGCATAAATCCAGTGCCAGTTTATTCATTGGGCGCCCAGGGGCCCGGACAAGCTGGACTTAACCAGACTTTCTGATTATAAATTTCGATCCTGTAGTGCCTAAGAGGCCTATAAATCTTCTGCGCCCAGGGCTCGAAATGAGCTTGAATCGGCATTGCATAAATCAGTTTTAGCAGTGGTATAATAAGTTCTCCTCAACTTTTCATCCCTTCAGTAAATGAATACCAAGATTGTTTGAGAACTAAACACTGGGGGGTTTCGAGTCAGACTGACCACCTGACCACAACGTATACTCATGCACCTCAGAGAACAAAGTCATGAAAACTGAGATGGGCACAGCAAACCTTGGTCCTCTGTGGGTTGTTGCGTCACTGAGATAAGTTTATAATAAGCTCTCAACTGAAATTTTTATTTAAAAAATTTATTGAAGCAAAATTATCATTCATTCACTGTCATATTACGCCGTTTCATTAGCTGTTTGTAGATTAATTAAATTTATAATGTAACTAAAACAGAGTTTATTTATATTACGTTTGAACAATACGTAAGAAGCAAGAGAACAGTTTCTATTTAAAGTAGTCATGATGAAATTTTTTTAAGAAAAAGTATCCCTCATCCCAAATACTACATTATGTTGAAAAATGAAATTGATACTGAATTATGAATGCTAGTATCGTCAATGTGAACAATAACAATTTTTTCCTATGAATAAATGTCTGAAAGAATTGAGCATTATATTGTCATCAGTAGCACACACAGGAATTTTTCAAGGGGGGGGGGGGGGGGGCGGGGGCGAAAATCCACCATTCTTGTATCATGCTCCTTTTGATTTTGTCGATTTTCGGGAACAAAACACAGTAAAAAACTTATTATTGAATAAATAATTAGCATTAATTGATAAAATTAATCATTAATAACAAATACTTAATTAAATTTTACGTACTATGTTCTTAGAATTATAATCAATCGAAAAAAAATCAAGGGCTTTTGGGGGGATCCAGACCCCTTGTGTGCGCCACTGATTGTCATTAAATATAAGCTATAAGACCTTCCCACTCTTCCTCTTTCAACGACAAAAACTACCAATATTATGTTCCACACAATAATTTAAAAAATATTTATAAAAACAAATAATTCAAAAAAAATAATTTCCTTCAGATTTGAACTTTTTTGTTCAAAATTGCTCAAACGCTACAGAAAAAATTATTAACTTCAATTGGTTTTTGTTTTTACAAAACGTATTTTTATTGATAGATTAAGATTTAAAGAATCGTACGTTCCGAATAAAGTTACTTATCTTTTCTCTACTTTATATTAAAATCATTATATTATTTGAATATATGTGTTAATATATTTCATATTGCAACTTTATAACACGTGTAGTGATGAGTAATCTTCAAAATAATTATTTTTGTCTATTAAACAGTTTTGTTTTGATGCTATCAAAACATCATGCAGAATCATGTATAATATCATGCAGAATGAGCAATTTCTTTCTTTTGCTTACACTTTTTTTTCCCTACAAGATTACGATGTGATTAATAAGCTTAATAATTGTAAGTAATGTCAGATATCAAGATTTTTATACCATAACCTTCGTGATTAAAGAAATTGGATATCTTTATATAATTTAAGTGTAACTGTATAGATTATAATTTTTAAGATTATGTGGTTGTGATTTCATTTAACAAAATTTTAGAAAACTAAATGAAGTTTATCACACTACACATGAATTTGATCAATTGCCAGACAACGAGGACAATACCTGAGAACTTTCAATGGAGCATTTTTTTGAATTCCACATCACATCGTATGAAGACTTGGAGGACCTGTTCCATTTAACAGCAATTCCCCTTATTCTCCATAACGAATCCTTCGTGAAATAAGAATTGTACTGTTAATTTGACTTAATTATCACACATATGACTTTGTTATTATCTACACGGCTAGTATATATATATTATTTCTAATGGGCGGTGGATTGCGTTTTACCATTGCAGACCTAGTACATTCCCCGGGAGCTAGTATCTCTTTTTAGTGCGGCACCATATAGGCGAATACCAATCACCGCAGGTAATTTTGACTCCTATTTTCCTCCACAGAGGGAAGAACCTGAACTCTGACGATGCGAACCTTCACTAGGATTTAATTTTGCCGAGAACACCCAAGCCAAACAGACATTCTAGGGATCTTTCACATGCCGTATAATCATACGATATGGCCGTTGTCGATTTATATATATAATGACAAAGTTGCTCCAAACAGTGGAGTAACGTACACCCTCGCAGGGGGCAGGGGTTCTAGAGGTCCCAAGGCCTGACTGACACCAAGTAAGTATTTGGGCTTGGATGGGGAGCTAATATTTTCCATTACGCCGCTGGCTCCAAGTTAGGTTTTGTGATGCGAACGGTGCTTGAATTACCTCTCTCTCGCTCTCTCTGAAAATTTTAATTTAAATATATGCTTATATTACATTAAAAAAAATTCCTAGATCTGATTAAATTGCTGCTCTGTGTGAAATAAAATATCTAATAAACGTCTTTCAATTCTATAATGTTTCTAAAGGACCAAAATCCATAGAGCATGCAACACAAATGTATAACCAATTTTTCTTCCTAAAAATAACTTTCTTTCCTTTTCTTCTCATACACATATATTTTTTCCCTCTCCATTCACTTGATAAATGCATCCTTACGCGAACAGTTAAATATGACCTCAACACGTAACGTATTTGCTATCAGATAAGGTTCAGGATACTGTCAACAGCTGATAAATCCGAACAGTAACTAGAGACGATGACTGCGAGTGAACGGGTCCTCCGAAAATTTATCGGTCTTGACCCAGCATACAACGGCTAGTGCTACTGTGAAGCATAAATAAGAACTTTCGTTCCTAAGGGAGTCATTGAGTACGGTGAGAGGCCGGAAATGGTGTTGAAATAGTGGATGGGCAATAGTAAATTGAGGCCCCACAGCGTTTAGATATATGTATAAAAAAAGATGAATGATAACGTGTTACACGTTATCTGCACTTTTCTGGGTGGTGGACCTATTTTGTGTATATAAATTGGTGATGAATGTGGATTTAATGAATTTGTTCCGCTTACTTGGAGTTTTTGTGGTAATAAATTAATAAAGAATAGATAATTTTTCGTGTATAAGAGGTAAGAGCAGCAGTAATGAAAGGAAATTAATGTATAATAAATAGTTAATTTCTAGATTCTACGTATTAGTATAAGTCATGTGTAGTAGAAGCTTTATAGTACCATTTTTATTATACTATTCTTGACTTAAATAAACAAGCTGTAAGCTTGTTACAAATATATATATATATATATATATATATAAATGAGTGAATTTCCACATAAAGAAGTTATGATATTTTTTCTAAGCCTTTTACATATGCGTATTTATTTGTTAATGATATAAACAAATAATAAAGGAGTTTTTATTTTGTAAGATTTAAGTATGTGTTACGAATGTCATATTTCTCAGTGTTTTATTTAAATAAAATTTAAAAAAAAAAAATATTATTATAATGTGGATGCAGATATTATTTTGAAAATTAGTACTTCCAGAATTTTTGCTTTATATATATATATATATAATACAGTACTAAATTTTAGCTCTAGTCAGTTTATACATATATTGTATATTCACAAACAGTTATAGATCTAAGTATAACTAGTCATAACAATAAGAAATATTAGCCACATTAGTACAATAGCAAACTCTTGACCTTAGGAACTAAGAATGCTTAAAAAATTATTTTTTAAAAATGGATGTTTGACTTGCATTTAATTAAGAAGCTTAAAATTCTCAATAATTTTAAATTTGTCTTAAAAGTGATCATTGTCTATTATAATTTCATATAGCATCACATTTAAAGAGATGTAAAATAAAGCATACAAAAAATAATATAAAGTATAGGAAATTAATTCCTTATTGTTAGAAAATAGGAAAACAAAATATTTCCATATTAACAAATTGTTTTGATTCTTCACACATTTAGAAAAATGTATTCGTTGTTTTTGTTTAGAGCCTTCCTTCGTTTCAAAGAAAAAAAATAAAACACATTTGCAATATTGTAGTTAAAAAAGTGTAAAAGAAAGTAGCAAGCATCTCACATATCAAGTTCATTAAATAAAAAAGGGATACGAATAAATACATAAAAATGTGTCGATTTTTAAAAATCTACCTTTTTTGGTTCTAAAAATAAAATATTGCAGCTGAACTCATTGAGGGGAAAGGACTTCTTCTTAATAACAAAAAGGATTCATGTTAAAAATATCATTGAATACTTATCAAAGAAAATTCATCCTCATGCCGGTACTTAATCTCTAAGTAGTTGTCATCGATTAAGTGAAGTTTGACTGATAATCAATCTAATTTACATAGAGATGATGAAAAGATTTGAATTTTGAGGTGTTAGATGAAAAACTACGATGGTTCTAATAGCTCTTATTTTTTATACTAAATTAAATATATTGATTGAAATGATAAATTGTGTGTGTGTGTGTGGAGTTCTCCTTTATAAATTTTTTTCCCCAAGATTTGATTATTAAAAAAAATTGAATGTTCGCACCAAATTATTAAATAACGCACCCATGCACACACTCATATTTAAATATTCAATCGAAAGTAACATATATACATAGTTTACTCTCAATTTTAAAGCCAATATGTGTAAAAAAAATTCCTTCTTAAAACAGAAATTTAATTAGAAATATGTTTCAGCTATAATTTTCTTTACAAGTATACCGTTTTCCATTCACTTTATGACTTACCGTTGTTCAAAACCCTGGTATAATACTCAGATTTAAAAAAATAGGAGCATTGCAAATGTACATTTCAGGTTTCTTTGTACAAAAAAAAAAAAAAAAAAAAAAAAAAAATGTTTGTTATACAGCAAATCTGCCTAAAAATTAAAAAATTCAGTTTTAAAGTATAGGTGCGTGGTATATATTCGCCTCTGCATTTAATACGCTGGAATAAGCGGTAATCATTGCAAAAAATTAAATTGGACAGGGAATCATTTCGTTTCTGGGGTTACAAAATTTTTATAATTAACTTTAAGCCTCTTCAATAACACAGCCTAATAACGTTTCTATTGAATTATTTACACCAAACGAAATTTTCTTTAATGTGCATTTTTCTGTAGAATTTTGAATATTCTTATCAATTTATTTCTTTCTGGCATTTTTTAAAACATGAATTGCTTTTCAAAATCCTTTTTTGGGGTATTTTTAAGGAGTTTTTTTAAATCATAAATAATATAATTACTGACTGATTAGTTATTAACATCACCCACATTGAAGTTATTAGAGCGTATTGGCGATGGTCTTTGTAATTTTGAACCGTGATCTGATGAGGAAGATGACACCTAAGAGAGCTGGCACTCTTTCCAAATTTCCACACCAGAATTTTTAGCTTCGACAAATACAACGTACATCAACCGCTTTGCACGGCATGTCCTCTGTGGCATCAAGACTCGAACTTACGCCTCGACAGACAACAATGACCTTTCGGCTGTCGCGGGCACTCCTAAAATAAAATACACTTTCAGTTTATCCTTTTTACTTTCCAATAAACATATTTTCATGTTTTCTCTCAAGATTAAATACATTTGCAAATTTAATACCATTAAAATTTATTCTTTCTAAGTTGTTGTTGTCGTGTGTTTTTTATCCTGGGATACATATGAAATACAAGTGGAAGAACAAAAGCATACAACTCAAACAGAAGAACGTAGACATATATTACAAATTATGACGTTCCCAGCATATAACAGAAGGGGTGCACTGCTTTCCATTCGAGACTGGAATCCATTACAGGCGAAAGTCCGACTTCTTTTCCCAAAGAAAATACTCCCATGCCTTATTCAGGATTCGAACCCGAGCCACCGAGGGTCATATCCACCGTACTGGCTGGGTGGCATTCTTTCTAAGTAATTTTTAAAATTGCATTGTCGTAGTCACACATTTCTAACCTTAGAAACTCATAAGGTGATTTTTATTAAATGTTAAGAAATAGGATAAAAGTTAAAAAATAATATACTTTAAATTAGAAAAGAAAATATAGGGGAAAAAAACCATCGATTCAAATTGAAATTATTTAGCATTTTAAAATACCCTGATCTCAGCATGATTGTAAAGCTAGAGCATTTTTTACAATTCGAGTCTTTACCATTAAAAAATCAACCTTCAGACATTACTACATATTTAAAAAAAAATTGCTTATTAACATAAACCTAAAAGCTTCTATTTTTTTTTTTGTTTTTTTTTTTTTTTTTTTTTTTTTTGTGGGAGGAATTGAACCTTGGAAAAGCAGCGCTGATAACAATTATTTTTCTATCAAAAAAAAAATTCTGTTGGCCTAGAATTCAGTTTTAAACTGTATTTAAATTTAAACAAAAAAAAAAAAATTGTCTCAATCTGTTCAAAAAATAACCTGGAACAAAAAAAAACAAAAAAAAAAATTCCTTTCTTCTTGGGAGGGATTCTACCCTAAAGAGTTAGTATACTCCCCTATCTTAACAGGAAGTACTTTTTTACGTCTGGTATCTGTGCAAGAACTGCAACCACCCTCCGAGCAAAATTATTGTAGCCCTGACAGAAGGGTGGAGTCGACCCCAAGATAAATCCTTCCGTTTTCCCCTCAACTGTTCTTTGGAGGGTATGGGTGGCAAAACATCTTCCAGGGCGCACGGGCAAGTGCACGTGGCAATGAGATTAAGAAAACCATTCAGCATCTGACGACGGAGTTTATCAAGATCTAGGAACACCCACAAGTTTGGATTTAGTTACTGATTTTGGCTAAGAAATGGAGTTACTATCGCAATGCAGTAAATTTAACATCGTGGGAGGAAAACAGTTAACTTTCGAGATTGCGTCTGGTTGCTTAAGGAAAAAGTTATATGGTTTTGCTCGCGTAAAAAAGAAAAATGTCATAAAAGTTTTGCGGATTGTTTCACTCAAGAACTTAGGGCTATGGTGAAATTTCTTTAAAATTGATTTAGTAATGATTATGACAAAAATATTAAGTATCAGTTTGATTTAATAGAAGGAATAGTTTTAAGAATTTGTTTGCATACTTTTAAGGATTTAAGCTAATTTACTACAGCGATGGTATGAGAGCCGAATTAATTTTTGTTTTAAATTCGGGAAAAATAAAGAAAAAATCCCTTAGTAAAAGGACAACAGAATAAGTACGCCAAAACGAATCCCTTTTTCCCCTGAAGTATATTTTTTCTCCTTTTAACAAAAGATCATAAATTTATGTTAGCATTTCTGTGCTTTTCCCCCCCTTCATATTTCTGCACATTATGAATTAATTCCTTTTTTTCCTGTACTTACGTGTGTAATGACTTTTTTGTGCAAAAACTTCTTATCAAGAACAATAATTAATGTATAAATTAATTGCATTGTAAATATTTATTGACGATGTGTTTAAAAATATTTTAAGCACTTTAAAGCTTCTCCCTCCCCAGAAAAAAAATACAAACAAAAATTAACTGAAAATAACCCTCAAAAACAAATCTGAAGCTTTCCTAACATTGACTTAATTAATCCTTCCGATTGTTTACTTTTTTTCCACATTAAAATCAACCAATAGAAAACTATTTAAGAATTAAAGATTGTATGCCGCTTTTTTAAGAGCAGCTTTAAAGGACAATTACTTTTTAAAATTAATATTTATGTTCTTTGTTTCATTATCAAGGAATTTCCCATTCCCTGTCATGAACTCACTCATATATAATTGGAAAAAATGTATTGAATACGATTTCAGGGATTATATAAGACAATTTTTTAATTGACAATAATACATATTTTAGTAACAAAATGATTTCATCTTATATTTAGTTACTTGTCATTCATCAAGCATTTCAAAATAAATGTTTCACTTGTACCTCTAATATTAATTCGCTCTGAATTAATTTTATTTTCATAACAACAGACGATTTCTTTTCTTTTCTTTCCTTTGTGATCTTCCATTAAACACTCAAAACGGCATCCTTTACAAACTACTGCGTATCTCCATTTTCCTCGTTGGAAACTCCGGATACATACACATGATAAACTGAAGATTGGCCCAACAAGCTGAGAAGGAAATTATCTCGAGTGATGAAGTATCGACAGTGACAGATCCTGCTCTTTTTCTTGAGATATGTGGGCCTCCTGACATTAGCCCACCCCACAAATCTTTCGGCGAAACCATATCCCCCTCCCTCCCCCTTCCAAATCTGCCTTTCAAACCGAAAATCCAAAGTGATTGCTAAACCAGTAGTTGTTGATCGCCCCCCGTCCCCCCTCTTTGCTCCCCCCTCCTTCCACTTACTAACCTTTCCCCGGCCTTTTTTTTTAACTGGAAAAGAAAAAGGATATGTACATCAGTCTTTAAAGTTGATTTGATGAGATGATAAATAGGTATTGTGTACGCCTAGATATTTTGGACTTCCCTAAATGATAAAGCTATTGAATATCCTATTTCCCATTTTTTTTTTTCTTACTGAAATAGAAGTTTTCTATTCCCCCGTAGTGATAAATATACTTTATTTAAGATTATCTGTTTTCTGGTGTTTATTTTCACTCAAAAATTACTTCCAGACGAGTCTTATAAGGAAAAAAAAAATTTTAGAAATATCACACATTTTTATGTTTTTAAGGAAAAATCTGCATTAAGATGGCATGTGTTTTCACTTTGATTTTATAAATTCAACTCCTTATGATTAGCTTTGATCAATCAGCACTTGGAAATATTCACAAGATTAAATTTAGGTCAACCTATAAGAAATTTTAAAAAATATAAATACTAATTTAACTTTTTAATTGTTATTATATGTTTATATAATAAAATCTTACTTAGTTCGCATATACACTCTTAGATTGAAAGATAAAATCAATTCTTGGTTTGCATGCGCAGTATAAAAAACACTATTGTGGGAAATATTTGGTTGCATAAACAGTAGGAAATTGTGATTTCCATAATTTATTTCATTTATTTTTTAAAGATTTTTCAAGTTATCTATATCTTCAAGTTTCTTATCTTTCAAGCTATCTATAAGCATTGAAAATATTGTAAGCTTTTAGATGTATGTGCTTCGCAACGCATACATCTTAAATTTATTTTTCTGAAACTGAATTTCTAAATTTTTACTTTCAGATAAGATATTCATAAATTCATAAAGATATTCATAATTATTTAAGCATTTGATAATTTTATGTATTGATGTAAGTCAATGTTTCGAATATCTAACTGGCCATCTAGAAACTCTACAACTAACAGACTCAGTTTAGATTCATATATATTATTATTTGTGATAATACTCTTAAATGTCTCTATAAGTTTTAATACATTATATAGGTATATTTACTTTGAATTTGGTTACAACTGAATTGCCATAATTTAATCGCGCTTAGGAATATATAATACAGTCAAACCTCTATTTAACAAAGTCACTAGATCCTGAAAAAAAAGTTCGTTACGAGGAAACTTCGTTAAATAGAGATTCATTTTGAATATACCTTTGTGTGCTTGATTCCAAGTAAAAAGTCGTAAAGTAGAGAGATTCGCAAAATAATGGTTCGTAAAATGGAGGTCCGACTGAATTATGTATGTTTTTGGCCAATTTGAGAGAAAAATGTAGGAAAATATACCAAGTAGTTATTATTTGAAAACTGTAAATGGTTAATCTGTAATTATTTAGTTTAAATGGTGACGTAAAATATCACACAAACATTAAAAAGATCTCTAATTTACACCGATATTAAATACATCTCATATCCATTGATTCCGATTGCTTTTTATCAACTTATTGAATTTAGATCATTAATGTAACATTCGTACAAAATGTCATTTACTAGAAAATCAAAATTAAGTTAAAACTTTCGTTAAAACAGCGCAGTAGCTCACACAGGAATTTTTCAAGGGGGGGGGGTGGTCCGGGGTTGAAAGTTCACCATTCTTGTATCATGCTATTTTTGATTTTGTCGATTTTCAGGAACAAAACACAGTAAAAAACTAATTATTGAATAAATAATTAACATTAATTAATAAAATTGATCATTAATAACAAATATTTAATTAAATTTACGTATTATATACTTAGAATTATAACCAATCGAAAAAAAATCAAGGGTTTTGGGGGTCCGGACCCCCAGGACCCCCTTTGTGTGCGCTACTGAAGCAGCGTTTTTCCATGGAAAACAGACGCATCTCTCTTCAACCGTATAATTTCATCTCAAAGCAAAGCGAAACAGAATTCTCTAGGTTCGATGCAGATTTTTCCAAGTGTTTCCATCTCCAACGATGTAGACATACAAGCCTCATTGCACAGATTCCTAACGAAACCTTTATCGGTCTAGCATTTTGAGTTGGGTTTCCAGTCAAGCGTGAGGAGGAACAACGAGCCGATGAAGGTCGATGTCAAGTTACCTTCGTTTTTGTGCCAGCCGCTTTCATTTCGGGTTACTAAGATTGATCATCTGGCTAACAGAGGAGACACCGGACTAATCTGTTAACGCGCAGCAAGAGGTGATATGCCGACAAGCTTCAGTGATTTTTATTAACTCTTACTTCATCGTGTCGAATGGTTTCCTTTTGTGGAGGTCCGTGTTTGGATAAAGTGGAAGGTCCGTTTAGAGATCACTTGGGTTCCATTGAATTTTTTTTTCAAACTGACGCAGATTATTGCTATTGAAAAGTGCTCTGGTATAAGATGGATTGGTTTTTATTATGATGTTTAGATTAAAATCGTTGACTATGATATGAATGATTAAGTTCTGAATTAAGTGAGCCCAATATATATAAATTCCACTTCATCCACTTGGATCCCTAGTAAGAAGACTGTAACGAATTGAAGTAATGGAAAATTGGAATACACTGCAAAATATGACATTAAGAAGAACTGGAGATATCAAAGCAACATTTATTGGAGAAAAAACACATATAGTACAAAGGTAAGATGATTGAAAATATAACCTTCTGCGAGATGAGAAAGATGATGAAATCAGTAAGGAGAGTGCCACCACGGCTCGTAATAACTGCTACTATACGCCTCGGTAGAGAGTACCCAAGGTTTGGGTTTAGAGGCTCAAACCCCTCCCGTACACCCAAAGATTTTTAATTTTTAGCATAATGATTATGCCTCGGCACTTTCTTGTTTTTTAAAATGCAATCCCCTCCCATACAAATAGTCTGTGTGCACCACTGCACCTCGGCATTCAATGATAAATGCTTTTGATATGTTGTTGAAGTTGGATCAGTCCCTACCACATCCATACTTTGCAAAGCTGATGCAGTGCTTTCAATGGGTGGGGGATGCCGGTCCAGTCGTTCTTCAGTCATCGATCCGACGTGCTAGATAAGAGTAGGTTAACAGTTGCGTGGGGCAGCAATGCAATTTGATGGGCAAAGTAGATGTTTTCCACTTGTGATCACATTGCCGTTGAAATGTGATCATGACACATAATTTTCTGTTGGAATGGATCGCATGCAATCTGAAAATAATAGAACAACAGGTTATAAGACTCAGCGATATAGTGCTGTCTGATTATGTTGCCAGAAAGTTATATTAGGAAAGGGTAAGAGATTTGCGAGGAGAGAAGGAAAAGAGGAATCCAATATCACTCAAGCCTTAATACCATGCTCAGCACCATTATGACGACGCGTAAAGCAACAATTAAACATACTCTCTCGAGGGTTTCAAACTATTATAAAAACTGATCGATGAAGCTCATTCTGAATCTTCACATGTGTAGCGGAATTACTTGAAACTAAAGAAGTAGAAGCAATGGTCGATTTGCGGACATTCCATTGTACTGGAAAAGACATCGAATGGTACCGCGTGGGCATCGATTGTTGTGCATGTTGAATGTATTTGTTATGATGTTTCCTAATGCAGAGGAAATAGGTGCCGATGCAACTTGGACAGTGTAATTAGTGTCGTTGCTCCGCTCCCTCCTGCCACTATTGCTTGATTACATCCAACATGATTACTGATTTCTTGGAAGGCTAATCTGCATTTTATGTAGGCAATAATTTTTAGTAGATTGATTTCAGAAACGTGATCGAAAAAGGATCGTATTTTTCTTGGAGGCAAACTGAAGATGCTGACGCAAAACAACTAAACACAAAATCAGTTATAATAACTTCCAAACAACATTCCGTTCCTTTATTTATTTATTTATTTTTTTGCATAGCACGATGGTAGCGCTACAAAAGCCCAAAATGTGCATGTACATCCAAATGCTAGTCTTGGACTAATCCCATCGAGGCACACGTAAGAGAAAATTTCACATAGTTTGAATGGTTAGAAGTGAATGAGTGAGTGAATATTAACGCTGCACTGTTCAGCTACACGAGAGCTTTTGGCGACACACCACCTTATTTTGAACCATGGTCAAGTGACGTGGACTACACCTGCGATGGCATCCTCCTCTCCTAATTACCACACCAATGGGAGGACGTTTCAGCTATCAACAAATTTAACGTGCAAGGGTGCCCTACACGGTGGGTCTTTAATGGTACTGGGCTCGTACTCATAACATACCTGACATGATCCGATAACTTGACCACTGGGCTACCGCAGCCCCTTGGCTTGAAGTGAAATAGAAATCCTAAATCCTAAAGTGATTTGTTTTATTTTTACTCAAAGAAATATATCATATATTTCTGAGATTAAAATACATTCAAATCAGCTTATAAAAGAACTTGAAAAATAAAATATCACGTAATGCTTCTATTTTAAGGATAATGAAGAAAAAAATGGTGATACACTATATTTTTTTCTTTTTATATTTCCCTGAAAGATAAATTGATTTCAAAAAATATCTCTGAAGTAATCAATTTGTCTGAGCTAGGAAGTAAGATTTAAATTTAAAATATTAACATGGTTTTATTTTTTTTGGCATCCATTTCATGTCTCTCCTTTAAATATATATATTCCTTTTAAAAATTATCGTGATGTGAAAAATTGAAATAGAGACCTATAAAATAACGTTTTTATGCTATCTTTGAATGATATATCAAAATTGATATCGTATGATCCAAAAAACATTCAATTTTTTGAAAGAAAAACATTCTAATTTTCATATAAATTTGTGATGTGGTAATGCAATTATTCAGTTAATGCATTGATTCCTTAAAAAATTTAGAAACATTTCATAAACAAAAACAAAAAAAATTATTACTCTTTAATCTGTAAAATTTAACACTCTTTTGGAACACATGTTATACTAGGAACTAATTAAAAAATGGATGCGCTTATAAAATATACTGCTTTTGTTATAAAAATGAAATGATAATAAGATGCTTAATCGTCCATCTATTTGGAAAAATTCCGATTTTGCATTGTAATTTTAAGATTAAATGAGTAGCCAAGTTAGCAAAAGGTCATCATCATGAGAAGCCACGTTGTTTCTGTAGGAATATGAGCTCGAGTTTTGGTGCCCCTTAAAATCCCGCCGTACCCGACAGACGAATGCACTTTGTCTTGGCTCAAAATCCCTCCGTTAGTACGGTGAGGAAATTTAGAGAGTACCATCTCAAATGTCGTCTTTGTCACTTGGCCGAGGTTCAGAATAACGTGGTCCGTCGCAAATAATCCTCGTGTAGCTACAAATCCAATGTTGATAAATAATCACTTGCTTCTATAATAATAATAAATATCTAGCATAGTGTTTCTCAAACTTTCAATGTTTGCGGCCTAATATTCAATCATTTTCATCACACCCTTCCATAAAATAATGTATTGAAATTAATGACACTATACTTTGAAGCATAATCTACAATGCGACTTAAACCTCTTAAATTGTCACCGGCGTATATAAAAGCCAAAGCGTTATAAGTCAGTCGCTCAGTCAAAGCGTTAATGATTACAGACATATATATACGTCTTTCAGAAGTACGATCTTTTCTGTGCGCTGCTATCCATAAAATTATTCCGAAGGCTTTGGAATGCAACAAAAAGACCTTGAGAGTGTTTGCCACGGATTTACTTTATTTCAGAAAGTTTGCTTATTTATTCCTTTCTTCCCCCTCTCCCTCAACACATTACATACGCGTGTTTCAAATTGCGTAATTTGAAATCGGCACTAAGAGGATTAATTATAAACCAAACAAATGATCAAAAGTGTTAATTTTTGCACATAATTTTAAATATGGTAAGCCCATGTGGTGTCACTGGTAATTATTAAACTTGTCCTTATCTTAGTATTGTTGAATTAATTGTAAAATACACAGTGCAGTACTGATACATTTGTAAGTGTATTATGCCAATGTAAATGTATATTTTATTTTTTATTATGTTAGAATGTATATTTTGTTTGTTTACTTTCAGTTAAAATAAAAAATTTTAAACAATCTTTCATTTTTAAATTTTCAATATGTTCGCACCCCCTCGTACAGTTATTATGCCCCTGGGGTGGCGCCCCACTGTTTGAGAAACGCTGCCTTAGCAATAATAAGCTAAGGAATCTGAAAGTGCATTTATAGTCTCTATCTAAATATCTAAAACCGTTTTATTTTATGCATTCTTCTTTATTAGCTCCATTTCAAACCTCTGTCCTATTAAAAGCTATTTATTAAATGGGATTTTAATTTCCTTTGTTCCTTGCAAAGAATTTTTAAACACCAGTTCAACGGAAATAAATAACCATCTTCCCTCTCAATTAAGAACAGTGGCTGTCAAAATCGAAATTCGAGAAACAAACCCAGACGACTCAAGACTAATTAGATTTATGTTAAGCACTGAACAGCAACTAAACGACGATGGGCCATTTCTACTCGAAGGCAAGCATCGAAAAAATATATTCCCGTTTCATTTTATTATTTTACTGGAGGCCCCTCAATTACAAGTTCCTTAACTTCCGCCGCTTAGCTTTGTGGAACAAGGAAGGCGGGGACGTTGTCTCGAGATTAATAGCTCCAAGTGCCCGTCATTCGCAAGTAGGAGTCGTCATTTTCACACGACATGAGCTGCGTTTCGAATGTTCCAAACGCGTGATTATAGTGTTCACTTTGGGTCCTCACGGTGTCGATCTTCATGGCTAAGAGGCTTTTTATGCTAATAGGTCTCAGGCGTTTGCCTCCTTTTCAGTGAAACACTCGCTGAATGTCGCACTTGATGGTTGCAATGATGGATGGACCTGCAGCAATCGGACTTTTGATTAGCAGGTCAGAAGGATGGTTAATAGGAAGGGGAAATGGAATGCATAATGAAGCACCGAAAGAATCAAAAACAGCCACATTTCGACAAGGTTTTCGTTTCTCTCTTTTTGAAGAGATTTTTAAACGAAAAGAAGAAGTTGTCACTGTTATTTTCTTCTAAATGAGGTTCGTGATGGTGATATTTGACATTTATAGGGCCTACTCGTTTTGAGTGAATGTAATTTCGTGATCGTGTTGTTTGAAATACGACGGAATAGGCTAATTTACCTAAATTTGCGCATGGAGAGGAAAGCCATTTGGTTACATTTATTTTCTCTATAATTAGTGATTAATGATATCGCCAGGTTTATGAATAGTTAAAAAGATCGCAAAGGATAATGTACGATAAGGTTTAAAATATATTATTGCACATATTTTATGGCTTTCATTTTTAACATATGACGATAGAGTTGCATATAAAAAGATTTATTTTTGAATTTTTTTTTTTTGGAGTTTTAGATATCGCTAAAAATAAATTCTATAAAAAAATTAGGTTTTTTTTTTTTGTTATTTTATGTACTACTTTATCTTCTATTTTAATGAGATAAAGTTACTCAAACTACAGTTTGCTTAACTCAATTGAAATTTTAAAGTATGTTCAGATTAAGTTATAAAATTTGTTGAATTTTTCAACCCTTTCTCGATTTTTAAAAAAAGGGGGTTTTTACTAAAAAACAGCTTTTTTTTAACAAAAAAAACCCCACTTTTATAAAATTATTTTATATATTAGCTGCCCCTAAGTCAGAAATTTTTATAAAACTGGATCCATTTATAATTTAATTTGGTTATCTTATGTCCTTCATTGGGGTTTTTCCTACTGTCTATGTGATTTTCGAATGTGATTGTTTTGATGTTATCTCTTGTTTGTAGAGAATAAGCCTATTCATATATATATATATATATCAGTATCGGACCTCTGTTTAACGAAGTCGCTAAATACCGAAGAAAGTTCGTTGCATGGAAAATTCGTTAGAGATTCATTTTTTATTATACTTTAAAACCCCATAAAACAAATTTTAAATTCATAAACACTATTTATTATTTAAAATAGTAATTATTCAAACTTTTGAAAGTTAATATCTATTCCTTTTATATATTATATCCATCAAAAAAAAAATCTGCAGGGAAAACAAGGAGAAAAAAAGACATTGTCCCAGAATGATTTTTAACTTTAAAAAATAATTTTAATAATAATTTTTTAGTTAGTTTTAGTATAGAATACAATTTTATACTAAAACTAATGAATTTTTGAACAACATTTTTTTTCTAATTTCAAACCTATGAGTAAATTTGAACGCGCATTATTTTATAACCAGTAATTTTAAGCATGCTTTATCACATAGCCTTTAAATTTAATTTCTGAAAAAAAAACTGTTAGTTTTATTTGAGTTTTTTTATTTAAAAAATTTTGATTCCATTGTTAGGTGATTTGGCACTGGGTTTACCAGTTCAAGGTCTTTATCTCCCTAAAAAGTTAAAAAAAAGAATAATTGGGAAAAAGTCCCCAAATATATTTAAAAAAGGGGGCGAATTACAAGAGAAAAGTTTATATAAAAAATGCCCCTTCTTTTGGGTTATTTTTTCCCAAAAAAGTAGTAAAAAGTTCTTGGGTTTCCGGGGGAAAAATTCCAATATATAGAAAATTTAAAGTAGAGGCTCGTTGGATGAAGGTTCGACTTATACGCACTTTATCTCTATACACTTATTATTACAGCTTATATATTTAACTGCAACTTTAAAACCCTGTAATAAAAAGTAATACCTCATGTTTTCAAAATTTTTCGACAAAGTATGTAAAAGACGTAAAAGCTTCAAGAACAATATGTAGAGCATAATTAATAAACATTTTACTTTTCTAACTAACACACACATTTTTTTTATATTTTTTATTTTCCTTTATATTGAAAATATATTATTTTTAATTCATTTATTCTGGTCTTATTAGGAACATTTTAAAAAATCGAAGATAAAGCAAGAGAAAAAAAATTTATTGCTCGCATACAGCATATAATCTTCGAATGAA
>BMAV01022499.1:637543-649501 GCA_019973955.1 Trichonephila inaurata madagascariensis
AGAAAAAAAATTTATTGCTCGCATACAGCATATAATCTTCGAATGAAGTATTTTTTTTTAATAGAAACTTGCTGTTCCTAAATGTCGCCAAAATTATAAGGAATGCGCACAGCGTTGGCGAAAAATAGCCCCACCCAATTACGGACAATAGAAGCAGAATTATAAAAAGGGTCAAGGAAAGATGTAAAAGGGTCTGTTGGAAAAAAGGGGGAAAGAACTGTGTTTAACTAGCTTAGTACAGACGTTGTACCAAGCCGAATTAAGTGACAAAAAAATTTCTGGTACAGCATCTGTACCAGCCGATTTGTAAAGGTTAATAAAAAAGATATTCATGCAAGTTTTAAGGACAATGGTCTTCCAAAACTTATGATACATTTTAGCATGTCATAGTGGAATTCTTAACTAAATTATAATGCATTTTAATGCTAGCATGTTTTCCTTTTTCAACGTGGTGTTTTTTAAAAGAAATCAGAAAATTTTTTCTTTATATTTAAAAGAATAATTTAATGTGATTAAGAAAGTAAGATATTTATAATAAAGAAATTTTCAATTTTTTATTTTCTAAAAATATTTTATGGGTGTTTTATTCTTTTTAATGATAATATAAACTACTAAGGAAAAAATATTAAGTTTCTTAAAAAAACAGAAAAAAAGGGCCTTTTTTATATAATCTATCTTATCCAATAAGTTCCTCATACAAATAAAGGCAAAATTCTTCATGCAAGTACATATGCATTTAAGATATATAGAAACAGACAATTTTTGACCTTGAAGAAATTTACCTGAAAACTTAGATGTTAAATTATTTCTTGCTAAGCCAGATGAATTAATTTTAGAATTACCAGATGACATTTTCACAGGTGTACTAGAAACAGATTCTGTATCAGATTCTAGAAGAAAGATGGAAAAATATTAATTTCAAATACTAGTAATATTAAAGTACCTTGAAATAAATACAATTTTTAAATATGAAACAATGGTATATTAAAACAGAATACTTGCCTTCACCTGCATCAAAACTCAAAACAAGTGGTGTAACCGGTACTGATGAAGGATCTGGAACATAATTTTCTTCTACTTCAGGTATGCTTTCTTTTGGTGGGGGGTTTTCAGGAGCAGAGGATATTACTTCCACTGTTTCAGATAATTTAGGAGAAGTTTTTCCATCGCTTGTAGGTAATATCACTAGAAAACATTTTTGACATATAAATCAATCATTTCAAATTAAATTCACAAATCTTAATTACTTTCTGAAATATGTCCAGTTTTTAATTTTATTAATACAATTTAAAACTATCAACTATTAGATCATATTCTTATCAATGTAAAAATTACAAAGTAAATATTTTATTATTCTTTAATATATTAAACAATGTCAGAAATACCCATCATATTTTTAAACAAGGATATCTAGTAGGAGCATTTTCCGGAAAGTGATGATATCGGGATAATTTAGCACTGATATACATAGAAAATATTTCTGAAGCAGTGATACAACATCAACAAACAGTTTTATGTCATTCCATTGAAAAAAAATCAAAAGATTTGGTTTACAGATATCAAAATATTTAAAATTTTTGAAAATTTATATCAACAGCTGTTCTCATCATCACATGTTATACAATCACACAAATAAATATAAATAATTTGCTAAAAAATGAAAAATTTTCTAATCAATATAAATAAATTTTGAAAAATAGAATTATAATGTTTGAATGCAAGTATTAAATAAACAATATTGCTCCCTCAATTCAAATGTAAAAACTGTTTTGGGCATAAGACATATACAGATGGCAATTGAACATTTTCCTAGGTTATACGATATTTTCAATAAAAAAAATTATAAATTTAAAAAAAAAATTTGCATATGGCAAAAAAAAAAAAAAAAAAAACTGGTAATGAATTTAAAACTACAATTCCCTTAACAACGATGAAAAAATATGTTACACATTCAGAACTGCTTTACTAAAAAATTTTAACTTTTAATACACCCTTCTCTGCTCATTTTTTTTTTTTGGTCATACCTTTTCTGATGTTGAAATATTTACTGCAAATTTATTTTCAAACCAATAACAATTTTTCATTACAATTTTATACTTGGAAAGTTTTTTTTTTTTTAAATAAATTTCATTATAAAGTCTAAAAGGGAGGGATTGGGAGTTTTAAGCATAATTGGCATCATTTTATATCAAATCTATGATATACATTTTTCCCATTATACTATTCAAACACTTGCATCACCAGCATCTTCTTATCAATCTCAAAAATTAAATTTAATTTTCTGTACATTTTTTAATTGATATTAACAATATTTGCGAAAAATCTATCTTCTATTACAGAAGAAACCAATCTGAAATGGTAATTCAATTTGAATTATATATAAACACTGTTTTTGACTACACATTCAGTTCTTTACTAAAAAGCAGTTGGGAATTGTTTTTATTTATACTTCAATATTTGGTGAAAATATGACACATTATTAAATTTATAGTATACATAATTACAGCTTCATTAGAGTCATGTTTCTCAAAATATGATACAACTTCCTACGATTTCAGCCTTTTCTTAATGTATCAGGAAGTAATTGGTTTGTTATCTCCTCCTCCACTACAACTACTTGCTCTAAAACATAATGCAACTTTATAAGCAGTTCAGTTGACAAATCTTTGTTGTGCTCTTTCACAAGAGCTAATCAATCCACCTCCAATCCCATGATTTGGCCAAGTGAGTGAATGTTAAGATTTAAGGTGCAAGAGACAACTTTGATTCAGCTGCATCAAACCTTTGTTTGCATTTTAAAAACTAGATAAGAACTATGCATAAAATCTTAATAAAACATTGAGAACAAGATTTTTTATTAAAATATCAGCCAAAAACAGTAAATAATGATTTTGGCAACAGACACATTCTCAGTGACTATAGACCCCACAGTTAATTTTGTAAAACTTCTCACAAATTATGTTCTCATTAATTGTGTTGCCTTGCAATTGCTTTTCCTTTACCTTTATGAAAAGCAAACTTTTAGGTACAATTCATTTTTATGGTTATTTTTTTTCCTCTTATGGGTGTCTTCTTATGGTATTTTCTCAAGAGAAATTTTTCCAAGGGTCCCCATTTCCTTAAAAACTATGTTGGATGAAGAAGTTAAGAAAAATGAGCGATACTAAAATGCCAACAGAATGAGTGCTAAACATGGATTTATGCAACAAGCACACAATCCAAGACTTCCCTTCTTATCATTTGCTATGCAAAGTGATACTTTAAGGGAGTGGTTTTCTTTTATTGTATTAACTTGAATGTAAGCCGCACAATAAATTCTCAAAAAGTCTTTGTGGAAAATGAAAAATTTAAAATAGTTTAGAATCTATAATTACTCTAATTGCCCTATCCAACACATTTTTTTTTAAATACGATTCTAAGCAGCACCCGATTTTAGTAGCTTTAATATTGGAAAAAAAGTGCAGCTTAAATTAGAGTAAATACAGTAATTTGTTTTGCTAATTTTGAGAATTATTTATTATGAAAGGTATTTGATAAGTAAGATGTCATATATATTTATAACAAACTCAAACTCAGTGGCACAACAGCCTATGAGGGCCAGGGCCTACCGTGCCTATCCCAGTATACTTGACCATTGGGCGATGAGGTGCAGCGACCCCCAGTGTTTAAGTCCCCAAGCAAGCTTGGTACTCATTTATCAACACACAGCAGCAGGGATGAAAGGCTGATTTATATAGTATTACTTTATTAGATATTCAGAAGATTTAGAGCTGAATAAAATAGAGCTTTCAAAAAAACTCTTGATTGAAACCATATATATAATGCAGTTGATATATTAAAAAAAAAATTCAATAAAAAAATTATTTATGCATAAAAAAAATATGGGGAGAATGAGACTGACATAGTTATCAATCACTTATAAAGCAATACATTATTCAGAAGTTCATAATGTAATACTGAAACAAATAACTTTTTAGAATTTACTCTACAGTTTTATAAAATTCATCTCTTTTATAAGTTTTTTTGACTTGGAAATAAAATTACAATAAGGATATTTTTCATACCATAGGCTGACTGAAGAGTATCCCAGTATGAATAATATTTGATCACAGAGTGATAACAATCCTCTGAATATTACAACAGTTGCTTTATAAAGTAAATACACAGTTGTTGCAATTATTACCAGCATTAAGCATTTCTTTCATAAAATATCAGAATTTGTGTTTATAAAATAATCAAAGACATTAATCGTGTCACAAAAAACATCCATAAAATAAAACATTACAAATGTAAATTTCATATTTATTTTACTCTTTCAGCTTATTATAATTAACTAAATAGAAATTTATATACATATATATATATGGAATTGTCTGTATATCAAATACCAATTTTAAAAAATGCAGCAAAATTCCTGCATTATTGCATTAAGATATAGTTTGATTTAATTAAATTACATTTATAGCATGATTTTCAAATCAGATTACAAATTTGTTGTTTGACATGTATTTAAGCTTTTAATAGATTCCAAAGTCATTTAACATATTTGAATTTGGCTTATTTTTCACAAACTTTTCATATAAATTAGAGTATTTTAGTGATCTAAAGATATTTCAACATGTACATATTCAGTGGAATTGCTTGAAATTATTCGAACTATGGTGATTTATCAATATCATTCCATACATCACTAATATCAATTTCTGATCACTCTTTCAATAGGGTTCTTCCTCTTCCAATGCAAAGCTATTACTGTTTGTTGAAAATAAAAATGTTAATACTTTTTTGTAAGAATAATATCACTATCATTATCATCACTTCCCTCACATCTGTCTTCTACAATTTTACAATTGATTGAAATGAGTGATAATTCATCGCAAATTTTGCTTTCAAACTTGTCCACTATGGTATCAAACAAAGCTCAAATTTAGCTTACAAATTGTGTAGAATATTAATGATTGACTGATCTGAGAATGGTCTCTTTAATCAGCAAGGATTATCAAAAAACTTTCCACCCATTAAGAGCTTATCTGCCAAGGAATAGTTATGTAATTCACTCCCTGGTATCATCATTTTTCACAGTTGCATGTAGTTATGAGGCGTGAAAATGGAAAAGGTTATAAAAAAAGGCTTCCCAAACATTGACAATATATTAAATTTCAAAACCTTTGTAATAGTTTAACAGATAATAGAGCAATGCAAAGGATTGTATCTCGGAGAAGCTTATATGTATGGCAGGGGCAGTTAATACTTGGATAAACAAGGTGCATATATATGCCAGCAATAGTTAAGAGGCTAACTAAGAATTTATGAAGAAAGCAAACACTTGCTGCAAAATGAGAGTTCTTGATTCCCGATGTATATGTATTAAGATAAATTAAAGTGATACAAACATTTCTGTGATGAGGTGCTAAAGAATTATTTTGGTTAAAAGATTTTAACACATTCAAAATGTATGATAGAAATTAATGAGAACAGTTTCTGCTGTAATAAGCATTGCAAATATTAGGTTGGGGAAAAAGAAATCCATTATTTTTTTGGTAGATGGCTGCAGTCTGGATATATTTTGAAGTATCGATCAAACAATTTCAAATTTATGTTCGTTGTCAAGGTGACACTTCACACTAAAAAAATTCTTTTGCTGTTTTTTGTTTGGTCCATTCAGTTGTGAGTTAAAGGTTGTTAAAAATGGAAATCAACAAATAGAAAATTCAGTACATTTTACAGTTTTTCTTTGATAAAGGTGAAAATGCAAGCCAGGCGGCTTAAATTGTGAATGGTGTTTATGGTGCCGATACTGTAACAGCTAATTACGTGCAATTTTGGTCTCATTGATTTAATTCAGGCATTTTTAATGTTAAATATGCACCTCGCACAGGCAGGCGTGTTGTAGAAAATGTCGATAAAATCACGGAAATGATCAAAGTTGACCAGCATGTTAGTTGTAGCATCGCCCAGGAGCTAAAGATCGACCATAAGACAGTTTTAAACCATTTGTGCAAAGTTGGATTCAAAAAGAAGCTCGATGTTTGGGTGCCACATCAATTAACACCAAAGAACATGATGGATCGAATTTCCATCTGCAAAGCCCTGGACACAGGGAATGAAATTGATCCATTTCTCAAACGGATGGCGAATGGGATGAGAAATGGGTCACGTATGATAATAATGTGCGAAAACGATCATAGTCAAAGCACATGAAGCAACTCAAAGGGTGGCCAAACCAGGACTAACAGTCAGAAAGGTTCTACTGTATATTTGGTGGGACTCATTTAAAGGAATCATTTATTACGAGTTGCTTCCGTATGGCCAAACACTAAAGTAAGATTTCTATTGTTAACAACTGGACCATTTGATCAGAAACGGCCAGAATTGGCCAACAGAAGAAGTGTTGTGTTACATTAGGACAACGTCAGGGTACACACGTCTTTTGTGACTCGCCAGAAACTCTGGGAGCTTGGTTGGGAAGTTTTAATGCATCCACCATATAGTCAGGACCTGGCACCACCTTTTTCTCACATTGCAAAACTTCCTGAGTGATAAGAAATTGGGATCAAGAAAATATTGTGAAAATTGATTGAGTTTTCTGACAATAAGAACCAAGACTTCCATGAGAGGCATTATGAAGCTTCCTTTAAAATGGCAACAAATTATACAACAAAACCATGCATATTTGGCCCAAAGCAGACAATCTGAAACATGTTAAATAAAGTCGAATTTCATGCAAAAAATCATGGATTTTTTTTTCTCCAACCTAATATGATATTAAAATATTTTAAGTTCTTTAAAAGTGCTAAAAAGTTTTTTTACAAATAATACTTTTATATTCATAATATTAGTATTCAAGTATTTTTAACTGAAAAGAAATTATTCAGAAAGTTTAATCAGATAAATCCAGGACAACTTCTGAGGTTACGAATTACAATTATGATTTGTTTGCTTTGCTTGCAGCTAAATGATTTTTTTTTTGTGCAAGCACATACCTATGGTAAAATGTTACAATTTTCAATTTAATAATTATGAATCTTAAAAATAAAATGAAATAAAATAATCAAAGAAACACCTTGGTTGGAAATACTTTTAAACTTACATCCTGGAGCAGGTTTAATGTTTTGAATACCATTCCTTAGTTTACGATGGAGAAAGACACAATGTGGTTTTCTGCATCCCCCTGGTTGGTTTTCCCAGTAACATGGAATTGAGGATCGATTTATCTACAATTTTGAAAATATAAATTTATTAAAACATGATAAAAGGTCAAATTGAATTGTATCATTTTAGACAGAAAAATTACAGAAATTTAACTTACTCTACTCTCCATATGTCGAAACTTGCAATTGCTTCTAAAGCATCTTCCTTCTTTCCAAAGGGAACAAACTGTTTCTGTGCCCAGAGCTTGCTCACAATGTCTAAATGGGCATTCATCACCCTAAAATTTTTGTAAAGTTATAGGAAACTCCCATCCTTATAAAAGTTTTACATTTTCTAGTTAATTTTGAAAAAAAAATTATATATATATATATATAATTCCTAAATTTTAATTTCCAAAATCAAAAAAATTAAAATTTGAAACGAAAAATTAAATACTAAAAAGTTAAAGGCACTTTTTCAGTGGTAAAAATATCTACATGGTTTAAAATGTACCTACTAACATTGGAATTACAGGCTTATTTTAGAACAGATTCAGTAAATCCAGCTGTGCTAAATGTGGTTGTTGCTTTCTATTTATTGGCTAATCATTTAATACTGAATGATTGAAACATTTTGAGTACCAGAAAACATGCAAAGGAGAAAAAATATATTGATATTTTTGAGTTTTTTTACATTCAAACAAACTCTTGCTTTTCAATGAGAATCTGCCCTTTTTAACTTCTAAACTTCTTTTTTAAAGGCATATAGAACAATTATTTTAGACTTAACAGACAATTTAAAATACATAAATACATATATTTCTATATTCTTAAAAAAGAAAGTAAATTTTTTTTAAAAAAAATTACAACAAAATTGAAATAAATGTAAGACATGTTTTACTTGTGAAAATGCTTACTTTTGCACATGATGAATAATAGTAAAAGTAACAATCATCCATACTACTCTGAGTTGCCATGTTCTTTTTATTAACAGAAAAAGGTTTTGTTGCCCCAGCTGATTCCAGGTGAATATACTATTTTGCCTACAAAAATTCAAAACAAAATTTCACATACAAAACTATTAAAAGATTTATTTTACAAACAAAATTATAATTTAAGAAAATAATTTTGATACTGAACTACAAGCATTGGCTTAACTTTACAATTAGTTCTATAATTTCCCCCCCCCCCTTTCCAATTTATTTTAACAAAGCTTATAGTAATAATCGTAACCCAACTGCTCACAATTCTAACCAATTGTTCTGCACTTAAGTTTCAGTTTTGAGCCAAATAGAAAATCATGTTTCCTATCAAAAAAATGTCAACAATCTTCAATTTATCAATTTAATTTACATTACAATACATGAAAATGGCCATAAAATGAGTATGTTACAAAGAAAAGTCTCTGTTAAAAATGCACCACAAAATATAATGTAAAAAAATGAACATTAGAAAAGTAAACATTAATATATAGAATGAAAAAAACTGAACAATCTCATTTTAGTACATTTGATGCTAACACAAAGAAAATACTAATTCAATATCAGATTTAACTTAAATTTCCCATTTGTATATAATCAAACAGTATGAAATCTGTTATATTCAACAGATCATAACATATTCAATCCTTAAAAATGGCATTAAATATTATTTAATTTAATGAAACAGTCATTTCTCTCTTTTTTTTTAGAATTAAAAAGCAAGTTTATCTCTCAATTGCAAAAGTAAAATAAGAATGCCCTATTAGAATCAAGATTTTTAAGAAAAAAGGACACAAGAAAAATATAGAAGAAAAATGGCTTAGTATATATCTTTTTACTAAAATTAGTTGTCTTAACTCAGTGGCACAACCGCCCATAAGGGCCAAGGACTACTCTGCCTGTATATGTTACCTTGGGCCCTGAGGTGCATGAGTAGATATTCCAATCAGGTGGTCAGTTTGATGCGAAATTCTCAGTGTGAAGTTCCAAAGCAAGCTTGGTACTCATTTATCGACAAACTGAAAGGATAAAAGGCTGAGTCGATCTTGCCCAACCCAGGGTTTGAACCTCAGACATGTGGTGTGGAAGAGCAAAGCTCTAACCACTCAGCCACTAGGCTTACATTAGTTATGTTAGGAGAGAAAAAAATTGACACATTTAAGAACTGAATGAATGAGATTCAATCAAATTGAAGGAAATAAATACAGACAAAAATAAAATTATTCATTTACAGATCAAAAACTAGTAAATCCTACTACATAAACTTGCCAAATGATACAACTGAAATGGAAGATATATCAAATAACACTGCTAAGGAATTTTTTCTTTTTGTATAATACTGTATTTATCACACATTAAATTTTAGTCTCAAAAGATATTTAGAAGATCGGATGTCCCAAAATATTGTATTATGTATCATAATAATACGTAATAATTTAAATAATTGATTAAACTTGCATTCTAGTAAGGAGATAGATATTCTTTGTATTGTTTTTTAAACAATTTCAGAACATTTTTTTCGTCATTTTCTTTTCAAATCTGTATAATAAATGAATCTACAGCTGGCTTAGGAGTTATTTTCTATAACATTTTAAAGACAAAATAAGACAGACAATCTTACAAAGTATTTGAGGTATACACAGTGTGGCAAATAAGTTTTAAGACCCGTCCCAGAGCACAGGCTGTAACGGCACCATGAGTGCAAATGTGCCATAATGTCTATGGTCTGCTGGTACACTACCAATAAATTGTGTGCAGTTAGTTGAGTAGTTAAGAGAGGACAAGCATTAATGACAGAAGTGAATTTTTTTTAAAATGGAACAAAGAGCTGTAAACAAATTGCACGCAAGACTCGATAAAAGGGGTTCAGAAACATACCAACTCATGAAACAAGTTACCAGTGACTGTTGTTTAAGTAGATCAAATGTTTTAGGGGGCACAAATGTTTTTTGGGTAAAAGAGATACGGTAGAAGATGATCAGCGTAGTAGAAGACCAACGCCATCTAGAACACTTGAAATTATTGAGAAAGCACAAAATTTCGCGGTAACAATCAATGTGCATCATTAAGAATGATGGTAGATTCTTTAAACATCAACAAAGAAATAATTCGAACCATCCTGCATGAAAATTAGGACAAAACAAACATGTGTGCTAAATTTGTTCCACACATTTTATCCCCCGAACAAAAAGCAATAAGTGCACATTGCAGAGACATCATTTCAGCCACTGAAAACAATTCAAACTTCTTGAAGTCCATTGTTACAGGTGAAAAAGCCTGGTGTTTCCAGTATGATCCTGAAACAAAGCGACAAAGTGCAGAATGAAAGTCAGGAAATTCACCAAAAGCCAAAAAAATAAGAAAAATTCCATCTAAAATCAAAATAATGCTTATTACACTCTTCGATGCTAGGGGTGTTATCCACAAAGAATTTGTTCCAACTGGACAAACAATTACATATCAGTACTACTTAGCTGTTTTAAAGTGTTTGATGGCCAGAATTCAACATATTCATCCAGAATATCGTACTGAAAGCAGTTGGTGTTTGTTACACAACAATGCACTGTCACACCTCCCTTGTTGTTTGTTGGTTTTTGTCAAAAAAATAATAATAATAATGTGTGCTGAACCATCCACTGTATTCCCCTGATTTAGTACCCTGCGACTGCTCCTTATTCCCAAAACCTAAAATGAAATTAAAAGGGTGTTATTTTGAGGATATTTTGACTTTACAAGTAGCTTGGATGCATGCTTTGCAGGCCATTCCACAAAGTGATTTACAACAGTCATTTGATTCCTTAATAAATCGCTGTAACAAGTGCATTGAAGCCGGAGGGTACTATTTTGAATAAAAAACCAAAACAAGAATTAATTTCTTGTTTCTATTTCTTTTTATGGACACAGTCTTAAAACTTATTTGCTGCACTGTGTAATGCTTAATATTTATCTCTTACTTTAAAACTATTTTTACGTCATTTATGTATTAAGATACAAAAGAGAAACGAGAAAAATTTGAATAATTTTAAGACAATTTTTTAAAACTTATCATACGTTTTTGCTGAACTATAAAAATTATACAAAATACAGTTCTTACCTCTTCAGCTATTTTCTTGCCTTTAAGCTGTAGAAATATGATTCACTAGATGTAGAATTTCATCAAATATATTTTATTTTTTATAATGCCAATTTTGTTTTTCCTTTTATAACAAAAATTTTTTTAAAAACTTAAAGAAATTTAACAGAAAAGTAGTTTAACACTATCTTGAAAAAATGTGATTTTCAGCAAAGACCAATCCAGCTCCAAGAACATTCAGTTCGTTGAGGAAGCCATTTTTATGGAACATTGAAACAAAACAAAAAGATATTCTCAATTAATTTCAAGAAAAATAAGCAACATCAGTACCAAATAATGAAAATATTCATTTTATCTTTAAAATTTAGAGATAATATTTAACATTATAAAATCAATTTAAAATATTACATGGCAAATTTGGATTACCATTTTCAAAAAATAATAATAATAATAAAAAAAAATAACAATCTTTTTTTTAAGAAAATAGGTCATGAGTACATTAAAAAACATTTTAAGAACATAAATTTAAAAAAATTAATAGATATTATAACATTTGAAAAAGTCAGTATTTGTAATACTGTTTTGCATATAATAAATAAAATTAAGTTCTTAACTCTAAATAAACTTTCAGCATTTAATATATATAGAAATTCATTTTATTAAATATTTTTACAAAAAACTTAAAATTCTGTAAAACTAAAGTATTTAATAACTCACTAGTCAACACAAATAATAAGTAAAATAATGTGGTATCATAACAGATACAGTACATGCT
>BMAV01022499.1:690363-756028 GCA_019973955.1 Trichonephila inaurata madagascariensis
TATATATATATATATATATATATATATATATAAATTCCTTAGAGACTTTGGGGGATTATTCAATCATTAAAAAACAAAATAAGTTGAAATTAAATTTTTCTACTTGTTTCTTTAAATTCAGCAATGACGCACTTCAATTCGTAAACATAAATTATAATATTGAGTACTTATCACGAATGTACAATGTCAAAAATTTGCAACTATTACTGGTGTAACTATGCAGATGAGTTAAACCAACCAGTCTGTTGATCAAATAGAACACGTCTATTATAAGCTGAAATTTGCAGGTTTTTTTTAAATTTTTGTTGTTAATAAACTTGTTTACTCTTTAGATATTCAATGATTACATTACAAGATAAATTTTACCACACACAACGAAAATATTTTCGTACTAATATTGAAATTGGATTTTTTTTACTATATTCTGTTTTGATGATTATTTCTTTACATATTTGAATATCAATTTATTAATAGGAAAATAACATAAAAAAATCACAGGTTTATTGCTCAATTTATTGTTCTGCCTCTATCACCATTATTATTCTTATACCATTATTTAATTCCAAATAAATCTATTTTTTTAAACAAAAAATTAAGTAATCCATTTCTTAGAAATGATGTGTTTTTTTTTTTATTTCAGCTTTGCATTACGTATTTAGAAATTAATGGAACAATAATAGTCGTACATCAATTAGTGTAAAAATAATCACTGCGTGCTTTTTCGTAAAGCCGAAAAATTCTCAAACTTTGAGATTAAAAAATAATAAGCTTCTTCAAATGAATAAGTTTCCCAATGTTAACAAAGCATTGACCTGCAACCGACTGAGATTTATGTTTTTGATTCGTTCAAACACTGATAATTTGTGAAAGGTTAATATCTCAATCATTTAGAGTCTTGTTTTTTTTTTAATACAGTTCTTAAATTGGCGTAAATAAGTGCAACGACAGAGCGGAACTAATGAGTTTTCGAAGAGCTAAACATTTAATCGTTTAAATGCACTTTTAAAACCATCAACAAATCAAATGACACTTAACTAAAAGTATCGTCATCATGTCGTTTTTTTAAAAACTGTTTTTTAAAAAAGGAAATTTCTTGTTTATTTGCTGTTTATTTTTTTTTCTTGGGTTTTCTCTGGAAGTCATTTGTTCTTATTTATAAGAAATTCAATATTTGAAATATAACAACTGTTTATATAAGAAATAATTTGAAGTTACTTTTTTGTGTTTTTTTCCCTTCAGACTGTTAACAAAAAACTTAAATCTCTATGTATAGTTACCAAATTTATTTTAAAAGTCTTATAGAAAAATGGTGGCATCTTTATTAAAAGACAAAAGAAATTAAATTAGGTCACTTTAAGTTGCAATTAAGATCCTCAGATTCGTGGCTAGTAACGTTTGACGTTCAAGATCTTGTTCCCTCAAAATTCATCGAGCAGAATATTAGAAGCGGTCACCATGTTAAAAGGGCTCTCTAATTAAGTGTGGACCTTAGGAACGTGAGGTGCTAATAGAAATGTGAGCAACGTCATATGGCTCAGTTCAGAATTATAACGTTTGTCGCCAATATATATGGCTCCAAAATAATATTAATTCAAAACCAAGCAAGGAATTCGAAGTATTAAAATTTTTTAAAGTGCAAAAGTATTCCTATATACACTTTTATCAGATAAACTGCCAAAATATATTTAAATGGAAGAGTGCTTCATCGGCAATAAATAAGAACAGAGAATTAGACAAATGGGAGATTTTTGAATATATTAATTTAAAAAGGAATGGAAGAAACCACAAGTATGTATCATATTATTGGTTGTGTTATTCTAACTTTTTTTAAGTAGAATTTAGAGGGAAAAATTATAAATTAAAGGAGAAAATAAAATAAAATTTAGGATTTATTTTTTGGTCCAAAGTCTTTCTTTACCTGTCCCTGCTCTCTCCCTGCTTCTCCTGCTCATCTTCTGGACTTCTGGGGCATTTCCCTGGACTGGCTTGTGACATTCTTATGCGGAAAGGTCAAATGGATTTGGTGTAGGCTTTCCTGTTCCAGGGGATAGGGAACAACAGGGTTTTTTTTTCTGGATTCATACTCTTAGATTATGTTAATTGCAGATCATCCCTTTTAGCGTTTTATAACTCATTAAAAATCACATTGTTTGCTAAGTATGTACATTACAGTGAACTTTTTTTGATGATCACGCATAAGGATTATGCACTTACCCTGTTGAATAACATTAAGTGGATAATGTAAGCACAAGCAATTAGAACTTAAATGCATTCGTATAGTTTCTAATTACTGCATGACGTATCTCTCTAAAGTCGTAGAAACTGCAATATATCATGGGGAACATTCCACTGTAACTGAGCTTTTGCAAAGCCTCGATGGTGATTTTTCAGTTAATATTTTGAGTTTGATTATGATTAGAGTCTGGTATGTTCTTTTTGAATGTTCTTTCCAAGTGATCTGTTTTTACACTATTAGTGTCATACTAACAAATTATTTACAATAGGTTATAATTATTATACAGGGATGAGTATATAGTTAATTTTTATCGGAGAAACTAATATGACAACAGTATTAAGTAATTTATAAACATCAAATCATCATGTTCTGTCATCGTTATGTAGCACCGTTTCTTTATTTTTTTTAAAGAAAATATTTAATCATATGTTATGCATATTTAAAAATCCACGTAGGATTATTTTAATTGACTGCTTTCTTTGTTTAGAATCTTTCTGCTCAATGTGATTTCTTTTGATAGCCTACACATAAATTTTTTATACAATGAAAAGGCAAAATCAAATTAATTTTTAGAGCAAAGCAAATTGAATGAAATATACGAGAAAAGTTACCTTCCCTTTTTTAAAAGTTTATTCTAATTTGAAGGATTTTTTTTAATACTTGAATTCAAAATAATTTAGAAAAAGGATTACTTTTTGCAAAACTTAATCTTTTCTGTAAGGTTTTATTGTATTTCGTTTCAATTAAAGAGCTCGTAAAAATGCTTTTAAATTCCGACGATAAGAAAAGAATGCAAGGACAAAGAATAATCCGTGTCTTGCTTCTACAAATGAAAGAAGCTAGAAGAAAAAAAGAAAAAAAAAAGAACTAAGATTTATTTTCTTATGAAATATTTTAATTTCTTAGAGATTATTACAGTTATTCAGATTTATAAAAACAAGCTGGAGTACTTGATTCACACAAAGAGAATCAATGCCACTCTCAAATTTATTGAGAAATAAGATTTTTTGTAGTTGAGAACTAGGATAAATTAATGATTATTAATCAAATTGATATGGCTAATCATAAACAATAATATCTTAAATAAAATGCTTTTAGAAGAAATTTTGAGGACTAATATATATATATATATATATATATATATAATAAAATACTATCTATACTCAGCTATATTCCTTAGATCTTCTGCGTCGAGGGACTTAGTTTAATTTATGATGGTCTTGAAACCTCCAAGACTCCGCGGAATTATTACTTTTTTAGTTTAAATTTCAATCGGGGAATATACTTTTTACCACAACTTTATTTCCTCAAAAACTGTCTCGTTGGTACATTTCAAAATAAGACAGTGCAAAATTGCATTATCTGCTAATTCTGATTAATCACGATATTCACTAACGGAAGTCATATAGTTTTCAATTTTCCGGTTAGGAAGGATATAAAAGCTGAAATCTCCGGAACGTTAGAAGAACGTTTTTGTCCGTTGTGTTTGTTTGTGTGTGTTTGTATTGTTGTTTTTTGTATGTTCATATAATTAAAATGTGAAATTAAAATAACTAAAAATCTCTTCAACAACTACATCCATTAAGATCTTCCAGTAACATGTTTAATTCCCGTGAAATTGTCACACATACACACAACTTTTTAGAGCTGGTTAATACGATAAACATTTTTTAAAGTTTTTTCATTGAATGATGTGTTCATTCAATTAATTATTAATTACATTTGAAGTTTTTTCTAAAGCTAATAAATACTTAAGCAACCAATCTTTAACAATAATAACAAAAAACATGCTACATTTCAGTTTTTTTTACTGTAACACACACACACAAAATTTTTGAAAATTGTTTTTTAACTAACAGTATTACTTTTCAAAAACAATAATATAATAAAAAAAACCCAACTATTTATCTTTAAATAATACACTGAAGTCGTATAAACGGTTCATGGAAACTGACTGAAGCTATTTTATGAGCTCTGTGACCGTAGTAAATCTTTCAATTCATTTTTAGCGAATCACTAATAGATCACAATTCCAAGACCCCATAAAAAAGACGTCTGCGCATTCAATCCTTTCCTTTTTAAACAAACAGAACTCATCAGTCTCGACAAACTGGTCGGGAAATCCACCCTAGCGTGAAGTTATTTCTCTAAAAAAAAATAAATGTCATATTTGGGAAGGGAAAAAAATATATTTTCTCACTAACCTGTTTCTTCTTCTTTTCTTGCCTTTGTTAACAACCCCCGTAACCTGAAGCACCACACACCTCAACTAAGAATAATAGTGAAAAAAAAATCCACTGCAGGAAAGAATAAGAAAAGTTCCAGCTACTAAGGATTTGAAGAAGACAAATTGAAAACGACCGCTATTGGGTCTGCTTCAGAGAACTTACTAATTTTGCCGGTATATAATCAAACCAGAAAGATCCGCACGATTCTCGTATTTCTTTTGGAGGGTTTTTCTTTCTTCCTTTTTTCCAATCTCCTCCCCTGTTCTTTCCATTCTTTCTAAGAGATCTGTTATTTCCACGGCGCGCGACTGTAGTTCAGGTGCCCAAATTGGTATCATATCTTGTCTTAAAGAGGCCAGGTAATTTTGACTGATCAGATTATTGGGTATCTGTAAATAAGACACGTATTTATGAGCGAATCAGGGTTTCCTTTCTTTTCTTTTCTTTCTTTCTGAAATTTCAAACGAAAAAAAAGTTTATACATATATCTCTCTCTCGTTTTCTTTTTTTAAATTTGTAATCCTATCTTACATTTTTATTTTTAAAGAAAAAATTCAAGCATGCAATGAATTTTTAAAATCTTAATTATTTAAGGCAGGAGAGGTCATTTTACTCGGAGTCGAGGTTCTCATTGTGGAAGTGAAAAATACCGGAGGGTAGCACCTTTTTTGTTGTTGTTACTTATGCCATCTGATCGACAGTAACGTTAGATCAAGGCCCACGATATTCATCGTAGCTAAGGGCAACATTTTTACACCTGTCTTTAGCCTTAGCTTTGAGCAGCCCCATGCAGTGACAGTACGATTTTGCTTGGTCCCACCCCAATTTTGAGGGAGAACATCCTGGGGGTGGTCAGGGGCTTCCCACCTCTCTTCCCCTTCCACCAACCTCGCAAGAGAACTTGCGGCTCTGCGGCTATTTAGAGTACCCTCATGCGCGATTGCACTATACATTTACAAACATCCATGTCTTTACCAGGATTCGAACCCAGGCTCTACGGCACCGCAGGCAGCGTCACTAACCCCTATACCGGATGGGTGGCTGGCACTGGTTTGGAAGGCACCTTTTTTAAATGATTGTATTCATTAGTTTGCATCTCAGAGGAAGTTTAAATTATGCCATAAAAAACAATAAATATAAGTTAAATAAAATAATGATAGCTTTTTTTTCAATTTATTTGTTGTCTTAATTTCATATTATCTATAGTTGCAAGCAAACTTAATCTTACAGTCATACAAATGTATCCTATCGTGCTTCTAGTTTTTTTAAAGTCGGGAATGTGAAATTGCTTGTTGAAATTCTCATCACAGCTTGCAAGTTAATGTCAGATAACTTCGATCTTTATTCATTCTTGTTGACCATCATGCAAGAAAATTTTGCTCACAAATGTATGCCGATCCAAATCTTGAGAAAATTATATCTGGTTTTCTGATTGTCTTGGAGGGCCGCTATTTGCCCATCCCTGAAAGAAGATATGAATATTATTATGAAATATTTAAACATTTTTCGAAAAAAAAATATTCCTGTAAAATTTATATACCTTTGGTATTTGAGCTTAAAAAATGTAATTTAAAAGGATGCTTTTAGAATCAAATTAAGTTATTCAATATAATGAAAAGAAAGAAAATGTGCTAGAAATGAAACGAAACATTATTGAATTATTTTATAATAGTTTGAATGTATATCATTTGTTATATCAATATTATACAAGAAATCCACGATTAGGACAAATGTAATGAAAAAAAGAAAAAGGAAAAGAAAACTGATGTATCTTTAATTAAACGTTTTAACTTTTTTTTCAGGAGAAACAAAGAAGTTAACGATCAAAACTAATAAGTATCATTGAAATTAAAACATATTGTAAGCTAATGTATATAATAATGTATTGCTAAATGTATAATGTCTTGCTAAATGTGAAACCCTGATTAGTATATAAGACACATCTTTTTTCAAAAAACTTGCGACAAGTAGGGAATTTGATATGTTACATTCATTAATACGAAGTGGCTTATTTCGAAGGATACGTTTTTAAAGAAAATTTTATTTTTTGACTAATAAAAGTAGTGTTTACTTATAAATTCCAGAATCACAAAAACATATTCTTATTAATAAGTTGTTTTATATATATTTAGAAAGTCAATATAATTCGACTCTAAAATTATGAAACTTTAAATACCCTAGATATGTATTTTGATTCTTAAAAACTTATTGATAATTTGCATTTAATTTTAAAAATTAAAAAAAAAAAAATACTAGAAAATTTTCTAAAAATAGGCAAGAAAAAATTTCCATCAGATTTTCGCAATTTAATACGCTGTAGTGTTGTCAAAAGTGTGTTCATCTGGTACGACGTAATTTTTTTCCTCCTGAATGAGAAAGGAAGATCTTTTTATAGACTTTCTGGATTGTGCAAAAGTAATTTAAGCTGAAAATATATAATTGTTGAAATACTTGGTTATTTCCTAATCTTTATAAAAAATGATTCATTAGAGGACTCATCATATTAAAAGAATTAATTTCAGCATATGTATACACTCTCAAGTTAATTGGAATCTCATTATGAAGCTTTAAATACCGACGCTCTTCTATTTTCGTTTCAACAATAAATATGCTTTTGCAAAGAGCAATCCTGTGAAATATGTTCCATAAGCCAGGCTGCTTTCGAAAAAAAAAATTTTAAGTGTAAAATTTTATTTCAAGCCGTATATTTCGATTTTAATAAAGTTCAAAGGCGTCAACCATCATTTCGATGTATCGAAATGTATGTATTTCTTGATTTATGGATTTATCAGTAATCTTTTTTACATCTGAATAAGAAATTAAAATAACAAAAAAAAAAGTCACATAAAAATTTTTTGAGGAATTTGTTAAGTTGCAAGTTTTGTTTCTTAGTCCTGAACATATTCAAAACATTTTCTTTTGAAGCTAGCCCAATCTTTTGTTAATTAACAGGAATAAACTTGGAATTGTTTTTTTTTTCCGACAAAAAAAAATTTATATTACATCAAAGTTAAGTTCATGTATATATATATATATATGCGTTTAACCTCTACCTTTAAAATGTTAGACAAAAATCAGTCTATGCACATTTTTTTCATCCTTTAAAATGCAGAATTAATCTTTTTACAAATAAAGTACATAAAAAGACTATGCAACATATTTTATGTAGGAAAGCAATCACTGCCTGAAAAAAGTTATTTGCTAAATTGTTGCTCTCAATCACATTGAGAAATCTGAAGGAAATATTATTAATATATATATATTTAGTACTGATGCTGGTATTTTTACAAGGTAAACTTTAGCAATAACGTTACTTCTATTTAGGCTTGAAAAAAATGTCAAACAGTTTAGATATTGCAATACTTTTATAGGGTTTTTTTTCTAATAATTTTTTCTTCTTATTTTTTTTCAAGGAAGCACAGAAAAAGAAAAATAATTAAATTTCCTGTTTCCTAAGTACTGTAAAATCCGACTCACTTTTAACACAAAAAATGAGATCGAAATTTACGGGTCGCATTATACGCCGAGTATAAAAATGAGAGTTTTAAAAATAAAAAAAAGATGAGCATAGAAAAATATTAGACTTCGACATATATCAAAATACTGTTTATTTAAAAGAAAAGAAATCCCTTAGGAGCCTAAAGGGTTGTAGAGCTATAAATACTCTATTTTTTAAAAAAGTCTGGGATAATACCTTGAATAAATGACTTCAAAACATAAGCGCATTGGATACATATATTTTAGATCTCTTCATAAAAAAAAAAAAAAAAGATGCGCGTTATACAGCGAATATACTTAAAAATTAAAAATTGTAGCTTGAAAGTATGGGTGCGTGTTATACGCCGGACGTTAAGGTAATTAATCTATTCAGATTTCTTATGTGGGTGAAACACACACACACAAAAAAAAAAAACAAAAAAAACAAGCACAAAACGAAATATTTTCCATGCTAGCCTTTTCACCTAAATAGAGGAATGTTTTCACTTATCTCGTATACAAAGATGGAGATTTTTTTTTAAAAAAATCCTCTCGTATAATTAAAAATTGTTTCTATAGTACTTATCTTGTCCGACAAACAAAAAGCTAAAACCTCTCTAAATGGCAATTATACTTAATAAATTTACACAACTTACATAAATTTTCAGAAAATTTCACAAGTATTTACTCATATGAATTTGCTAAGAGATAGAGAAAGTAATCTCAAAAGAGTTCGATAGTCTATTTATCATTTTTTTAAGGTGTAACAAGGTAACTTTATCAATCTAAAAACATTGCGAAAATACGAAAACAAAACAAGAGACAAAAAAATGATAATTTAAGATTAGCGCATTTAAAGAAACCATTTGTGGTAAAAGCTCTATAAATCATATCATCCACACATGCAATTGAATTGGCGATAACTATGCCATTAAACGTCAACGAGCATTTCTTGATTTATATCCCTACTCGATAAAACGAGTCATAAAATAGCAAGAAAATGGTGGGTTCTTTTAGCGAATATTTTGTTTTTCCATCTTCTGACGTGTTAGAGGTAACTTTTGGGTATAGTTTTAACTTCTTATCCGGACGCAAGTTGGTAAATGTATCGTACCGGAAAAGGAGAGTTATTTTTATATTTCTGAACTCTAATTGAATATCCAGCAAAAGAAGTTTCTCTGAATAGAGAGCTATTATTTATGGAATTTTGGATATGTTTTTTCTTGAAGGATAACAGGTATGAAAAAACAAAACATATATTTTCTTTTAAAAATTTTACTCAAATACTTCATATAATTTTAAATTTACCACTTTAAAGTCAAACATGTTTTTGTGCGGTCCTTTTCTACATGGTTTTTGCTGTAATATTTTGTGAAAATCATTTGCATTTATGTATTTATGCAATTTCTGAATTTTTTTTTTTTTTTGAGCGTTTTCTCTTATGAAGTACCCATCAACCCCAGAATAAGGGGTTTGCCTGTACATATAATAAAAATTTATATTAAAATATTTTTCATATTTTAGAATATTTATTCTAATGTTTCCTTATCTTTTAATTCTATGTTTCACAATCAATATTACTAATTAGAAAGTAATGTAGGAAAAGTGCAATTCCTTAAAAACTATTATCATATTGAATATAATTCCTTAAAAATTATTATCACATTGAATAATTCCTTAAAAATTATTATCATATTGAATAATTCCGTTAAAAATCATAATCTTTATGTTTAATTTATTTTTCCTCCACACAATTGCTCGAAAACTAATCACTTACATTTTTTTAATTCGTGAGATATAGTAAAATCCGGCGCATAACACGCACTTTGAACACAAAATGTAGGATCGAAATTTACGAGTCCACGTTATACGCCGATTATAAAAATGAGAGCTTTAAAAATAAATAAAAGAAAAAGATGAGCATAGAAAAAAAAATTAGACTTCTACATAGATGGAAATGCAGTTTATATTTAAAAGAAATGACATACCTCTAATGAGCTTAAAGAGTTGTAGTTCTAGAAGCATGCTATATTTTTCTAAAGCTTAGAATAATGCCTCGAATACATAACTTCAAAGCATAAGAGCATTACGTACGTGCATTTTAGAATTCTTCGTAAAATTCTTCGTGCGTTATTCGGCGAACATACCTAAAAACTAAAAATTGCTGCTTTAAAGTATAGGTGCGCCTTAACGCCGGATTTTACGGTACTTTTCATGTAGAAAGGGACAAAATAATCGCTCGGTTTTTCAAAATATGTGTAGCTATATTCTGTAATATCATGGTTTATTACTTGACTCAACATCTCAGATTGATGAAAACGTACATGATGATCAAAAATACAATAAATGATCTTATCATGGATTACTTCATCAAAAATACTTAAAGGATCACAAATATCTTAAATGACAGTATCGTAAGATATTTTACTACGATAGTATGTGATATTGATTTACTCCAGACGTTCCCAAACTTTTTTGTCTCATAAACCCGTTGCCATGTTTTTTTGGTTTTGGGGGTAGATCCCTGCTTAATTAGTATTGAATTTTTGCAAATTTATCAGCTTAAATGTCCTTTTGACAGCTGGTACTACTACTTCTACTTAAAAAGAATTAAATTTCTAACTGTAATGAAGTATAGTGCTTAAAATTTAAAAAGCACATTTTAATTAATTAAATTAAAAGTTAATTAATAAATAAAACTGTTAAATAAAATAACTAAACAAATAAAGGATTTTAATGGGTGGGTTGAATCTCTATCGCTACAATATCAAATTTTTAACATTTGATATCAATCTGTCAGTTTTGACCTTAAATATCCTATGTTAGTATATAGTGTCCAGTTTTTTCTTTCTTTCTTTTTTTTTTTTTTTTTTTTTTTTGGAGATTGGAAACTGCACTGAAGCTCCTTCACACTAAGAAAAGCAATGAAAAACTTCCTCACGATATTCCATAATTCGAGACAAATAACAGGTTTGACTTTTTAAAGCCAAAATTGCTGACATCAGTTTATAAAATTTAAGATCTTCGTTAGTGCTTATTACGATCAGTTCCCATTGTAAAATGACATTTTTTTTTCAATGTGACCATATGAATTCATTGCCTACTGTGGTATTGCCATAATCAAAGCATTCTCAAAACGTTTCAAAATCTGAATAAAAGACATTTAAATGTGTTGAACGTAGGTTAAAACGTTCTGACGGATTGTCTGTGACAAATTCAGAAAACACGGGGCCTCCAGTATTATACTTATTTAGCTTAACTCTGAAAAAAAGTCTGAAATGGTTATTGTTTTAATAAAACTCATGCTGTCATCTTGTAAGTGCAAATTAACCTCATTAAATTTAGTAAAGAAATCTGTTAAATATGTAAAATTTTGTTTCCACTTGATTAAATTTTCTTTTAAAGTTAAAGTCATACAATCTAGTTTAATGATAACCACTATCACATAGACCCCTCACACTTTCACCTCATGGACCCCCAAATTAATTTTTGACTGACGTGGACCAATTGGAGGTCGTCATAGACCCCTTTGGGAATTATTGATTTACTCTAAGTTTTATAAAATATCTCTATGCTCAAAACTTGAATATCTAAATACCGTGTGAAAATAAGGTTAAAAAAAATTATGGTAATGGAACAATCAAAAGTATGTGCTTTTATATAACCTTGAATTTATTTATTTTTCCTTCTGAAACCTCTTTTATGAATACGTGAGAAAATACTTTCATCCATCCCGTTACTTCTGTAAGCACAGATGTTGAAACTCTAAACAGAGGAATAGAAAAACAACACATCTGAGTGATCCCCCTTTGAATTCAATAAAAAAAGAGACCAAATACTAACTGTCTTTTGTTTTCGGTTTAACACGCTTGTGTCTCCAGTGAAAGCGTCATGAGAACATACAGATGTTTACAAGAGACTAGGTCTATTCAGCACAGCATTCTCTTTACCATCCCGTGTGATTTTAAACACCCCCTGTACTTGCAATTCCCTCATGCGGAAAGCGGAGACCACCCAAAACACAGGATTGAATAAAGGATTTCAACCTTCTCTGGAAATGTACGTCCAAAAATCACAGTTCTTTTTGTTTGTACGAAAAACATCGTATCCCCTTCCGGTCATTGATACGCGACATCCACCTAAATAGCTGTAATTAAAGTTGAAGCTTGTCCAGTTTTTGCAACCCATGTAAATCATTAGGCATCGATTCTTTCTGTGCTTTTTTTATATAAGGATCTTTCTGTAATGTTATTCGCATCTATCCGTAATCCAAGTGAGAAAAATGATATCATTTCCAAAACTGCTCCGCGTTAATCAAGAAGCTTAGAACCATAAAATATGAGCACAGGTTTAAGTAATTTTACTTCGATCGTTAAGGACTTAGATGGAGTGAGGCATGTCATCTGCAACTAATTGAATTTTGTCATGCGTTGGATGAATACATAAAAAAACGGCTGTAAGGTCAGTTTTACAGATGAATTATCACTGTAGTGAAATAAGATGATATGTTGTCGACTTCTGAATTTTCCCTGCTAAGGGGTAATTTTATTTATATAAAATCTCGATTGCATGACCAAAATACTTGATTTTTAGAGGAAATGTTTTTCCCTGTAATCTTGAAATTAGTATTTAAAAGTCATTAGTCATTAATTGATATTCGTATTTTAAAGCTATCATTTCTGACCAGTGGCGCACACAAGGTGAGGGTCCTGGGGGTCCGTACCCCCCCAAAGCCCTTGATTTTTTTCTGATTGATTATAATTCTAAGTATATAGTATGTAAAATTTAGTTAAATATTTGTTATTAATGATAGATTAATTTTATTAATTAATGCTACTTATTTATTCAATAATTAGTTTTTTACTGTGTTTTGTTCCCGAAAATCGACAAAATCAAAAGGAGCATGACACAAGAATGATGAATTTCGACCCCGGACCCCCCCTTGAAAAATTCCTGTGTGCGCTACTGTTTCTGACAATGTACACACACATATATATATACGTCTATTAAACATATCGTCTTAAAAAAATTATTGCTTAGCATAAATATATGTAAGTTTTTTTATCATTGTTTTTCCTGTTATCGTAAAATCCGGCGTATCACGCGCACCTATACTTTCAAGCTACATTTTTTAATTTTTAGAAACACCTTTTTCATGAAGGAGCCTGAAATGTTTGTGTGCAACGCTGTTATGTTTTTAAGTCATTTATTAAAGATATTTTCCCAAACTTTTGAAAAAAATACAGTATACATCTAGAACAGCCTTTTAAGTTCATTAGGCATGTCATTTCATTTAACAGTATTCAGATTTCATAACAGTGTTCCGATCTATATAGAAGTCTAATTTTTTTTATGCTCATCTCATTTTTGTATTTTTGAAGCTATTATTATTATAACTGGCGTATAACGTGAATCTGTAAACTTCGATCACATTTTTTGTGTCAAAATGCGTGTTATACGTCGGATTTTAAGGAAATTATTTTTAAAATTTTCTTTTAATAATTATCTCTATAGTGAAAAACCTATTTTTAATATACATACATTCATTTTATTTTTACTTTGTTGGGATAGATAAGTATAGGCCTAATTTTCAATATGGTTCGGCTTTTCTATTACGTTTAAAGTTTCTGCTGAACGGGGAAGGTTGGATCCATAAGTCAATGTTTAACCCTATTTCCTCAATGTTCAAAATCAGTGACAGCTTTAAAAATCATAATAGTTCTCTCTTTTAGTTTCTTTCTCTTTTTTCTCCAATGACTCTTTCGGTCTACAATTTCGGTATACGAATATATATATATATTCGTATAGTATTACTTTTTCCAAAAGAGTAACGAAGTTGGGCCTAATAAGCATGGAACAATAAAACACGTCTCATCACATCATCAAAAAAATCAATTATGCTTGAAACATGATATTCCTACGCATTCTGTTCCTTTTCTATTCGTAAAAGTCCTTTATATTACAACCTCTTCATCAACTCATGTTACATAAGCATAAATGGATTCTTCAAAAAAAGGTTAACTGAAAAAGTACTAATTTCTCTTTTGGCTACGGTAGCCGAATTACTAAAGGTGCAGAAATGGAGTAATAAACTTAAACTCCTGCTTGGAAATAATTTAAAGTTCTCAATGGGAAACTGAACTAATCTTCAAATTTCTTATTTAGCGCAGCAAAAAGGTTCGAAGAATAAGTACATAGTTTCATCGTTGTTTCAAAACACGAGGTCCATTACCGATCTAGAAAGACGTTGAAAATCAATCGATGCCCTTTCTTTAATTATAAATCTATGACATACACATAGTATTACAATATGTAATTACTGGCGTAACTAGTTCTGAGGGGGCCCTGTATCAAAATTCAAATGGGCCCCTTTTTTAGACATGAGATCTCTGTCACTGGACTGTAATTACACATGATGGGGCCCCTGTATCTTGGGGGCCCCGTATCCTTGATACGGTTAATACGGTGGTAGCTACGCCCCTGTATGTAGTACTATGTACTTATACATAGCATTAGGTATGGTTGGTTTCGTGTGTGATTATCAAATATGTGTAGCCTTAATTAGTAACAAACTTTTTAAATAATTGTATATTCTCAATTAATTTGTTTTATATTAAAAATGATATATAAAACAAAATAAACATCAAACAATATTTACAAAATTCAAAGCAACTAAATTATGCATACAGAAAAGTAAATATTTAAAACTCTTTAACTAATTTTTACGAAGCATTTAAATTTCAAAACAGTTTCATTAAAAGCAGATAAATACTTTTAACCGAAAAACTTTACAGATAAAAATCCTCCTGAAGCATCAACATCTTTCACGGCTTATCGCAAGCAAATGTAGTGTGAAAGCTTCGATTATTCCAATTAAACAACTCAAGCCTTTTCCCCAACTCCCACAAGAATAAGAGACTCCTCCTAAACTGCAAGCCTCTCTTTCGCCCAAAGCGAGAGAAGTAAATATTAAGGGCGACATTTAAAATGCAAAAGCGACAATATTAAGAGAATTAATTGCCTCGCAAAAGAGGCGGTCAGGCGGTTAAATGCTCCCCTGACATTTTAACTATTCAGCAGTCAGCGGCTTCATATGTCGGTCCGGAAGTTTTCATTAAAATTCCTAGACGGTTTAAAGAGTTCCTGACGTGGATTCTTGACGCCCAGAGCATTTTATCTACGGACTTTAAAAGTTGGACATAAGCTTGTTTAAAACGCGCTGGTTTAAGGGCTCTGCATAGAATGGGCTTCTTCAGAATTTTGGGGGAAATGTTCAAGAGTTTTCTTTATGTGTAGGTAGCGCTTTAGAGATTCATTTGTCTTGTTTCACTTATTTTAGTTCGGTTATTATTTTATGCTACTTGGAGAGAATTAATTAATCTAAATGCATTCTCTCTCTCTACTTCTTTTTGTAGTAAATTTTATACTGTAATAAGATAAATTAAAATTATCTGATAACTTGTTTACAAAAATGAGAAAGAAGTGTTAACATTTTAAGACTTCATGAAATAATATTTTTTGTGTGTGCGTCCTACTTGCTTTTAAGATATTTATTCATGAATCCTACTTGTATCATATTGTTTAATATTTTATAATATATATTTAAATTAATGAATCATGTGTGTGGGCTCGTAAATGCTAATTCTTGCATATACATGTATAAAATATTCATTAGATTAAACTAGAAAAGTTTCCCATCCAAAATTAAACACAAAACTGATGCTAAAACCAGAATACATTTTAATTAATCGAGTTGAAATTGGGAAATGGAACAAATCGAGTAGTTTTTAGAGTTAAAGGTAGAATTTTAATACCCCCAAAACAATTATGTTCTTTCATCCAATCTAATTATGATCTTAATTCATTTGTGCTTTATACTTTATTGGTTGATTGATTTTTTTCTTCATACTGTCCTTAAAACCCTATTAAATTTTATCGTATTGTCAATAGCATACTCATTCTGTTTACAGTAGATGCATTTTAATATATGCACAAAACAACACACACTCGCGAGTTATTCATTAAAATTGTTACATAATTGTGCATTCAGAATAGATCATGTTTTTTAAGAAATAAAAAATTATAATTTATTCGTAAAGAAGTGCATTTATCTTAATTTCAAACTATGTTTTTTTTTTTAATTAACTGTATTGTGATCTAAAAATATATATCTAAAGAAAATAACTTGTTCGAAGTACTAGAGATATCATTTTTTATCTAAAAAATATATAAAACAAATAATAATACATATATGTTGTGTTGTTGTTGTTTCCAATCCCCTTGGAGTACGAAAGCTACACCGTCCATTTGACCTTTTTGCGTAATAGTGTCACACTCAAGGTCTTGCTACAATATATACATAATGTATATATATATATATATAGTATTTATAAGATATGATTCTTTTATTCTAAAATTTTTAAAAGCTCTACTTGAATGAAAATATTATAATACTTAAAAAATATCAAAATGTTCTTTGGCATCTTTGCATCTTTAAGATGCTTCAGTTTCTAGTATTTATTATAGATGAAACACACTTTTTTTTTCCTTGAAAATTATTGGAAGACGATTGCTGTATCCAATCCGATATTGATATCGTGAGAAATTAATTTCACCATCATTTGATATAATTATCAAACGATATTCTTTTTTTTTTTAATATTATTAAATCTCCCGATCTATCACGATTTTTACTTTTAAGCAATCATTCACCTCTCAATTGTTGATTTAACCTGCTTAGCATACCTTACTTTGGCATTTTTTGAAAGCTTACTACGAACCACTAACATAAATGCGAGTTTCGGTTCGTTTTTTTTTTTTTTTTTTCTCACTGACAGTCGAAATAAATTATTAACAGAATTGATTGAGTTGAATTGTTTTATTGGAGGATCCTTGATTGGTAAAATATGCTAATATTCATAACTGATTGTTTCTAAGTGATTGTTTGTAGGAATGGCGAAATGTTTGCAAACATATTTTTTTTTTAATTTACGGAAAAATCCAGGAAAAAGTACTAAATTTTATTATTCTTTGACATTCATCATTGTACTATTTTTTACATTAGGGAAATGTGCTCGAAAGACAAATACTACTTTGAGTACCTTGCATGAAATAACAAACAGTTCGCGTAACACATTTCATAACTAATTCACTTTTCACACAAAAGATGTTGCTCGTGAATTAGGAACTGTTTACAATCATTTGAATTACAATAGTTCTAAAATACTTATAATTATTATTGTTCCTGATGAAATTTGAAATAAAAACTTAAAATAAATGAAGAAGTTCTGCTGTAGACAAAAGAAATAATTCAACTCGAAACGTTACTATGGAAAATTGCTATTTACATTAAATGTTTTCTTATCATACATATAAATATGTTTTTGAAATTTAGCTGTTAGAAAAGAATTGAACATCTATTTCTTTCAATGGAGATTAGTGACTTAACAAAAAACATTCACTTTTCACAGAAAAGTAAATTTTAAATCCCAGTTCTGAATTGAAAATTTTAAATGATCAATTCATGATAGAAAGCACTGAATTGTTTTAATAAAGAAATGTATCCCAAAGTATGAGGGCATCTATTTATAATGAATATATATCTCACAAGCAGATACCTTACTATAGTTAAATGTTTATGCTTCATCATTCGTGAACAGGTCTACATTTGCATTTACCGCTCTTTAATAGTTTTGTAATTAAGATTTAAGGTATCCGACTACCCTAAAATCATGATTTTTTAAAAAATTGACAACTTTTTTATGATTTTATTTTATAGGTCATCTTATTAGTTTGATAAAAATACCAAGTTTTATTTTCCATTCATTAGAACAAAAACTACAAGTGTTTTAGTAAAATCAGATGCCATAACTTTATATAAGATGTTAAACTTTAAAAAGCGTTTTCCTCGAAATGTGTTTTTTTTAAATGATCAAACGGGGACAGCGATTGCTCAAAAAGTTTTTAAAATAATTTTCTGGCATTTTTTGTGTACATTCTGTATAATAGTAGAAGTGTTTTAACTTTCTCATTTATCAACCACTGTTTTATTACAAAATTTACAGTTATTCATGTGAATATAATAACTGTTTTTTTAAAGCAATTTCATATAATAACTAAGATTAAGTGCTCTATTTTTTGTAAAAATTAAAATATCTCTTATCGTGCGGGTCATTTCAAAAAGGAATAGCAAAGTGATACATCAAAATAGAAAAACTGATAATTTGTTCATTTATTATTTGTATAGAGAGGGTAATTTTTTGTAATTTTTTGTCAATTTTTACCTATTTTTTCCTATTTTAGTAGCAATAATTTATTTTTCTCTTCTTAATTATATCCTTTTTTCTTTAAATGTACTAAATAAATCTAAAAACCACAAAAAAAAATCTCCATATCTTCATATTTTTAAAAATAAAGTTGTCGCAAGTAGTTGGATACCTTAATCCATTAATGATAGTTTTTCTTTTTTCCCTGTTTTTTAAACTGGAAGCAGAATACTTTGTTTTTTTTATTGAAGTTAATTTAGCATTTGAATAATTTTTTATAGATATCAACACACTTTTCTTCTAATGGGGCCTCATTTTATCAACTTTGCAGACGCAGCAAGTCCCCAAATGTGTCCCCACCATCTAGTGGCGGACTCATTACCAAATTTGTATGCTTGAATTAATTTTTAATTTTCTCTTATTTGAAATTTAAAATTAACAAATTTTATTTATATATAGTCAAAAATTTAAAATCAACTACTTTTAGGATGGAACCTGATCCGACTGCATGTAATCTCTCACAAGATATTGTTTATAAAAGTAAAGACTTTTCCTGATATTTTTAACTCTATTGTCTTATTTCTGTGCTAAATAGAAACAAAAGAATTAGTAAGTCATTATATCAATTTAATAGTTCCTCAAAGTTTTGACCAATACGTAAGTTCATGCTTAAACAGACAAATTGGCCACGTGCAATTAATGCAGAATAATTCCATTAATATTCTCACTTGTTTGAAAAAAATATTGAAACAGTTCATAAATTTTTTTTCCTAATCAATCTGCGTCCGTTTTCATAATAAAATGTTTTTCCAATTCATTTCTCTTGAAAAATGTATTTCTTTTAATAAGTCATTATAGCGTGTAGTCTTAATAAACTTCATCAACTTCAAAGTAAATGTTAAAAAGCATGAATGAAGTATGTCGTTAAATTTTATGAGCAAACCATGGTTGGTTGAACTTCCTTTATCGCATATAGTAACCACTCATTCGTATCGGAAAACATTTAAAATTTTGTCGTCTTAACCAGGTTTGTGACACAAAAGTCAAAATAAAATGTGATAATAGTACTATTTAAGAAATAGAAACTGGCTTTGTTAAAAAGTTCTTTTTCTTTTAATTTTGGATGAAACAGCGTGTTTACATTACCCAGCTCCGCATATTATTCTTTTAATCATTAAGTCTACAGTTGCCGAACCGAAAATTTTTTTACTTGTTTTATTTTATTAATTATTAAGCATTGTTTCAAGTACTTCAGTGATTTTTCAAACTGTTTTGCATTAAAGTATTTTAAATATTTTTGGTACTCCTTTTGAGCATATTATGAAATGATTTTTTTTAAGTAATTGAGCTTTAAAAAATTTAAATTTATAAAGTATTTTCAGCTGTTTGCTGGATCTTCTCCTCCCATATAATGATTTCTTAAAATTCCAATGTAATATAAATTTGCTTGATTTCCGCTAGTTAAATAATTAATCACATATTTTTCGTAAAACAAAAATCAATTGCAAAAGTATGTCTAAATATTTATTTTAAATTTCACTATTTAAACAAGTTTAAAAATTTGAACCCCTGTAAAAGTTTTTTTAATTTTAAATTTATTTTCTTCCATACACTTGATATTTTTTAAATTTTTTCATTTATTATATATTATTCAGAAATTTGAAGTTTCAATCATCAATTCGCGAGCAACTAAAAACCATATCATCAAATTCTAACTCAAATGAAACGGTACAAACGTGTTTATGTAATAAAAATACTGTCTTTCCCCTAAAATGTTATTAATACTGATTGAAATTTTTATACCATCCATTTATGACTTTTCTATTCTTATATTGTTCAATTACATTTTTTTTCTTTCTTTTGATGTAAAGGAAAATAAATATTTCCCCATTCCTAGTTTTCAAATCGCTCCTCTACAAAAATAATAACAAGAATTATTGTTCTATAAACAACTTTTATTTCAAATATTCAGTGAATCTTAAATTCTTTAGATAAATTTCTCTAGTTTTGAGTCTTGTACTAATGTATGTTTGGAATTAATTACAAATCAAAACATAAAAAGACAGATTATTCACTATGCTTTCTAAGATATTTAAGGTTTGAATGTGAATTTTTCTATTAAACGTAGCTTTTTTTATTAGTAATTACAAAAAAACATAATAACAAGCAATTTTTAAAATTTTGATTTGCTGATTTTTTTTCATTTTGCCTTACAGTTTCATTTATAGGAGTTAATTTATCGGGAATAGCGATGCTTCAATTTTATGTTTGCTTTCGGAAAAATCAGAAGCAGTAGAAATATGAGTTTTGCTTTTTGATTCAATAAATTTCTTTACCTGTAGATAAAGCTTTGTTCCCTAAATTATGTTGAGATTGTTGAGATTTCCATACATTTTGGTGATATACAAATTGCACAAATGAATATTCGAATAAAATGGTTTGTAGTATTTTCTTTACTTTGAAATTTTCAGAATGTGTTAACAATTTACACGAAAGGAGCACTGTATACTTTTAAAGTAATAATTAATGACCTTGTGCTTAGCACATAGGTTCTTCTTAATTATGATTCTTTTTTGACTTAGTCAGAAAAGAATCATAATTAAGAAATCATTTACATTTAGATGAAATCATTTTGTTATATAGTCATTTACATTTAAATTTTCTTCAACAATGGATCAAGGGTTAATAAATACAGCAAATGCTCTTATTTCTTACGTTTTTGTATAATCGTTTTGAGAAGACGAGTTAATGCAACTTTTCTTAGAACTTCTAAAATTCAACAGGAAAATATGTCCGAGAAGTTGTCGGTTTCTTAATAAAAATAAAAATTATGATCTCATTTAATTTAAATTTTGGTATTTTAAAATTTATAAGTTTTTTTAAAAAACAAACTTTCTACCTTCTCTTATGGCAGAGATGTAAATTTTTATGTATAAAATAACTAACGGGAAGAGTTAAGAGAAGAGATAAAAGTATTTAATAAGGTAGTAGACTTAAACAATATATCGTTAAGTTTAATTTTCTAGATTTAAAAACATTTTTACCTTTCAAGTTTAAAGGATTTAAGAAAAAAATATAAATTCTATATATTTGAAGTATCTGAAGATACTTTTCTATCAATAAATTCTGGTATTCTTCATTCGACCGGGTAAGATAGTGTGGAAGTGCCTTTTTTCGATATGATTTTCAAAAAGTCTAAATTATTACAAGCGAATATTTACAATTTTATTCTGAACCTAAAATATTCTATGACACTTTTAGATTTTGACAATTTCTTCTGAAAATCATTAAATGTAATTTGTTTGAAGTAGATAGCGTCTTGATATTACGATAATGAACATTTGAATTTTGATTGCCATGGGTAGATTCGCAATAAAAATTCTGAGATGCCTCTTTTTTTTAACTTTTGTAACAGGCTACTTATGCTTTTAACTACTGATTTGACATAATGTATAGCAATTCCTTTTTTTTATACGAGGATTTCGATTAAACTGAATTTCAAACTCGAGACGTTTTAAATATTAAGTCATGATTTGTAATTTTTTTGCAAAATCGTAAAATAAAATTATTTATGGATAAAACAGAAGGTAATTATTTGATCAACGTTCATTAAGACTTCCGTTTTTAATTCATTTACCTAATGAATTAAAAACGCGAATTCTTGTTATAGAGTAAACTCAAGAGTAGAGATTTATTTATCGCAACTAACTTTTTCAATTAGGGAATCTTTGCACACCCTTCAAATTTTTTTTACATACATATGTCTTTTTTGTGTGTGTTCTTGCAATAAATGATATTTTCTGGCAATGTTTTATGAAGCTTCAAACATATTCACACAAAATCCGTCTATTATATAGTCTATTATTCGATAATATTTATGTAGGTTCCGGTGGAGTGAGGTTTTTACATAACACTTTCAGATAAAACTGTAATTTTACTACACCGAATAGATTACATTGATTTTGTTTGAATTATCCTGATATGAGAGATTTCAATGGTCTTTCAAAATTTCTTTTATTACGCACCATTTCTCTAAAAAAAGAGTTTGATAAACGTACTGAATCTTATTTAGTGGGGTGGGAGGGTGCAAATAAGTTTTAAACGATTTAGAAGAGAGGGCGATATAATTCTAGTAAGTACTATATCGCATTGGACCATACCCTAGACATTTTCATCTTAAAGAGTCATCATTATATTTTTGTTTTCAGTGCGTTTTTTTTTAAAACCAAAGTGTAAACAATATAGCCCTTTTGAACTTCAACTTTTGTTCCAACGAAATACAATTTGGCACATATTTTACTCTTCTGGTTCCATTTGAAGAAAAAAGAAATTGGAGATAATCTATTAGGTGTGGGCCTTATGGGGATCATCTGTTTCAACTTATGAGTACTATTTTAGATGTTTCAAAATGGGTGATTTTTACGAGGAGGATAAAGAAAGTGAGGGAAAGCCAGAAACGTTTGTGTATGTGTGAAGATGCAGAATTGAGGTATTATTGAACAAAGACTCTTGTCAAACGTTAAAAAAAAATTACAGAATCTTTAAGAACCTCAGCAGACTATTTCATTATGCCTCAAAACCATGGGAATGGTTTAAAACTATGACAATTGGGTCCTATACGAATTCAAGCCAGGAGACGTGAAAATGAGATTTTTTACTTAACAGCTGTTCCAAGGGCACAAAATTGAGGGAGGGGAGGGCTTGTATCAAATTCAGGATCGCCGTATCATCCGTATCAATGATACGGGGCCCCCAAGCTACAGGGACCCCGACAAGTGTAATTACAGTCCCACTAACAGGGCTTCCATATCTAAAAAGGGGCCCCGAAGGAATTTTGATACAGAGCTAGCTACGCCAGTGATAGAATTGTAACTAACTGGTAATAAATATAAATTCATTACAAACACATATAAAGTATAAAAATTCGCAGGGGTAAACTAGGACATACATCTATATTTAGCGGAAAAGCCAAACTTTCAGGGATCAGAGTTCATGCTTTGAATTTTGTGAGATCAAATTGGTGTAGTGTATCATAAGCTACTAAGACCAAATGGGAATAGTCATGTGGGATCACTACTGACTACAAATGATGTGTTTGTGTATTAAAGGAAAACAGTTGAAATGCATTCAAAAACACGACAAAGTGATTTGGCAACGTAATAATTCTCGACCTCACGTTTCATTGACGGTCAAAAACTACTTCCTAGCAACCAAATTGGACATTGTATCGCATCTTCCGTATTCTCTAAGCATTTTTCCTTCAAGCATTCACATATTTTGGTAAATGCCTCATAGTCTATCTGAGAAGCACTTCTGTTCTTAAGAGGAATACCAAAAATTTACTTTGGATTGTCTCTATAGGCCTGTTTGTCAAAGTAGAATTTGAAAGTTGGTATAAAATTGGGGAAAAAATAGTATTTAGTGGTGAATAATATTTTGAGTAATAATTTTAGACCATTTTGCCACAATAAAGGCTCAGTTTTCTCAAACTCTCTTTGAAACTTACTTGTACATTCCATATTACACGAAAAAAATCATCCAATTAAAATAAAATGTTGATAATGTTTCAAGAATGGTTTATTAAAAATATTTCGAAATGTGAAACTAGAAGTTTTTGTAGTTGTTTCTAAAATTTAGTTTAAAACTATATTTGAATAACTGTCGATAGTTGTTATATATATCCTTTCTTGAGCATTTTTTTTAAATCTTAGAGAGTATTGTAGAAATTTTTAAAACTAGATAACCTTATAACAGAAATCGAAATGATTTTCCTTTCTAAACTATTATAAAAATAATGAAATCCCAAGTTTGCACTCGGAAGTAACACATCATTTAATTTACACCGAAATGATGTCAATACCAGTGAAGCGAAAATTAAGAGAATTTATTACTCTTGTTAATGAGCCTGGGTCAAAGGATTAACGAATATTGTAACAACATCGTCTAAGTCATCCAAGGGTCCAGATTTTCATTAAAATTCTTCGCGATTTACTAGTCTTCCATGAGGTCAACAGATCAGCTTTCTAATTTACTCCATACGATGTGACATTCCTAGACAAGCCGTCTTCGAATGAGCTTCTAGCTAAAGAGGTAATCTTGGAATGATGCCCGCTTCCAGAATTCACAGGTTCTAAAGGGTACACTTTTGATTCCGAGACAACTTTCCACAAATTAAATTGGAGTTTCCAGCTTGCCTTGTAGTAATCCGACAGTTGACTGACTTAGATTTTTGTAAATCAAGAAATTACTTTGCTAACTCTTAAGATTTAAATTTTTCTATTGAAAAATTTGGAAGAAATTAACTTAATAATGGTTAAGAAAATAATTTTACTGTGTCGAATAATTTGTTTTCTTTTAAACTACCTTAAATTGTGTGTGTGTGAGAGAGAGTGAATAAAAAGTTTGTAATCGAAGTTTAGAAAAGTCGATATAAATCAAAAATCGAAAGGTGTATAAAATAAAATACATTTAAAAATAAAAACTATGCAGATTTCTTTGAATTTGTATTTTTATGTGTTCAGTCTTTTCACATCATTTTTATTCAGTCAAAAACGAATTACTACTTACTAATTTGCATATGCCACTATAAAAAAATATGTTAATATTTGGCTCATATTATATATTAATTGATATTTTGTTGGCCATTATAGGCAATACATTAAACTTATTAAGATTTTTTTGCAATTTTTAAATTATATTCCTCTACCAAATAATCTTAAAATACTTAAAAAGAATAGTTTCAAGGAATATTTCAGTATTTCAATATTCAGAATATTTTCAAGGAAAAATAATTTCTATTCTTATATCTCTTCAATATATTTTTATTATCAATTCTGTCACATGTTAACAATGATTTTTTAAATTTAAATTACTCGCAATTCCATCTCAAAATAATAAGAACTGGAATTATTTTTAATCAATACTTAATAAATGTCACCTACAATAGCATACACAGGATTTTTTCAATGGGTTGGGGTGGGGGTCCAGGGTCGAAAGTCCACCATTCACGTATCATACCCAATACACAGTCCAACATATTCCTTTCATTTTGTCAATTTTCGGGAACAAAAAACAGTAAAAAATTAATTATTGAATTAATAATTATAATATTAATTAATATATTTAATTATTAATAACAAATACTTAATTAAATTGTGTACATAGGATTGTAATCAATTTACAAAAAATCAAGGACTATGGAGGGGTCCAGACCCAGGGACCCCAACCCCCTTGTGTGCTTCACTGGTCATTTATAATTTTTGAATAGAATTGCTTTGATAGTCAGAGTTAAGGGAAAGAAACTTCCTTTTTTTCTTCACTTTACTTTACTTTAACTACATAACATATTTTAAAGGATAGTAATAAGGAAGCATAATCTCAATTTAATCAGTTTTACTACATTCTATTATATTAAATAAATATCAAAGTTCACAATGATTGAACTAATCTATCATTGAGTTCACATCAAAACTAATTGTTTTGAATAATATATAAAATAAAATATGTTTGATCCAATCAATCTATATATGAATTACAAAACTGGTTAGCTTGTTTGATCTCAAAACGTTATTTTATATTTGGTTTAAAATTAATGATGTATGAAATTTTGAAAAAATAAGTACCTTTTTAAAGCGTGTGAAGGATGAGATGAATATTTTGATTAATATTTACAACTAAATATCTAATAAATTGCTTTATTTTTTCCTGAAACATTTTCTGTCATCCAATAGATTCTTTTCTATTAGCATGAAGATTATCTCAATGTAAATTCAATGGATGCATTTAATAGAAATGCCGGGAGTACAATAAATAGAGAAAGTCTATAATATTTCGTCGTTTAATAGCCAGTAACTATTAATTCGAAGTTAGGAGGATATTATTCTTCCATGTATGTATGTAAAAGGAAAAATCATTAATAAAATTTCAAGATTTTTACTTTGAGTTTTATTTGAGATAATGATACAGAATTGAAACTTATATTCAAAAAGAAATCCGAAAATTGTTCAACTATACCTAACGATCAATCAATAAAATTTTCGTTTGCTACTGTACTCTTTTTACAGCCATTTTTTTTCGGATTATGCCCATTAAGTTTGTGTAACTGAAAAAAAATTTCAAATATTTTGAAGTATGGAAAATTTTTTTGATCTCTGCAGTGAATTTTAAAAAATGTTCTATTACTCCTTCTCTTTCCCGTAGTGTTCTGTAATTTGCTTTTTAATTACGTATTGATGTTTCATAAATTGTTGTGCTCGCTTCGTAAGCCTAAGGTTCAGGCCATCAGTAATACATAAATTTCTTAATAACGTGACGATACAGCCTAATTTTAGATCCAGTATAGAGTGGTGGGGGTGGGGGTGGGGAACGTTCCCGATAGAGTTAGTGGTGGCAGATATATAAGTGGATATTGTAGCATAGTTAATTAGTTTTATTAGTTTTACTTGCTCTTTATTTTAATATCGTTTATTTATTCTCTTTCGTAAATTCGAGTTTTCCTTGTCTCATGAAAAAGAAAAGGGGACGGAGGAACTGTAGTTCCTTTTAGCTACATAATAATAATAAAAGTATTTGATAAATTTTAATTTTGTTTAAAATATTTTAAGTTAACATGAAATTATCTCTGATTCTAGTATTATGATTACAGTTTATTATTATTTAGCAATTATCATAATTGATCCATTATAATTATAATCAATGATAATAATTTTCATTTTCTGATAAAAAAAATAAAGAATTATGATCGCTTTCAGACAGCTCCCAATATATAGCAATATAGTAAAATGAAAGTTTTATATTATTTTATTTTTCTAGTTTTTAAATTCACTCCTAACGGATCGTGAAACAATCAAAATGAGTTCCTGTTAATAAAATAAATAAATAAGTAAATAAATAATCCTCTGAATTAAAAAAAAAGTTGTAGATGGCCAAGATATATTTGCTTAGTTTTTACGATTTTATTTTTAAATACATCCTTCTCTCAACACGTTTTTTGAAAAGAAAAAAAAAATTTAGAATATTTTACAATTGTTATTATTTGCTCTTTTTTTTCTTTGGTATATTCTCTCAAGTATTACATCTTTCTCTTTCGCTTTTTGTTAGTATTTATTAGGTCAATGGAATTTATTTCAGAGCGTTGCAATTGAGCTATTAAACTCATGTCTTATCAATTTAATTTTGAAAAAGTCCCAGAATCTTAGAAATATTCAAGAATTTCTTTTAATAAAAATTAAAAAATAACATTATCGTTTTAAATGTATAAAAAGCAAAAGGGGAAAAAAAAAGATAAAAATAAAGTCCCATACATAATTTAACTTGTGCCAAAAACTTTTTAAATATGCTCTTAAATATAAAAAAAATGAGTACAAATATTATTTTTATAAAAATCAAATTAAGAAAAGGACAACAAAATTAAGAAAAATAGTTTCAAGTTACATTAGATATATATCAAATTTTTATATCTCCAAACATGTTACTTTAAAAAAATTAATTTGAATTTGAATTTAATTTATATATTTATGAAATATTTCTACATTATTGTAGCCAAAATGTTTTGTGTTTTTCTTTACTACTTTCATTTTGTTTTAAGAGTCATTTTTCATTTTCTACAAAATAAAGAGCTTATTTTCGAAAATATAATACTCCCCGTTTTATTAGATGAGAAATCAAGTCTACAGTTAAAAGTACATTTATAAGTTATTTTTCTAAGAAACTTAAAATAAATGTAATTTTCAAAATCTACTTTGTTTGATATAAACATAGAGCTTTAATTATAAAAATTCTCAAAAATTATATCATTTGTGAGAACACATTATTAAAGAAAATGTAAATAATATTATGATTTGCTTAAAGCTTAGAATTTCTAACTTTCAAGTTGGGGAGAGATTAATAATATTTACTATCAACCTAGGAAATAATGTGTCAAATATATTTTTTTTAATTTTATTTAGGCATATATATTGATTTCTAAATTGCAGTCTCCTAACATTTATTTATTATGTAACATTTAACACATTTCCCTTAGTTTGGTTTTGCTTAATTTAAATTAATTTTTAATTTTTCTGTAAGCATACTTTTTTATGGTAGATTTTGGTTTTTTGAAAAAAATTTATGTTTAATTTTAAATTTCTTCTAATTTTAGAGTCACGTTCATAAATAAATTAATATAATTGAGATTATATAACTGTAGAAAATTTATGAAATAGATAACCATGAATATGCATTGAATCCTTTTGATTTATAGATTATTTATTTATTTATTTATTGGAAACTAAATTATTTTACAATATTTCATACACGGATTCTGTCCAATAGTATTCAACTTCTTTTCAGGTTAAAGTTATTTACAAGCATATAGCAATAAACTCTATATCACATATTTTTAAAAAATAATTTAGCATCCAATTGTTTAATGATTTTTTTTTTTTTTATTTTTTTATGTAGGAAAAGAAACTGTTTATCCAACTAAATTTAAAAAACATGTATAAAGTAATTTTTGAATAATGTGTCTACCGATGTTTTCTACTACATCTCTTTTTCTCATATTGTAATTATTGGGAAAAGGTTATTTAGTTAATGAAAAAGTTTTATTTATTTATTTTTTATTTTAAGTGAAATTATTGCACTCTCTCTGAATAGGAAAAATCGCACAATGGCAAAAATTGGTGAATAGCACATTTCCCATTCATTTAACAGAATATCGCTCATAAAAACTCAACCGAAACAAAAGTGATTTAAAAGTAATAAACGGTACAAATCCTGAAAGACCTTTCTATCATCAATAAAAAACTAATTTATTCCTACCAGTAATTTACCAGTCGAATAAAACGCTTAATACTTTTCTACTAAAACATGTTTCGAATTCTGTGGTATGTCATAATCTAAATCAAGTACTTTATATGTAGGAGTAATGAATCCGAAAGCAAATTGTGTTTAGCGTGTATTTGATTCAGAATGCGTATTCAGCGATTTAATTAAAAAAAACTTACGACTCTAAATTAGAGTAATTTTCGTAAAAGCTAACCGATTTAGAAGGCGTGATATGATTTTTGATACTGTGCGAATTATTATATATAATGGCTGCATTAATTTGTAAGTGATGGAAAAGTAATTGTGAAAATATATCGAATTCCATATATAATGGACCTATTTAAGGGAACGAGAGAAATATATTTATACATTCATTTTTCTTAGTGAGTAATAAAAGGGTTTTATGTGGGGCTAGGAGCCAACTTAGGCTGTGCTGCGTTAAACAATTTAAAAAAAAAAAAATTGCCAGAATTTTTAACGTTTTAGATAAAATGAAGATTTGAAAACAGTCACCAGTGACGACCATAATGCAATAAAAAAGAAAGAAAGAATTATATATTGTTTTAATTCTAAAGTATATATTGCACGCAAATCAAACTAAATTCGAAAGTGTATTTTAGATGAAAAGAAAAAGATAATAATTCCATACAACATTCACAAACTGTAATTACTAATCGTATTTTTTTGTGTGTAAAAATAAATAATTCTGTTAAATCAAAAGATTATTTTTTAGTAAGTTTTGATTTAGCCATTTTTTAATTATATGAAAATTACCCTCTAAGCTCTTATATCTCTCTAAGCTTACTTCTAAAAGCTCAATATAAAAAAAAAAACAAAAAAAAAAAAACATTACAATCAAATTAAAGGGAATCGGAAGAAATGAATTTCTAGAGTAATTCAAATGAAATTCATCAGCAATAGGTAAAGAAATAGGATATATATAATAGAATTATAACATTTTTATAACAATTTATAATTAATATAGTCAATTAATTATATTTTATTATTTATGTATTCGACTATTCTATATTTTATTTATATTTTTATATTAGATTATTTTTATATTTTATTAATTATATTTTTATTTTAGATTAGTTATACATTTCATTAACTTAAAATTAAGAATTACTAATACCTAAAATAAAATAATAAGCTAAGAACAACAAAAATGATTATGAAAATAACAAAATAGTCATTACATATAACAATATATATATATATATAGTAATATAAAATAACATTAAAGAAGTACTAGAACCTACAGTGCTAAAGCAGGAAGAAATTTATATATATATATATATACTTTTAGATAAGTAAAAAATAATAATGGGAATGTCTGTTATATATAGGTTCAATAAAAGCATACTTTTAACGTTATCTTTAAGTGTCCTGTTTTTATATTTCAAAAATTTTGATATTTATTTTAAATAAAAAGTTACTTAACTAAAACTTAAATTTTTTTGTGCCAGAGCAATTAAACCTTTTTCTTACTTTTTAGGTTTTAATTTAAAAAACTATTTCATACTATATATAAATATTATTTTTTTACCTTGATTCAAATTTAAAATTCTAAAAAGCGTTTTCTAAGTTGTATTCATGATTTGTTCTCTTTTAAAATAGTCAAGTATATTTTTTTAAAATTTAAACTTTTGTCTATACGATTTCCTCCACAGATTATGCATGTTTCTTTTATCAAAAATAATCTAATAGACACAGCTAAATAGCAAACTGCTTTTCAGATTGCTTTCTATTTATCTCATATCTTTCTTGTTTATTTATTTTCCCATGATGTCACAAATCTAAAAGAATTTAAAAGAGATCAAACCATAGTGGTTCTTTGTATTAGCTATTTTTCCACATTCCGAAACTTCCCTTACAAAATCTCAATTTGAAAATTGAATTTTTCTGTGTTGTGTGCAAAAAGCTTAATTTGATTATTTTTTCAATTTTTTGCCTATAACCCATCATGAAATAAATGATAATGTTTAAAGAGAGCCCTTTCAGCGGAAAATGAATTACTTAGGATTCTTCACATTTTCTCTTTATATCTACTTCCATAAATCTTAAAAAATTTATAATTATGAATTTACTTCATGATTTCATTCATGACTGAGTAGGAATATATAGTGAAACTTTTAATGAATTCACTACTCTCGAAGAATTTAGAATAAAATTATCGATTTAATTCGCATCGGTTTTATAATTCATGTGAAATAAAAATCATTCAAGTTGTGACGGATTTTCATATTAATCTAATAGATTATTTACTGAAATAAAAATTACTTTTAACTTTATTTAAAGTTTTAGTCTTTTCATGACTAAATTTTTGAGCGTGGATTTTAGTATTTTTTTTTTTTTTTTTAATGCGAGAATGCTTGTTTGTTACTTTAGAGTAGTTTTAGTGCACAAAAAACGTGAGAAATCGAGTTTTTGCTGTTGATAATTACGTGTGAAATGTATCAACATCATTAAATTAATGTAACTTTTATGTCCTATTTAAAATTAATTTTTGAATCTTCTCTCAAGTATCGAACGTGAAACATCGTAAATAGCTCTTCATTAATTTGATCAAATTGATAATTAAAAATTTCGGTTAATTTCTTTAACATTCTATTAAACTTTTTTACTCGCTATCATTAAACGTTTGCTACAATTTCTATTTTTATACAAAGTCAACGATTTTTGCATTTTTATTTTTACTTTGCGCTAATGAAGACTGAGAGAGAAGGAAAAAAGAAAAAGAAACGTCTGAACTTCAACGGAGCATTATGAATGAGCTAGGCTCCTATTTATAGTTGCTTCTTCTTTTTGAGTTTTGGCATTCTCATCAACTCTGGTGTTAGGAAGATTTATTTTCCTTATAATGAGAGACGTTGTCCCAAGACAAGAATTTATTCCTCTTCATCATTGGTGCCTTAAGGTTAATTGAAGGTTAACCCGAACAGAAATAATAATTTTTTGGACTTATTTTAATTCTTGAAAGGTTTAAATTAAAAATAAATAATCTGTAGCAATTTAATTCTAGACTCCATTAGCATTTGGTGGAAGTACTTGTCGTAATTTTTAATTATTTATTTTGTTTTTCTCAATTAATAATGTTATTTATTTATTGATAACCTTTTTGTTATTTATTTACCTATCTGTCCGGGCTTAAAGAATCCAAAAGTAATGGTTTATTATTACGGAACTATCCATCAGAATGTAATAAACAGTTCATCCGTGGATTGGAAAGTCCTCCGAGACTTTTTGAGTCTAGTCCGATCGGCCACACATGCATGCTTTATTAGGCAATCGCAGACAATAAACTTTTTACACTGACTTCATTAGTGCGACTTCATTAGCATTCATAAGATGTGGACGCCACAGTAAAAGATGCAGTGCGTACTTTGGTTAACGGAATTTAAATCAATCATGCCTGTATAGCGACGTATTCGAACAGAATGGAATAGCTTTACTGGTTTGTCTAATAGACTTATCAGGACTTCTACAGAATGAATCGCGCACACGATCAACAGTGTCTTCTATCACTAAAATTTAAGGCTACTTGCCAGTTTGATATAAAAAAGGTTCCATGTCCTTTATAGTTCTTTCCCATTGGTGGAGAGATTTGATATCGAAGGGTTGACATTTCCTTCTGTTCGAACACGTGGCTGTACACGCGTGACTGATTTAAATTCCGTTAACCAAAGTACGTACTGCATCTTTTACTGTGGCGTACACATCTTTACTAATGAAATCAGTGTAAAAAGTTTATCGTCTGCGATTGCAATTAATGCGCGCACGTGCAGCCGATAGGATTAGACCCAAAAAATCTCGGAGAGTTTTCTAATTCCAATCCATGGATGAACAGCTTATTATATTCTGATGGGTAGTTCCGTAATAATAAGATATTACTTTTGGATGCTTTAATCCCTTACACTCTGTATTATTGTACACATAGTGGAAAGCTCGTGACTAAATACTGCATAATTTTTACAAATTTTCCTTTGAAGGTTCAAAGTGTATTTCATAATGCATAAAAAAAAAACGCTAACCTATTTTTTAAAAATTCATTTCAGTTCTATCTTAGTAGCGCTATTACTAAAAATTATAAAAATTATAACTTTATTTGAAAAAAAAATTTTTTTAATTGGTAAACATCAAGTATGAAGAGACTTATAGCAGCGGTTCTTAAAGTGTGGTCCACTGACTCCCGGGGGTTTCCAGCGCCTTTCTAGGGGGTCTGTGAAGGGATGTCATTTAATGTTAAGATTGTCCTCTTTTACAGAGTCTGAATAGCCTCGTAGAAAAATTGAGAAATGTGCCATCCCAACTAAACTGCCCAAAATGAGAAAAACTACTAGAATATCCATCTATTTCAATCAAGAATCTTAATTCAGTTTTTTTATTGTTTGCAACTACAAAGTCATTACTACAACGTGATATTTTTTAATTAGATGTTTACTGCTTTCTTAAATGAAAAAAAAAAAAAGAAATGTTATAAGAGAATATATAAATAGCAGAGGTAGTATTAGGATTATTCAGGAATCTTTAAAACACTCAGCCATGTATTGAAAGTCAGAGAGGGACTTTCAAAATCTTGGGGGACCACAAAGTCAGGCTGATGTATAAACAGGCCGACGACGATCAAATGTTTAAGAACCGCTGACTTATAGGGTAAATATACAGTGCAGCAGAGAATCAAGGCTAGTTTTGTATTTTAAAAAGGCATTAAAGAAAAAAGAACACACACACGTACCCAATATATACAATTGTAAATATCTAGAAAAAAAAATTCTTCAATTTCGATGCTAAAAATCACAGAAATTCAGTTATCTTCCTTTTACTATTAGTATGTATTCATCTTGTTGACATCTTTTACCACCACTTCTGAGTTTCCCGTTATTTCTTCCTCTAGTTTTGAATTTGAGCTATTGTTTTTCTCTGTTTACTTGCTTTTACCAATAATAGAAAAACTTGTATGAAACACAAAATTGTATGTAAAAAGAGTAATTTAATAAAAATTACTTGAAAGGTATGTAATTTTCTCACGTAGTTCAGGAAGGAATATAATCTTTTATTTTAATTGTATATTTTATTTATTGGCAAAAAAAAAAAAAAAAAAAAAAAAAAAAATTAAAAAAAATTTTAAAATTTTTTTTTTTAAATTTAAAAAATTTATTTTTTTTTTTTTTTTTTTTTTGAGTTATGCAATATATTTTATTCCATCCTTTCCATAATAAAAACAAAAATCGTAAAAAATAAGATGACAAAACTCTTTAAAAATAACAGCTTTTTTTCCTTCCAATGATGAATACTTTTTAAGTATTATTATGCCTTAAATAGTACCTTAACAATGGTTATTTAAACATTTGTTTGTTTGTAAGGTTTTAAATTTACTACATTTTAAGTTTACTATATATTTTTCAACTTCAAATTCAGAGTTTAAATATTATGAAATATATGAACATGGTAGCGTGTAATAATCATAAGTTCATCAAGATGATTTACAAGGCAAATAAAAATAGTATTTCTGTACAATTTTGGAGGCAAATCATTCTTTTAATAAATTGTTTATATTCACTTTTTCAAAAGCGAGCATACTTTATCCATATTTTACTGGAAAGAATTCGCATACAATTTTAAAGAATGATATTGAACTGTCATTTATTTCATCTTTCAAAAAGTCGTTTTTCTTTCAAAACTTCCCAAGAAAGAACAAAATAAATTTTTAAATATAAAATGTCTAATCGTAAATAATTACAACACAATACACGATTTAAATTTGTATTTTTTTACTGTTATCTATTATATATATATATATATATATATATATGGCATCATTTTTATTTTGTTAGAGATAAAATTGATCTCGAATGAAACGCGCGCGCGCGCGAAACGAAAGACAGGGAAAAAGCGAAATATTTTAAGTACAGACATCATATCAAAAATAAAAATAGTTGAACATATTCTTATTAATCTAACTTTTAATTATGCAATTACTTATTTATTTATTCCATATTAGTCATTTATCCTAATAGTAGAAGGTATTATACTTCTTAAATCAACATAAAATGAGTATTGTTCTGATAAACTTAAGAGACATCTATAATTCTTAGAATTCACTCATTTTCTATCAATTGTTCACACACCAATAATTCTTAGAACTCACTCATTTTCTATCAAACGTTCTATCTCAGTATACATCTACTCATATAGAGTTAATCTTGAATGCTTATTGTTTTACACCTGTCGTCAGTTATTGTCGCAGATTTCAGTCGTGTTGCTTCCTCCCATGTGGTTTTCCCACTTAGAATCGAGTTTTCAATGATGCTATCTCCTAAAGGCGTGACCTAAACAGGTACTGCCTTACTCTACTCTTATTGGATAGTGAGAAAAGCGACGCTCCGCCTTTTTGATTTTCGCTCGACTGCTCACAGAGTTCATCGTGAATGGGTTCAAACGTTGTCCAGCGATAGGAATTGGAAGGTGTGGCCCAAAGCAAAAAGACCCAGGTATCCATAACGACAAATTTTTAGAAAGAACAGCATTTTCCTATTGCCGAATTGCAAAACTTAAAAATAAATGTTTCTTGAATTTTTCAACAGGGGAAAAAAAAGAAACAGAAAGCGCCAGAATTTTAAAAAATACCAAAAAAATAAATCAGTAAAATTTTCCTTAGGTTGTATTTTACTCCCTATCAAAAAAAGTAATGAGTAATGAATCCTACTTTAGTAATTTTATTATCCATAACTCCCCCCCCCCCCTCTTTTTGTGAATGATGTTATTATGAAGTATATAATATAATAATAGTAACTTACAAAAAAAAAGTTTTGTTTCTCTAAAAATTATTTCTTGTATGAAAAGTTCTGGAAATTCGGAAAAAGTTTTGACACAAGGATTTTAATTGCTTAGAATGGCAGAACTAAATTTTTAAAAACTAGAAATAAGCACAAAATTTAAGAAAATAAAAAAAAAAAAAAATTACCTTTTCAAGGTTGTTTTGATTACAATTGAATGATCAATTGTGGGTTTGAAATCCTAACGAATAACTCTAAATGTATTTAGCTTTTAAATTTGAAGCATAAAGATTTTTCATTTTGAAATTAATTATTTCTTTAAAATAAAAGTAATATAAAATTTGTAAAAGAATAAAATTTCAACGTCGAAGTCCCATATTTTTAATTGGTTGAGTTCTTTCGATAGGTTTTAAGCGAATACAAACTTAATATTTTGAAAAACTTTTATGCTTTTAATAACTATTAAAATGTAATTAAAACCGGGGGGAAAAAAGAAAATCATAATTGATTTTATTTTTGACTTCTTTATTTCTTTTTACTTTAGGTTTTCTTTTTTTCTTTCTGAGATTAATTATGAAGATTAAAAAAAACAACCCACATTTAAAACCACTGGCGTAGCTACCACTGAGGGGGCCCTGTATCAAATTTTCTTCCGTCTCTTTTTTAGATATGGGAGCCCTATTAGTGGGACTGTAATTACACATGTATGACACATCAATGCTATGGGCCCCTGTTGCTTGGGGGCCCGTATCATTGATACGGCAATAGCTACGCTACTGTTTAAAACTTACAATATACACGACTTAAATTTTATGCCTTTAAATTTAGTCTTATTGAGAAGGATATTTCTTGTTTTCTTTAAGGAATTAGCCCCAATTAAATAATTGAAATTAATTTACTTTGACTTACTTATTTCATAAAAGTCATCAATGGCGTTTGGAATGGGAGAAGAAAGACGGAGAAGGCAGACATCACTATAGTATTTTTGTAATGCCATTAAGAAACACATGCTGTTGTTACTAATGCCACCTGATCGGCAAAGGCCAGATCAAGGCCCACAAAATCCCCCCCCCCCCCCCTAAAAAAAAAGATTTAATTTCTTTTTTTTATTTCTAGTTTAAAAACCTTTTAATAAGTTTAACATTAGAAAGACTGAAACTCAGTATATACCTATATTGCCCAAAAGCAGTCAAAATGACTGCATTGAGAAAGAATATCTAATGTGTAAATAAATTTGTTTAAAATTAATTTTTAATATTTTTTATATTATTTACAGTCCTATATAACAAGTTATTAGTAAATATTAACATTAAAAGAAATTTATTTCACTCGGGGGAAAAAAAATATACTTTAAAATGTCTAAGAAATTGTGCCATTATATACACCATTGTTTTTCTAATTGAAATTAAAAAGCAGTCAAAATGACTTCCTTGGGCAATCTAGTGTTAATAAACATTAAATTCAAAGAAAATAAAGATGCAATGGAAAACTCTTTATTTGTAATAATATTAATAACTGCACACACATATTTTTTTGTAAATAGTAGGTAATTTAAATTTCAAATTGATTCGTATTTAATAAAGCACCGTTGCTCCTTGTTCTTAAGTTAATAATCTTTGTTTTACATTTAAATGTAGCGGCTATAACTTGTCACAAACTCGTGGCCGGTATCGTCGAGTCATGGTCTCAATCCTGGTTTCACTGAATACCCACACAGTAGAGGAGCTGATGCTTTTTTTAAGTCAAGGCCCAAGGCCTTCACGCTGGTCGGGTGCGGGAGTTTGGAGAGTGAGATGTTAACTAACGCTGACCGAGATTAAAAACTACAAAATCTCTCAACAATAGCCCTATTACGTCTTTAAAATATGCCAATAATCAATAGCGCACACAGAAATTTTTAAGGCGAGGGGGGGTCCAGGGTCGAAAGTTCACTATTCTCGTATCATGCTCTAATACGCCAATTAACATATTCTTTTGATTTTATCGATTTTCGGGAACAAAACTAGTAAAAAATTCAGTATTGAATTAATAATTAGCTATTAATCAAGGGCTTTGGGGGAGCCCAGGCCCAGGGCCCCCCCCCCCCTTTTGTGCTCCACTGCCAATAATACAAAATCATCGAACCAAATCAAATCCGCGTTTAAACCACAATGCCAACATTGAATCGCATAATCACGTGTCTCAAATAAACAAAAATATGCAAAGAATTGTAAAAATAACACTGTTTGTTAAAATATATTGCGTAAATTACAACTTGTAATTTAAAGTTATGTTAAAAACCAATACTAAGGCATATAATTTTTATTCGAATTAGAATTTCAATAACGAAACTAAAGTTTGGTAATAAAACATTAAGTAGCCGTATCCGGTAAATAAATTGAATTTTCTATCAATGTGAGAAAAGTGAACAAAATGAGAAATAATGAAGTACAATAAAAGTAAAAAAATTGTATAATTGCAATAAAATTCGCTCCAATTTTCGTTTCCTTAATGTATTTTGATATCACCGTGAATAATTGTTCGGTCATTTATTTTGTCCATTGCTTCACGGAGGATAATTTGTAGTTGAACTTGAAAGAGAAAATACCCATTCTTTTGGGACGAATGAGGACACTAACAATTGTCAGTTGAAATTGAATTCGTATTTTTATTCAGCGATTCATTCTTATTTGTCACGACAATGCTTTACACTACTCATCTTATGACAAAAAAAGTGTCCGTGTGAGTAGCACTTATATTTGTGAAAAGTATTGTGCGTATAATTCATTTCTTTATAATGATACTTTAACAGTTTGATTGTCAGATCTACAATGCCATTGATATGTTTTTAAAAGGTAAATGGTGAAAATAATCTCATAATAAAAAAATAGATAAAGGGTTGAAAAGATATACATTTACGTTAAAAATATTTGGGATTTTTAATAACGCTTTCAGTAATGCCACAATTTATGTTTTCCAATTATCGACGATTACAATAATTTCAATTTTTAGTAATTTGAATTTTCTAATAATTCCACTATGATGCCTTGAAAAGAATGTTATTAAGATTTCTAAATTTGAAGACTTTTAAATATAGGTTTCTATAATTCGGGTCACTTTTTATAATCAGGTTTTTTTCTTCCATGTATTTTTTCTCCCTTTTTTTTTAAATAATTTATCCCACATTTTCTGCTCAAAACAGAAAATTTTTTCATTTCTTCCTTTTTTTAAATTTTTTTATATTTTTTTATTTGAAAGATTTTTAAAAAATATTTCGAATCTGTTAATAGAACAATACGCGACAAAATACTAATTTTAAATCAATACTAAACTTGAATTATCAGTTTAATGACAAATTTATAAAGTTTAGTGATACACACAATTCCCTAAATAGGTAAGTTAAAAAACAACTTAATTACTACATAAATCTGACAGACAAATTTTTAGTTTCCTAATATTCAATTTAATGAAAGAATTTCTTTTACTAAATATTTGCACTTTTAATTAGTAGCTTTTTTAAATGCACGAAATACGATATAAATTAATAAAACTGTTTAAAATAAAGATGAACTCTCTTTTGGTAGGTTTATCATGCATAGTATTGGACTTTCTTTTGTGTATTAATGTGTCTGGAATTTTAAAAAATTGAATTTTTTATTTTAAGAACTGACTATATTAAATAATTAAATTTTGCAGTGCATTATATTATAAAATATTATAATGATATTGAAACACACAGTATAAATAAAAATATAATAAAAATTTTCTTTTCAAAGTTCTTTAGTTTCAAAAAATAAGTAAACAGATAAATTACAAACGCATGCTGCCTACTTATTTTAAGGTTTATACATGATAACGTGTGTAATGATAATGTATTCTTGTGATAATGTAAGTAATTAATATCTATCCATTTGGATAGTTGAAAAGTATAAAATAGTATTAACTCATATAAAGCGAAGGATTTTTGATTTATTTAGTATGAATTCGTTGTTATACGAAAGTTTTAATTAGAAGTTTTTTCGATGTTTTTTTTTTTTTTTTTTTTGAAAAAGTGTTTATAGAACATTCATATTTTCTTATAAATTTCTGAATTATTTAAGTAGATCTTTAAAAAAAATCCATTATTTACAAATCGAATCGTAAATTCGAGCCAAATGTTCTTTAAAAATATTGCAAAATTTAGAGACTTAGCCTTTTTTTCCTCTTTTTTGCATCAAAAAACAAACAAAATAATAACCATTACAAACAAAAACAATGCTTGAAAATGAATTGTTAATTGATTTTAGAAATTAATAAATTTAACACTTTCCAGCTTTTGTTTGATTTTTTTCCCATTAAAATATTCTGAAAACTTAGTGCAAGCATTAAATTTTAATTTTTTATTTTGTTTGATTTATTAATCAGGAAAATTAAATATTAGCAACTTCAATTTAGAATAAAATAAGACAGCCATAATGCATTTAAGTTACTGGTATGTTGGTTTTAGATGGCTGGTTTCAAAGAACCAATTACTTTTATTGGTTCTCAGAAAACTTATTGTTTATCTTGAATAATGCATTATTTTTTACCAGGTTGAAGTGATTGTTAATTTAGCCTTTATGATCGTTGGTATTATGTAAGGATCAAGAATTATTATTTTTTCTTTAATTGTGTTATATTTCTGTTCATAGTTGAATCACGTATCACTGAGATTAGTTCAATCTATTTTCAAATATAATGGAGTCTTATGTAACGCATGTTTGCATTGCATTTTGAGCAAGAAAGAATGCCTATGTAGAATCTATTTTATGACGTTAAATCATGATAATTGGAAATTTTTGCAATGATGGAAATTTTAAAACTAACAAATCCATATCCATCAAAATGTCAGAATGCGGAAGAAAGTCGTTATTATCAATCACTGGAAATAAATACTTAACAAAGGATGATCTATTTTGAAAGATATTTGGATCGATTTCAAAATGATTTAATTCAACAAAAGTTGTTCACCTTTGCGATTTTTATGGAAAAGAATTCTACCTACATTATTATTTATTTTATATGATTAAAATTTGTTTTTCTGTATGAGAAATATCCCTTGCAAAACACTTTTCCGAAGAAAGACGAATTTACATATAGGATTGGAATCCGTGGCGCACACAAGGGGTCCGGACTCTCCCCCCAAAGCTTTTGATTTTTTTTTTTGATTGATTATAATTCTATGTACATAATACGTAAGAAGGTCCAGAGGTCGAGTAGTAGCGTATCGCGCTTCCACACAACAGGTCCGGGTTCTATTCCCGGGCTGGGCAAGGTCGACTCTGACTTTCATCCCTACTGCAGAGGATCAATAAATGAGTACCTAACTTGCTTGGGGACTTAACACTGGGGGTCTCACATCAAACTGACCACAGGATCGGGACATCTGCTCATGCACCTCAGCGCCTAATGGTCACATAAACGGGGATGGACACAGTAGGCCCTGCCCCTCATGGGCTATTGCGCCACTGAGTTTGAGTTTACATAGTACGTAAAATTTAATTAAGTATTTGCTATTAATAACTAATTTTATTAATTAATGGTGATTATTTATTCAATAATTAATTTTTTACTGTTTTTTGTTCCCAAAAATCAACAAAATCAAAAGAATGTCTTGGGCGGCGTATTAGAGCATGATACGAGAATGGTGGACTTCCAACCCTGGACCCCCCCTTGAAACATTCCTGTCTGCGCTCCTGATTTGAATATTATAAATTTAAAATTAAAATATGTTTAAAAGTAAATTATTTTCAAAATTATATAATTTTTAAAGTGTTCTATATGTTTTGCACTAATATAAAAGAATAATTATCAGGAATTCGCTACTCTCAACTCAGAAAACGGACACAAAACCTTATTGGTATTTGTGTTTGTAATTTTGGGACATTAGTTTTAAAATATTTTAACAATGACAAAATATAAAAACAAGGAATCTTAGAAACTATTGAATTCTTGAAAACGAATTTAGATTCCTATGTTGCAGTTTCATTTCAAACGTACGAGTACTATGATAATATGAAGTTTAGATTGGTTTAAGAGGGTGAGTGAGTGAATATTTCCAATAAAACGTGTAACACAATATGCTATAACATATATTCTTGAATAATTTAATGCCCTTTATTGCAAAAATATTTCTAATTTGATTAAAAAAACTGAAATATTAATTTTTTTTTTTAAAAAAAGCTGAAATATTTTATAAAAAGAACTGAAAGACAGATAGAATATGAGGATTTAAATTTTAAGAAACTTATCACTAAAAAAAAATAAGTAATTTGGAGATTTTTAAAAATATATATAATTATGGTTCATTCTAAGTTGAAAAGTGCGGCATTTCCATATTTTTTAAAGGAGGAACCATGATTTTGTTGAAATATGAAAATTGGAAGGAAAAGGTATATGCGCGGGCTTCTTAACATTATTTTTAAATTATGAAATATTTAGTTTTTTTGTATAAAATGTGGAAGAATATTTAAATTAATCTACAGTAATGAATGAAGAAATATAAATAAGAGATGACAAAGGTACACATGCCTCTAGCCAAGAATCGAATTTAAAGAGAAAAATTAAAGATTCAAAGAAATAACAGAATAGATGAATAGGCCTCTCATAATTTTTTTTCTCTACAGAAGGAATATTTAATATATAACTATTTTTAAAATCAGCAGTTAATGAACTGTTAAATATACATGAAAACATACATGCATACATATTTTTATATGTGGTTCTCAGAAAAAAATCTATTATTTTCTGTAATAGAGAAATTCTTAAATGCTCTTTATTTATCATTTACATCAGTGCTTCTCAAACTTTCAGTATTTGCGAATATTCAATCATAATTTTCATCGCGCCCCCCTCCTTATAAAAACAATTCATTGAATTCAATAATACTATATTTTGAAAAAAGGTAAAGCTACAATAGAACTTTAAACTCTTAAGTACCACCGGCGTATATATATGTCTCGCTCAACCGGTGCATGAAATACCCCATTCGTATATATACGTCTTTCTGAAGTATGATCTTTTCTGTGCACTGCTATCCGTAAAATTATTCTGAAGGCTTTGAAATGCAATTAAAAGACCTAGACAGTGTTTGCGAAGGATTTACTTATATAAGAGGATTTCCTTATATATATATATATATATATATTAATATTCCTTTTCTTCCCTCCCCTTTCCCAATACATCGCACAGCGTGCTTACGTGGAAAACGAAGGCATTGGGGAGTGAATCGTTTAACTTTTAATCGGCTGTTAAGGTATTATTTATAAACCGTACAAATTATTAAGATAAGTGTTAATTTTTGTATATAATTTTATATGTAATAAGCTCGCGAGGGGTCACTGGTAATTATTCCACTTGTTCTTAACTTAGTATTGTTAAATTAATCATAAAATACATTCTGCAGTACTGAAACATTTATATCTGCGTAAATGTTAATTTTATTTTTTATTATATCAGAATGTATTTTGCTGGCTTACTTTTAGTAAATTGATATTTTTTAAAAAATAATCTTTTGTTTTCGACTTTTCTGTATACCCGCGTCCCCCTCGCAGAGTTATCATGCCCCCCTAGGGGGGGGGGCGGGCTCAACAGTTTGAGAAACGCTGATTTACATTGTAGTTTCATTTTATGATAAAATAACAGCAAGTATCTTATTTATATTAACAAAGTCCATTTAATTACTGCAATTATTAATTAATGAGACAGTATTTGTTATAAATATATGTTTAAGGAACTTAAGAAGAATGAATTATTAAAAGTACAAAAACTCGTGAAACTTCTCAAATGGCTCCGAAAATCACCGGAAAACAGTGACATCAGTCTGTAGAATTAAACCCACATTCCCTCTTCACCGCAGAAGAATATCCTGGTTTCGCCTGCTGCTGCTCCACCCTCAGACTCCATTAAACATCGCAAATTAACAACCGACTACAAAAATCCAAAGCCCCACCAAAGAGCCTTCGAACAAAGATACTTATTCCCAAGTAAAGTGGCTAGGAGAAACAGAACGAGTCGCGCTTCGATCAAAACCTCTTATTACCATCCAGCAAAGCGATGGGGCTGCAACTAAGGCTATTACTTTGACACTTCTAACTGCTGAGGATGACTTTTACACCATTAAGCTTGAAGCGCACGACCTACACCTCTAATTACAGATGAACAGCCACACAAGGCACCATTTGAATCATCTAGAAAGACCTTTGCTGAATTTAATGCGGCTTAAGTCCATGTGGTCCTTCCCCTGTTATTAAAGATTGCACCTGGCCAATTGTAATCTGATCTGGAGATGGGTTCCAAGTATGATGGAAGTGGTGACAAATGTCTGATGCAATCATCCTGTCGAAATATCGTTTTTTGAAAAATTGGTGTGGAGAAAAGTGAATGGAGAAATGATATGTGATTTAAATTTTATTAATGGGGATAATAAAAAAATCTAGACGCATGTTTTGAGTCTAAAATAGTATAAGTGCATGATATGAGTTTTAATGAACGCTTAAAATATTATTTTAGGGTATCTCATATCATCCCTTTTTTAAAATAACATTTTTTTTCGTGAGGAAATGGAATGCTTCTTAAATTTCAAAATTAGCATATTAATTTTATCCATATAATGCATAAGGAAAAATTTTAGTACAGAAGCCATATTTTTTGTGTTCGTGAAATAAAAATGAAAAGATTTTTTACAGTAAGTATTGATGAATCTGTTAAAGATGAATAATTACTTATATTAATGAATGTACGGTAACAGTGAAAATTAAGAAAGAGGCAAAATAGTATGTTACAGACAAAATAAATCAATTGAGGAACTTTCAATTTGTTTTTGACAATGCTTAGAAAGGTAAATCCCATCGAAATCTAATGTTATAAATTTCTACAATACAGTGTAATGAAAAAAATAAAATACAAATTTGAATTTAACATTAGTTAAAAAGAACATTTTAAAAATAAGGAACTAAAAAAAAGACTACACTAATTTTAGCGTATTTATAATGTTATATAGCGAAAAATGCTGAATATATTAGTGTTAAACAGTGATGAAATATATTAACAGAATAATTTGCAACATAAGCAAAAATTTTGCTGTTACTTATTTTCTTACAAGTATAACATTTTAATAAAAATGGAATTAGGTTTTAAAAAAAAGATTTTAAAAAGTATATCTTTATATTTGCCGTCTTTTTTAAAAATTTTTTTTTTTATAAACAACTAACGAAAATTTAGGATTAACTAAAAACACAGGGTTGCATTTTTAGGAAAAGAAATTATTATTCAACACCAGGTTTCTAATTTAAATATCATGATATCGTTTTTTTTGTTCATAACAACCACTTATAATTTGAAAAGCCTCATTTAAAATTTCATACAAATATGTTCTAAAGAGATAATTTCACTGTTATAAATTATATTGCATAGTGAAAAACTTCAGGTATTTTTTCATCTCAGACGATATAACATCATAAATTAATTACTTCATAAGAAGAAAAGTAAATAAAAAAAGAGTGAATAAATATCCTTTTCCTCCAGCCATTGCCTCTTTGATACGCTCGTATACAAATAAGAATAAATAGCTGTTAGCGAAAGTTAAAAAGTGCTTAAACGTCGCCGGAAGGTTTAATTTTGGCATTAACTCGAACGGGTATTTAAAAGAACATCCTCTTCCTCTTCATTCGGTTTTTTTTCTTCATGATCTTTGGTATCAGTTGCCGAACAGAAGTTCTTTATCCATTTTATAAGAAACCAGTTTACACTTGGCTGTAGGCAACACTTTTTGGTGTAAATACGCCGCTCTTTTAAAAAAAAATAAAGTGTCACTTTCGTCAGGCTTTACTGTGCTGTCATGTAAACATATTGACTAGGACATAAAGCCCGCGCAGCGCTGTCACTCTTTTTTAAAAAAGCAAACGTACGAGAAGATTCGTTGTTGTAGAAGAGACTGCTTTAGACTGATAAGTATGATATATACAGCTGTGTCTGAACAGGTACAATATGCTTTTCAAAACAGTTGTTGTTTATTTTCCAATAAAATCCAATAATTAACTGTTTTCTTTGTGGTTGAAAAGTAGGTTATGTTTTGACAACGATAAAAACTCCTACGCTTTCATTTTATTCTGTTTTCAGTGATGAATAATGATTCTTTAGAAGTGTTGATTGTGCCATGGCTTAGAATAGATTTCTTTCATGTGTGCCATTGATTGTGTTATGTGTATTTGAGTGATGAGATGTGAAAGTTGAAATATTTTGATCTTCATCATTTTTTTTTTAAATTGTTAGAAATCATTTGTCAGCTAAATATGCTGATTTGAGTCTCCTGAACAAAATTTTGAACACAATATGATCATCAATCATATCTATTAAAATAATGAAATAATAACAAAGATCTTTCAAATCGATTAACGAAAATTTTTCGTGTGGGTTATGTAAAAGTCAATAACTTTCCATTTCATATGAATTTTGAAAAGATCCTATTTGTTTCAGGTTTACAAATAATTTTTATTTATTTCGATAAAGTCCACATATAGTTATTTTTATTAAAACTTATACAGTTGCTCAGTAGTATTTTTTACCTGTATGCCCCGCATTATGATTTTAAATTTATAACGATTCGATTATAAGTTGTTTTACAATTCGATGAGAATATAAGAATACTTTTTTAAGTAAGAAACTAGATAGTAGAAAATAAGGACCCTTTTTTTAAAAAAAAATTGTCTAACAATGACTAAAACATAATATTATCCTCTGCATGTTGAAAATTCCACCGCAGTTTAGCTTACTAGTAAAGAAGTATATACGGGGAATATATGGCTAAATTTTTATTAATTAATCTATCAATTTAACTAATAACAGCATTTAGATTTTTTTATAAAAAAAATTCTAATTGTAAGGCTATTAGAGAGCTTTTTATTTATACACCCCCACTTTTGTTTCATAAATTAATTTATATCTCACTTTCGAAAGAGCCAGTAACTAAATGACTCTAAAAACAATCAATTGTTTAAAATATGGACATAATATTATCAGTTCTCATCGTTATGTTTCTTAATGGGAACTAAGCCATAATAATTGAATGCTGGATCGTCCAATGTCTTGATAAGCGCTAACTATGGAATCTTTTGTTTACATTGTCTTAAGTAGCAATGCATGATTTGATTTCCAATTTATATTCATAAATGTACATGTATGTATTCATGTAAAAGCTTGTAATAGGCATATGTGTATTTTGTGCTATTTAATCTGTTATATTTTTGTTAGGGTTTCATTTATTTTTATAATAGGGTCACTCCAGTTATACATGTTTTTAGCGGATATAAAATACATTAAAAGTGACGAGAAAAAAAACCTGGTACAATAAATCTGAAAGTAATTATCATGTTAATATTACATTTTACTCTAGCTCTATTCTTTATTTAATCAAAAGCACTTCCAGTGATGATAGATTTATTACTTTATGTGCAAACGAAGTATTTATTATTTTATGTATGTAACCATACCGACAACTGACATACGGAATTGATTGTTATTTTGTTAAAGAGCTCGAGACTTATCTTAAGATTAAACAACTGTTAAATGAGTGTCATTTACGAAAAAAAAAAATTCTCTAACAGCATTTTTTTTTTCTCCCTCTCTTCCACAGATTCGTCTCGTGATCACCTAAGCATGTTCAACAACCGTCAACAACCAAAGAAGAAGCGAAAATCCCGCACCGCTTTCACCAACCACCAAATCTTCGAGTTAGAGAAAAGATTCTTGTACCAAAAATACCTTTCTCCCGCCGACAGAGATGAGATCGCCCAGTCTTTGGGTCTTACTAATGCCCAGGTGATCACATGGTTCCAGAACAGGAGGGCGAAGCTAAAGCGAGACATGGAGGAACTGAAGAAAGACGTCGAGCATTCCAAAGTGACCAACTCATCCAAACACATTATCGAGAACATTCACGATCTCAGACTTCTAAAGAAATCGAAGGATGGAAAAATACTTTGCACAATGATGCCCTGACGGTGACTTGTGCGATGTCTCATAGTCATTGCACACACCCTCGCATTTCTGCTTTCACCAGTGAAGAACTCTTTAACTACGATCGCTTTGAGCCAAACTTGCTGTCAGTATAGTAGGAACTGTTAAAAACACGTGCTCGGACAGATGATACATAGATTCTGATTTCTGAAAAGAGTATATTGTGTAGATATAAAGAATTACTGTATTACACTGAAAATTACCACTGTTCTTTTTCATATTTATGTTTGTTTGGTATTGAAGAATAATGAGAAGAAATAATAGTATTATAAATGTATTCGCACAAATATTATTTAAAAAAATTCACAGTCATGTATTATTTATTAACCTCATATGTAAGAATAATTTTTATTTTATTTGCAAGTTTTGAATTATTATTATTATTTCCTAGCAATATACTTTTCCCCATGTTTATATCAATTATCAAATTATCAATATTTATTATAATAACAAAATATTACAAACTAAGAATCTGTTCTTTAAAATAAGAATTAAATATAAACATTTCAGTAATCAATCGAAAAATTAACAAAACCTAAATATTTTTAAAATCACTGAGAATTTCTCTCAAAAGAAACTTTTATACAGTTTGCATTGAATTTTCCAATGCAAATTTGCTTTTTCTTTAAAAAGAAATATTGATAATATAGACAAATTGTAGTTCAAACGAAATTTTCCTTAAATTTTCTGTAACCTCTTTAAAAGATTTATTTTTCAGTAATATTCTATTGTATTTCCTTGTAAAAAAAGCCTGTGGATTTCATATGCGCTTTTTATTATCAAGTTGCAAATGAAGGGAAAGAAGTATATATAATATTTTTAAGAATACTGTTGGTTCCAAAGCTAGTGTATCTTTAAAAGTATTTTTACTGACTGACAGATCTAAACAGTATAGTTACAGCTCTTGTAATTTGTTGTATATATATTTATGTATGTGATGGTAAGGTAAACTATTAAAATGTCGCTTACTAGCGACAAATTTATTTATTTATCAAGTATGTCACTTGATCTTGTAGTTATTAATTTCGTTGAGAAGTTTCATGATACTATCATTATCATAGTTCGAAGTATTTTTGTAAGTACAAAAATTATAAAAATTCTTTACAATATTCAAAATACTATGCTGAAATATATTTTAAGCAAGTAATATAAGATGAAATTTTTTTCTTATATGGAATAACTATCTATGATGAGTTTTGAAGTCTCGATAAAAAAATATGTCTCATATCCTTATATAATTACAATAGTCTATGAATGTAATGTCTAACTTATTTTTACATTCGAAACAAATTTTTCAAAAATTTGTAATTAGACAAAAAAAAAAAAAAAAATGTTTGCATTTATTCTGTAGACATTACTAACTTAGAAGGGGGAGATAATTTTACTTTAATTAAGAACATTTTATTTTAAATTTGTAGATTAATTATTAATTATATCATAGGCCTTCAAAGTATGGTGATCTCCTGTAAACGCGAATAATTTATTTTGTTCATTCAGTAACTTGTTAAAAGAAATTAGTAACATTCAGTAGCACACACAAAAATTTTTCAAGGGGGGGTCCAGGGTCGAAGTCCACCATTTTAGTATCATGCTCCAATACTCCGCCCAACATATTCTTTTGATTTTGTCGATTTTCGGGAACAAAAACAATACAAAATTAATTATTGAATAAATAATTAGCATTAATTAATAAAATTAATTATTAATAACAAATACAGAATTAAATTTTACGTAATATATACATAGGATTATAACCAATCGAGAAAAAATCAAGGGCTATGGGGGGTATCCGGACCCCTAGGACACCCCCCTTGTGTGCGTCACTGGGAACATTAATACAAACATTTTAAGCATAGTATGCAAAATTGTGGATACCTTCTTCGGACAGTGGAGGTAAATTAAGATATTAAATCATTGGACACAGTATATGAAATGATATATAGCTTTCTAAGTACACAAATACGAGTATACCTAAATTCTACTATGGCAAGTGATAACAGAGAAACTCACATTAAAATAGAAGCGGTATTTATAAATAGTAAAACCAACATACCAAAGAAATTGTAATAATTTTATAATCTCGTGTTATAATCTCAAAAATTTACTTTCCATTGAAGTAAAAGAGTTAAAACATTTCCTGAGGAGGTATGCATTCATACGCCTTACAGTGATACAGAAAATCAACGACAGAGAAGTGTTAGTCCAAATTGTGAATTCTAAGATTAGTATTTAAAAAAGAAGGTCACAGATAAAGGGGAGCATTCAAACTCTCTTCAAAATAAGTGAACACTATACGCAAATTTCCAGCTCCAAAATGTATTAAAATATCTGAATATTAGTGTTCAGAGAAGATAATACATTTATATATATATAAAAAATCTTTAGTCATAAATCACTTTACATCGTAAGAAATGAGAATTACTAAAAAATCAAATTTTAATAAAATAAAAGCAATAAGCGACCATCATTTATAATTATTTTTATCTTGTTTCGTAGGGTTTAAATTTAATAAATTGAATTTTATGTTTAATTATACTACATAAAACTCATAATCATAACTGCACACAATTTCTAATGATATTATTATTATGACAAACTTAAAGAAACTGTTTATTGAGTAAATATTCGTTATATCTAGAATACAAAAAAATACTATATAAAAGTAGCAAAAATTAGAAAAAGAATTGTCATGAATGATGACATAAATCAATGCAATATGTACAAAATGTTCAAGATATAATCAATTGAGCAAAATATATAATCTAAAATTAAGTTTTATGATACAGCCTTAAAAAAATATTTTTAAATCTTAGTACTATAATGCTGTTGCAATTTAATTTATTTTTGTATTGATTAATGCAATTTTTGTTAAAAAAAAACCTTGTTAAAAAGCTTATATGTATTTTCTTTTCTATACCATTAATATATTTATTCCTCAGTTTTGTTTATAAAAAATCACACACACACAAGAGAAATGTATGATCTATAATACTGATTTTTGTACATTTGGAATCGTAGTAATGAAATGTCAAAAGTTATATTATTGATTTTTGTGTCATATTGGTATGGTAGTTATATGTATATAAGATATAAATTTTTCTGTAAATAAATTGTTTGAAATATTGATCTCTGTTTTTTCTTGTTTGTAAATATAATCATCAGATATTTCTGCATCTTTAACTTTTTACCATAAAATTAATCGAATTTCGTTTTATTCTTGAAATAAATTGCTCCACGAATTAACAACATTATAATTTACAGTCACTAATTTTGAATAAATTACTCTCATTTTAGTAAATTGTGATAAAGAACTTTCGTTTGTTCTTACACTAATTAATTAAATTATCCTTAGACGTGGAAGTTAAGTGTCAACAACAGTTTCTTACACAATAAAGCAGGTGTAATTTTTTTTTTTTTTTTGCACTTTAAAGGACCCTTTAGTAAAGAAATAATTTACGGAAATTTGTTTTTTGTCTTAAAAAAAAAGAAAAAAATAATTGAATTATGAATAATGAATAACTTTCATCAAAGAATAAATAAAATTTTTTTTTTATTATTCGGTAAAAGATAGTACAATTCATACAAAGCAAATAAAAGTTTTATTCTCTAATGCAATAGGAAAAATATTGTCTATAACAGGGATGGCCAACCCGCAGCACGCGTGCCATATTGTGGCACGACTGAGTTGTAACAGTGGCACACGAAAACTTATTGAAATTTTTTTAAAAAAATTGGAAAGATAATAAATATCAATTCTTTACAGTTTTATTAAAAAGCAGTTGTCTCAGGCAAAAAAATCCCCCATCAAAAAATTTATTTTAATACACTTAATATTGAATCACTATAAAAATTGTAATATAGAATTATGTGGAATTTTAGAAAGTTAGAACAACAAGCAATTTTCCAAATTTACATGATTTGGCTTTCAGATTTTGTTGTAGATTTGATCAACATATTTGTGAACAAACTTTTTTATTTATGAACTTAATAAAATCAAAATATCGTTAAAAACTAAGAGATACACGCCTAAAGCAACCTAATTTTGTTGGCATCTTCAAGAAATAACCCTACTATGTATGACTTAAAAAAACTACAAATTCAAAAACCAAATTAAGTATACACTGACTGTTTAATAATTATTTAGAATTAAATGTTTCAAATTACTCACAGTTTTATTTTATACCTAAGCTAACTGATTGGAACCTATAAAAAGGTTATCAACAATAAAACTGTACTTTTGTCTTCTTTATTATACTATTTTTAAATTTTCTCTACTTATAAGTAGACTTGCATAAAAAATGTGATATGTGCGTGAAAATTCTATAAGCCTATAAGTAACATTTCTTCTCCTTTTCATGTTTTTTGTTTGTTGGAAACATGGCATGGGGGTGTGTGAAAGTGGAGCGCACACAAACACATAATTTTTTTTTTATCCAATGGTGGCACTCTGCCCAAAAAGGTTAGCCACCCCTGTTCTATAACAAAGAATAATCCCTTTCTTACAGAGTATTATTTCACAATCAAGGCCTACTCTAGAAGTTTTGCCGCCCCGGACAAAAATGGAAAATACCGTCCCAATCACCAAAGCAAATAACTATAGTTAAAAATGATAAATTGTTCACACAGATACACACCGAAAAAAACTAGAGTCATTCTTGCGAACAAAAAGGCAGCATAGCAATATTATATATATATATATATAATTTTAAGTCAAAATGATTCCAAATTAAGGATATAATTACCTGTTATTTGGAACGAGTAAAATGCAACAAAAGGAATCGTCCATTTCCGCATGCTAATTTCTTCTAAAAAGAGTCTACTCTGATGGTGGGGATCACAAACATTAATTGCAACTTATAGAAATTACACTCAAAACTAAAATAAACTATCTCTTGTGACTCTATCTACTAAAAACTCTCATTACCCCTGTCCCCTTTTGGATAGCTGACATTGGACGTCGTATGGGTGAAAGGAATGTTCTTTGTGACCATACTTATGGATGGGGAGAAAGTTAGTAAAGAAAACTGCGTAAACTTATCAAATTTCATGATTGAACATGTACTCCAGACTCGAATTCTTAAGTTTCAGCACGGAAGAAAACTGACATTAAACATACAGAGTACAAAATAAGGAAGTAAGATACATTAAATGAAATACCAAAAATTCACACCCAATAATATTTAAGAAAATATATCAATTTTTTTGTAACAAAAAAAGTATTTTTAAATTCAATTAAAATGCCGCCCTCAGAATTTGCCGCCCCGGACAGGGGTCCGGTTTGTACAGCCCTAGAGCTGCCCCTGTCACCTTTCACCGATTGATTTTCGTTCAGTATTAAAAAATAATATCAATAAAGTTTTTGTGACTTTTTATAAATATAAATTAGGGTTTCTCTCTTCTACAACTTTAATACTTCCTTTAATTCACTTTTAAATATAGCTGAATTAATCCTTTTTTTACCCTTTAATAAATCCAATGGCATTTTTGCCTTTCCAACTTTCCTACATAAATATTTTCTTTTCAATTTTTCCGTGATACATCACGGTCACAATCTGCGTTTCCTTTACGAATCTTAATTTAATATTGAACTATAATTCCTTTTCCTATTAGTATCTATTTTCCTTTAAGCTTCCATTAATTCTATTTTCATTGATTATAGAGATATTATCCTGATATTCAAACATAAAATTATTTGATGTCATTTGCTTACCCATGAGGTAAAAAACCTTCTTTTCCTCAAGGTAGGCCAACCCACGGCACACGTGCCACAATGTAGCACGCCGGAGTTATGACAGTGGCACGCGAAGACTTACTGAAAAATTTGAAAATATAAAATATAACATTCTTTTTAACAATTTTACTAAAATGTCGTTGTCTCAGACAGAACACCTCAAAATATTTATTTTAAATATATTTAATTAATTGAATTACAATAGAAAAATATCATGTAAAGAATACTTCTTCATTCTTGTGTGTGTTGACTTTCCAAAGGAAGTGCCCTCACAATATTTTGGAATTTGGCAGAGCATGTTTTAAAATATCTGGAAGTAAACAATAGGCTGCCCGGTAAGCACTTGCTACTCAAGAATGAAGATAGGCTATGAGATTAAGCTTTTCTTACCAATACTATGGGACGTTTAAATAATTTAAATTTAAGATTACAGGGAGAAGAATGCGTTTCTCCAATCCTGGTTGGTCATATATCTTTTGTGAGCAAACTTTTGCATCTTTTGTCTCTATTTTGAAGAAAAACATTAACACGTTTCACAATAATGTAGAAACTATCTACCAAAGTTAGTAATGTTCCGGGCTATAATAGATTTAAAACTTTAATATTCATTTTAAAAGATTCATTCAGTATTAAGTTGGATGATTTCAAGATGATAAAAAAATGTTGATCTTTTCATAAATCCTTTTTCAATTTCTCTACAAAACGTTATTTGTTACCCTCCTGAAATCCAAATTGAAATTACTAACCCACAACACCATACTAAACTGAAAAGCAAATATAAGGAACTTATTTCAACTCAAGTGATCCAAATTATAAATTTGGAAAATTTGAACCAACAGGTGAGTTTTGCAAATTTACACAATTTGGCTGCCAGATATTGTTGCTGTTTTGGTTCAACACCTGCTAGAAAAAATGTTTTCGATTAGAAACATAATAAAATCCTAATATCGTTCAAAATTAACTGATATACTTCTAAAATAACCTAATTTTGTGAACATCTTGAAGAACTAATCCTAATATAAATGACTTAGTAAAAAAACAAATTCAAAAGTCACATTAAGGTATCCGACTACGTTCGGAACCGTGATTTTAAAAAAGCGCATAAATGGATAATTTTCATGATGTTTAGTGTCACTTAGATTAGAATAACTGTATAAAATTGTTTTAAGGACATTTTGACAAAAAAATTATTTATATACAATATTTCGGCAAAAAATTAACTTAGAATAACCTTTATTCAAAATGTTCTCCTTTTGTGAAAAATGCTTCTATTATAATAATATTTTGCCTGTATATATCTCAAACTTTTGTACAGAGGCTCAACTATGATTTTTGAAAAATTCACATTATTTTCAGAGTTACAACCAATTGAAATAATTATCGGCGTTTTTTCCCTAAAATTTCTCCCCTCTGTTGTCGTAAAACATGAATAAACCCACTTCTATGTTATATATTTCAAAAATTCTAGTTGAGTCTCTGTACAGAGGTCTGAACTATACACAGGTAAAATATTATTATAATAGAAGCATTTTTCACAAAAAGAGAATACTTTGAAAAGGGGTCATTCTATGTTCATTTTTTGTCAGAATATTGTACTTAAATAATTTTTTAAAGTAATACTATTCTTAAAACAACTTTATATACATTTTTTAATCTAAGTGACACTATAAATAATCATAAATATAATACATTTACACGCTTTTGCAAAACCACGGTTCCGAACGTAGTTGGATACCTTAAGCAAGTACTGACTGTTTAATTGTAAATTAGAATTAAATGTCTAAAGTTACTAATTTTTATTTAATACCTTTATTAACAATAAAACCTAAGTATTTATTACACTATTTTTAAATTTTTACTATTTAGACATACATAAGAAAAAGTATATTATTTGCGTAAAAATCCCGTAAGCCAATAAGAAACAATTTTTAACTTTTTTATATATTTTTACTTGTAGAAAAAGTTGGAGTTGCACTCATAATGATTTATCATCAGATACTGGCACTCTTACCAAAAAGGTTGGCCACCTCTCTGTTACATTTTTATTTGTTAAGAATTGATCAAGCAAATAAGAAAAGAAACACGTTTAATAATAAAAAAATTTTCTTGCATTTAACTGTTTATTATTATGAGATAAAAGTTAATAATTAGTATTTAAGAAAATTCCAACTAAGATTGATTTAAAATGCAAACTAAAATGTTTTTAGAAGTTGTTTAAGGATTAAGAGTTTTGAAAATTAGAAATAAATGTCACTTTTTCGAAATCTTCATCTTTTTATTGTAGTTGAATTCAGAAATAATTTAAAAATTAAATAATAAATATTAATAAATTATTAATTATTAATAATAAAATATTATTTAATTATAAAAAAATATTCCCTTATATAAAATATGCCCTTATTAATAAAAAAAGGTTCGATTTAATGCACTTATAGGTTAGTTATTTCAAGTTTAACGCAGTTATTGAATAGTTATGTGTGTGTGTGTGTGAGCTGTATCAATTAATATAATACAACCCAAATGGTTTAATATCGAATGCTATGCAGATATTAAACGAGATTTAAGTTTTGTTTCCAACACAAAAGTATGTATAAATTTAAGAAGCATAATTTTTAACACAGTTTATCCGTAGCTAGAATCAAATCAAGTTACATTCGAACAAAATTTTAACTTTCCAAACTAAAAATGTAATTTGTTTCATTTAATTGCACTAAATATTAACGAGCTGTTACACACATAAACACAAACAATTATTGTTTAATTTAGATCAATGCTAGCATTCTTTCTGAACAAACAATAAAATGATGTTCATTAATTAAAATAAAATTAAAGACATGAATGAAATTTACTACTTACTTATCTAATTTTCTTAGAACCAATGATCTTATATATATCTGCATAATATAGAAATATACAATTAATATAAAATCATGTACGATTACATTTGAAAGGTCACAATTTTAGTATTAATGTCTGACAATTTGATTACACACATATAGCATACACATTTATAATATTGAATTCTCTACTGATCCTTGCATATTAATTTAACTTATTTAGTGGTAATTAAAGAATTTACATAAAAACAACAACTGAAAAGCAGATTCTGTTATTTTTATGAGATAATTAAAAAAAAAGATGTTTGAATAAAACTGTGTTTATTTAAAAGGCAATTTTTTGGGGCAATATCAATGTTTTTTATGTGTTATAAATTGTATAAGATCATACATTTTGGATTTTGTTCAAAGCTAAAAAAATATCATTGATGCAGATTCAGACGACGAAAATGAAATGAATATTGCAGCTCCTGTTCCCACGTCATCCAAAATACGGAAAAACATGAAAAGTATGAGCAATTATTTAGACGCACATTCCAATGGCGAAATGAATAACAAAATGGACGACATCGAACAATTTGAAGCTAAAAAAGAATACTCAAAGAAAAATATCAGGTTATTTTGCAAAAATTCAAACAATGTTATTTTTTCCCCAAAAAAACTTGAAATATTTATATTAAATTTCATTAAGGTATTAAAAATTTTTTTATCCTTCATTGATTTTTGTAAAATACATGCGGATATATATATTCTGTCTCTTCAATTTCATGTTAAACTATGTTCACTTTATATATATTCTATGATTAATGAAACAGCAGGCAAAAGCATAAACCATATTTATGAGCCCTTAGGAATTTTAAACAAGTTTGAATATTTATAATTTTTAAAAATAATGTAATGAAATATCATTAATACGGTTAATAATACTGTAATTAAATATCGTTATTAATGATATTTAATTACGACTTCGAATTACTTATCTTATAAATATAAAATAAATAATTAAAAATCAAGCTTACATCATTTTTTCAAAGTTTGCATTTTATTTTAATACCTCAAACACAGACAATTTGTACTCTTTTCTCAAGAAACTAAAAATTACTTCAATATTTTAGTTTTGACTCATTATTTTTGGTTGAATTTTTGTTTTGGTTATTAATATTTATTCTTCTATCTTGAAAAAATAATTATTGGACAATTAAACTAACTTCCATTTTTTATTACTTCATCATGAGTATATTATATTTTTATTTCTTTTTCGTAAAAATAAAAGCTTTAATATGGCATGATGCATTCACGTGTGTGTCATATTTTTTTAAATAACTTCTACTACTATTATTTTCAACACTTTTATAAACAATTATTGTGATTGCTTAAGAAACAAAAATAAAAAGTCATACATAATGTGTTATGATAAAGAAAGAAAAAAAAGAAAGGATAAACATCTTCATATCCTTGAAAAGATTTGGAGAATTATTACGAAAATATTGCTTAATTTTAAGTCATCCTTTGTCTTTTTTATGAATTAAAGTTTACTTGAAGTAATTTTAATCATTCTTTAAATTTTATTTTATAGACGTTGACACAAAAAGAAAACAAGAAATTTTAAAAATTAAAAAAGACTAATTAAAAGAGATTAAAAGATTTAAATGCATGTTATTCACTTACTATGAGTTTGGAGTCAGATAAACATTTACCCCTTCTTTTAGTAAAGGTTTATTAAATACCACTAATGATATTACAAATATACTTTTTAAAAGAGCAGCTTATAGTTCAGCAAATCAGTTTCGCGTAAGAAATATTTTTATTTAAATGTAGTTTTACCAGTATGCTAGAAATATGCATTGTTTTGAAAATATAAAGAATCTCAATAAATTAGCTTAGTGATTATTTATGCTGCAATATGTGGATACCTTACACTAACGTTAATATTCTTTTAGAATTGTTGAACTCCTAAGATGACTTAACTCCTTTTACATTTGAGGTACTTTTTAATTGAATTTATTTTGTAATAAATTGTTGCAATTTTTACTGTTTTATAGAGCTCTACATATTCAACTACGTTGATGATTATATGTATAAGGGAACGACTTTGCATAAATACGCCTTTCATTATTAATTTATACTACATCTCAAAAATAAATTTACTGTAACCTTTTGAATTTTTCCTTTTAAATTCATTACAAATGTCTAATACATGGCGATAGATATCATATATAATGTCTTAGCTTAAATTAAAAACATAAAAATCTAAAGTTATCAAAAGATGCGCCAAATGTTATCAATTTATTTGCCAAACACGCCTGATAATTTAAACCAGCCTAAAGATAGGTTGCCAGAGATCACTATCCTTCAAACGAAGGATGATTTGCTAGCTCCCCCCGTTACTCTTTGTTTGAGTACCAGGAAGAACCATATCTATTAACGTCGATCTACATAATTAGCATTATTTACGCTAAGCGCTGACATAATCTAAAAATAGAAGCATCATTTAAAAGTCATCAAGTTAAAACAATAGAAAAGAATCTTAGTGGCTGAGGAACAACACTGTAATTATGGAAAATGATTACAGAGCGATTATTTGCAGGGGAATGGATTTTTTGGCACAAATTGTCCAGGCGTTTGCGCGAGGAATTCGATTTACGTAAGCAATTTATTCCTTCTAGGTACATAGATAATTATGAAAATGAGCTTCGTAAAGAACAAATGGCTTTTCAAGTTTATGAGCCGCAAACTTCTGGGTTTCTGTTTTGCGACTGAAGAATTCTAAGTAATGGCAGTTCATTGCTTGACAACAGCACTGAGTGATAAGATTCTACGGCATGATTTAACAATTTGTTTCACTGTGAAATTATCAAGTAAATTATGATTAAATTGTATTGCATGATAATAAGAAAGAAAGACATTATGTAGACAGAGAAACATTTATTATGTGAATTGCCTTTCAATTAAGATGTTTCTTTAGTTCCTTTAATAACTCCTATTATGTTCTGAATTAGTTTAATTGTAGTTTTGCAAGAAGCCTACACAATAGAAGTATGAAAATAAATTATCCAGAAAATTACAACTATTAATATTCGTAAAGGTCTATTTCATGTCTTTCTATAGGTTCTAATGAATTAAGATAACACGATAACAAACCAATTAATATTTCAACATATTATTGGAAAAGAGATTTTTTTCTTTTTAAATATCAACATGAATAAAGTTTCCTTGAATAATTAAAAAAAAAATACTCAATAATGTTTTCTGTTTTTAAAGTAACAAAGTTAATATATTAGTGCTTCAATTGTAAAATTTTTGATTTATACTAATAAGTAAGATAATACTATAGTGTTCGAATTAATTGGGACAAACATCTTTTTCTTGTTTAAGTTGGTATGTGATTACCAGTGATGACTCGAACTGCCTCAAACCAACTATATTTGTCTAAAAGTAGTGTGAAGGATCGACATTTGCTAAAATTTTGGTTTATAAATCATTGGTATTAGTGTATGGGTAGCTAAGCTGTGAGCCTTCCAGTGTGGCAGTTGAGCGTTCTACAATAATCGTTTTTAATGTGTGTGACTATGAGAGATATAGCTACTGAAGTTGTGGACAAATCAAGTGTTTCAAGAATTTTATGAACATTTCAGGTTTCCAGATCATTGTCTCCAAAAAAAAAAAAAGTGAAAATGTGGCCATAAACGGAAACCTACTCCAAGAACTAATAAAATTCTAATAATAAATAGGTAAATAAATCGAAGAAGGACAATCACAGACCTTCGAAGAGATTTATTGGGTTATGGTGTTGAAATGAGTACCTAAACTGTACGTAAAAGACTAATGGAAGTTGGCCGTGAGGCAACAAAACCGAGAAAAAGCAATTTGTAAAAACGTTTAGCATGGGCCAAAAAGTACTGATCATGGACTGTTAACGACTGCAAGAAGGGTATTTTCAATCATGAAACATATTAATTGGTCCAGGGATACAAATTAGGCGTAGTTTGAAGAAGTGATGGTGAAACTCTGCTATATCTCTCTACTATAATCTGCTACCTATCTACTCTAGCTACTCTGAAATTTATCTACTCAAGCTACTCTGCTATCCAATAGACTGTAAAACACCCTTCTAAGCAAATATTTTGAAATTTTTTCACAAGAAATTGCACTGTAAGCTTAGTTCCTCTTAAAGGCACAATAAATTCTGCCAAATACTTAGAAATGCTACGCAGTAGATTTTGTTCCATTCATGTAAACAATTGACGGGACATTTCAACATGTCTTGGTTCCTTGTCACACTTCAAAATTATTCCAAACTTTTAAACAAGAAAGTAAAATAAAAGAGCTTGATTGGTTTGGTAATTCATCAGAACTAAATCATATTGAGAACTTATGGTGTATTCTCAAGAATCTTTAAGCTAAGATGAACTGCACGACAACAGAACAAAATATAAAAAGTGTTATACAAGTGTGGTTCCACAATGAGGAAATCGAGAATATATGCGCTACACTAGAGGAATCAATGTCAACAAGTGCTGAAAAGGTAATTTCTGTTACAGGAGAACATTCTTCGTTCTTATTTTGAGATTTTTTTCAGTCTATTTAAGGTATATGTAAGGGTTAAAAGCTAAGGGTCTAGAAAAAATCGCTTTCTTCCATTTGTCCCAATTAATTCAAACAGTATAGTAACATCACAAGGAATTCATCTTTTCTTTTGACCAAAGTTAGAAAAGTAAAAAGGATGATTTATTGTGCTATTACCATAAATCATAAGAGCAAAATATTTATCTTCTTTCATAATACAAATGCATTCACAACAATTGAACCAAACTTTTCAATAATTCCTTATTATTTGAATAACATAATTAAAAAATAATTTTAGAGAAATAAATTAAATAAATTTGTAAATTTGGCCAATGCTAAGTAGTAGATATTTACTAGTAATAGTAATTTTAATCAATTTTTCATTCTGCATCTAAAAATGCTTGATAAATTAAAGCATACATGATACTTTTTAAAGAAAATTAAGAGTGATCGGTAATTCTTTTCAGTTATTTGCTAGAAAAAAGATTTAATAAGTCAGGTGATATAATATAATTTCCATAAAAATCAAATAAGTAATAATTTTGAGATTAAAGTTTTCAGTTTATTAAAACTTTTTTTAATTCATATTAAATGTTTTTAAAGTGATAAATCTCAATTTAAATACGTTTATCCATTTCAAAGAAAAGTTGCAATAATGGTGATTTACATAACGTTTTATTTATTTGAGTTTTCTAGCATTTAATTCAGTTTATTTCCTCAAAAAAAAAAAGGAGAAATAAATAGTATGGAAATGTATAAATATAATAGTATGAAATAAGACCATGAAAATAAATAATTTAAATAAAGACAATCACATTTAATTTGTGTTATTTTCTTGGTTATCAATGAATTATTTTTAAGGCATTTTAAAACTTAAAATACAATGTCTTATTTAAGGGAAAATTTGTTGAACTTTTAAAATATTTACATTAAAATTAGACATAACATGAAAAATTCCTTTAACAAAAAATATTTTTTCTTTCGTGTTCTTATGTTGTTTTTACTAGGACACGTTTTATCAAATTTAGTTTATTTCAGTCTTTTATGTTAACGTAGTTTGCAATAAAATCTTACATTTTCATTTTCGACAACAATCCGATGTTTTTTTTTCTTACAGTTTGTAGAAGAATTCAATAAATTTAATGTGCAGATATATCACAATGTCAATTACAACATGGATAAAGGATTCATCGTATTGATTTTATTTTACGAATAAGAAGACAAATTTGAGATATTGGAAGTATAACTATAGATTTCTTATTAATATTTGATTTGTATAATTAGTAAATTTATATTGCGGAACAGTGCCGATTTAAGCTCATTTTGGGCTCTAGGCGCAAAAGATCTACAGGTTCTCTTGGCTTTAGAGGATCGAAATTTATAACCAGAAAATCTGGTTAAGTCCAGATTATCCGGGCCCCGGGCCCATGGGTGCCTACCCCAAGCACCCAATGGATAAAACGGAACTGTTGTGGAATATAAATGTTTTGAAATGGGTTCGACGAATCAGAAGCAGCTAAACTGTATTTCAGCCCACGTTAAACCTTCAAAATTAAACTATAAAGAATAAGAATATCACAGCGCGCGCGAAGTAAGCAAAAAAATTAAAGAAACAGCTTTCTTGGATTCGTAGAAATCTTGTGTGCTATTTTTTTCTTTTATATAATGCAAAAGGCAACGATTTTTTAAACGTAACAAGCAAAGTGGTCCTTAACGGGGAATAGTGATTGGATTTCTCTCTTACCAACAGAAGTTAGGTTGTAAACACATGACCAGTTAAGAGAGAGAGATAACATGCACACTTGAAAGTTCAATCTGAAACAAAAAAATTCCGAGAACTATATGAAGAAGGATTACTTCTTATATGATTTCCTCGAAATAATGTGTCAACATTCGTGCAATGCATTGGGAAAATTTGGACATCTAATGCAACCCACATAACTTTGATCTAATAGTTGGTTTGAGAAATATTATTCAACCATTATAAAATGATTGCTTTTGAGAAAACTAATGGTTTTCTCCGTCATGCTGCCCTCCACCAGTGGCGTACACAAGGGGGAGAGTTTGGGGGTTCAAACCTCCCCCTATAGAACAACACATTTTTAATTTTTGCTGTAGAGATTATTCTTCGGCGTCTTCATCAATGTGCTTTTTAGTCGTACAGTACCCATCCAGTATAGTGGTTAGTGTAGCTGACTGCGTTGCCGTAGGGCCTGGGTTCGAGTCCAGGAGAAGGCATGAATGTTTGTAAATGTATAGCGTCTTCACGGCAGGGAGGAACTCTAAATAGCCGTCGAGCCGCAAGTCCTCTCGTGCGGTTTGTGGAAGAGGAGTGAGTGAGTGAATATTAACGTCGCACTATTCAGCTGCACGAGGGCTTTGGGCGACGGACTACGCAATTTTGAACCATGGTCAAGTGACGTGGACCCCCTCTCTTAACTACCACACCAACGGGAGGACGTTTCAGCTCTCGACAGATTTTACGTGCATCGCTGCCCTACACGGCGGGTCTTTTGTGGTACTGGACTCGAACTCATGACATGTCTGTTATAATCCGATACCTTGACCACTGGGCTACCACAGCTCGTTGTGGAAGAGGAAGAGAAGTGGGAGGCCCCTGAACACATTCTCCCTCAAAATTGGGGTGGAACCGAGCAAAATCGTTCTGTCACCTACATGGTGCTCAAAGCTAAGGCTAACGACAGGCGTTAAAATATAGCCATCACCGTGATGCATTTTGTGGACGTTGATCTGATGTTACTGTCGATCAAGTGGCATAAGTAATAACAACGACAACGTGTTTTTTAGGATGTACCCCCTCCCCCTCCTCATGAGAGAGGTCTTTGTACTTCACAGCCCTCCACCGAGCATAATCTATCAGGTAAAATTATATGGTTTATACACAATTCAGCAAAAAATAAAGCAAACATTAAATTGGTAAAAACAATGTTACCGAAATCTAGATATTTCTTTGTCGCCACCATAACTTGGTGGTTATGGTTACGGACTCGCGGCTGGCGTGTCATGAGTTCGAACTTAGTACCAATGAAGACCCACCATGCAAAGGAGGCTGATGCATCTTAAATGTGTCGAGGCCCGTTGGTGTGGTGTGGAAGTTAGGAGAGGGTGCCAGCTCAGGTGTCGTCCTCGTCACTTGACCATTTTTCAAAATTTCACGGTAAGTCGCTAAAAACCCTCGTGTAGCTGAATAGTACGACGTTAATATTCCCTCACTCACCCCCTGCGAATTTTTTTTTTTTTTTTTTTGGTATTAATGTACCTGAAGAACGTGGGAAAACCTTTATAGCATAATATAAAATATTGACCTCCTTATTGTATCGTGTAGGAAGCTTGCCGCTATCTGTATGTCAAACATCCTTTTCATACAATCATTTGTATTTCCACAGTTGAAAAGACTATTGATACCAAAAAAAGAAACGAAAAGAAAGAGAGAAAAAAAACCTTATCTAATTCTGGATAATTCACTTGAGGATCTGATTATGAAAAGCTTTTAAAACAGCCCCCGCTCTATCTGGACTTAAGGGAGCAGTGAAGACATCAACGGCTTCTACTAATCTCTGCCTTTTAACGCTTCCATAATTCCAACGCTAAGTAATTAATCACTTACGCGTTGTGATAGGCGCGCATGTAAACATCGACATGACGTCATATCAGGCGTTGACGGCTCAATTTGTCATCGTCGGTTATCACGAATGGCGAAGAAATTAATACCGCCGAGCCATATAAGGTCGCGGGATTGTGTGATTATGCCGCTGAAGGTCATGTGAGGGTTATGTAAAGGTCGCATTTCCGAAAAAGAGCGATGTAATTATACGGAGAAGATTAAGGATGGAGGTATAATTATGGTTTCATAATTAGTTTAATATCACAGGCTTGGCTGAAGAGAGGTGTGCATAACAGAAACTGGAATGCTTAAGGCAATTTTAATTCAGATGGGTATTTCGTCTTTTTCGTTTCCTATTGTTGTGTTGCAAGTGATTTCGTTTCAAGGTGGGACATTTGTGCTGGTTATATGGAATTCACATATAATTGCATGAAATTAATTTAATATTATGCATTCGAACTTGTCTTTTATTTGGTTTGCTGGTTTATTTCTTTATGAACAATTTCTAAGTCATTCATCTATATGCAATTTCCGTGACTTAAATAATAACTATATATAAATAAAAATGATTCGCATTCCTATTACTATCAAGGAGAGATATTTGAATTTTTTTTTATTTTTAAAAGAGGGTCTTGAAAGCTATTAAAAAAAATAAAGATGAACATTTTTGAAAACGGCCCAACATGTTTTTTAAATCCCTGAGTAATTCTTTTCTTGAAGTGTTCGTTTGAGTCAAAACCTAAACGAAAATATAAGGGCTTACTTACCATGCAATAGAGCAGCGATTCTTAAACTGTGGTCCACGGACCCCTGGGGGACCGCAACGCCTTTCTAGGGGTGGGGGCGCAAAGGTCTCTCATCTAATGTTCATGGAAAAATTGGAAGAGATGTGCCACCTTAGACTAGATCACAAAATTGTCTCCAATAAAAATATTTACTGAAGCCCAGTTGCTGAGTGCAACGCGCTTCCAATCCACAGGTTCGAAGCCTAGACTGGGCAAGGTTGACTCAGCCTTTCATCCCTTCAGTGGGTCGATATAAATGAGTACCAAGCTTGCTTGGGAACTTAACACTGGAGGTTTCGCGTCAGACTGACTGTTGTT
>BMAV01022499.1:763143-776829 GCA_019973955.1 Trichonephila inaurata madagascariensis
AAAGATGAAAGCACATATAATATAGTATTAAAAATATATTTTGAATTTTTTTAACGAATTCCGTGATATAATTAATAAATATTAATTTACATTTTTTCCTGTTTGTATATTTCAGAATAGTAGATTAAAAATTTCACTCATACATATTAAGTAGATTAAAAAAATACAGTTAAACCTTTATTTATAACGAAGTCGCTAAATCGCGAAAATAAGGTTCATTATGTGGAAAAATCTTTAAATAGAGATTCATTTCTCATATGTTTTACTTTTTTGGTTCCGGGGAAAAGTTCGCAGATTAGATATATTCGAAAAAAAGAGGTTCGAAAAATGGAGGTCCGACTGTACTTAGGTGTGAATCTGATGAAACGATAAATAAGAAATGGTCCTTTATATTAATGCTTCTTTTTAAAAGAAATTTTTACCATTGATAGATGTATGAATTTTAAGTAATTTTTTAAATACTTAAAGGGCTGTGTAATATATTTTATGTGATTTGCTCAATAAAACGGAATCCATTGTAATATAGTTTGGAATTAAGGTATCCGACTACCCTAAAATCATGGTTTTTTTAAAAAAATGATATATATATATACGATTTTATTTTATAGGCCATCTTATTAGCGTTACAAAAATACCAGTATTTTTATTTTCAATTCACTAGAACAAAAATTACAATGGTTTTAGTAAAAGCAGATGCCATTACTTTAAGCAAGATGTCATACTTTAAAAAGCGTTTTACTCGAAATGTGTGTTTTTTTAAATGCTCAAACGGGGACAGCGATTGCTCAAAAAGTTTTTAAAAAAATTTTCTGGCATTTTTTGTGTACGTTCTGTATAATAGTAGAAGTGTTTTAACCTTCACATTTATCAATCACTGTTTCATTATAAAATTTACAGTTATTTATGTGAATATAATTATTTTTTTAAGAAATTTCATATAATAACTAAGATAAAGTGCTCTACTTTTTGTAAAAATTAAAATATCTCTTATCCTGAAGGTCATTTCAAAAGGAAAAGCAAAGTAATACAAAAAAAATTGAGAATTTGTTCATTTACTATTAGTACACAGAGCGGGCCTCGTTTACGTAATTTTGTGCCAATTTTTACCCATTTTTTTCCCATTTTAGTAGTAATAATTTATTTTTCTCTTCTTAATTTTAGCTTATTCTTCTTAAAATGTACTAAATAAATCTAAAAACCACATTATAAAAAAGTTGTCACAAGTAGTCGGATAACTTAAGGCAGTGATCCGCAACCCCCGGTCCGCGGACCAGTGCCGGGCCGCCTAAAGAACATTAAACTATTGCCATTTTATTTAAAGTGGTGCATTTCTCTCGGATTTTTGCAACTTTCCACGGAAATCACTTTATATCCCACGTTAAATCCCTCTTATTCATTTTTAATGTAACTTTATTTTATTCTGAAGGCATTTTTATAAATGTAACTAAATTAAAATTGTTAAATAAAAACAATCTAAATTATAAGCAATTAACGTGTCCCACCCTCAGCGGGTCGCGGTAAAATTATCAAACTTTGACCGGTCCGCAGCGATAAAAAGGTTGCGGAGCAATGCCTTAAGGTATCAGAATACGTTCGGAACGGTGATTTTAAAAAAGCGCATAAATGGATAATGTTCATGATATTTAGTGTCACTTATATTAGAATACATGTATAAAATTGTTTTAAGGACATTTTGACAAAAAAAAATTATTTAAATACAATATTTTGGCAAAAAATTAACTTAGAATAACCTTTTTTCAAAATCTCCTTTTGTGAAAAATGTTTCTGTTATAATAATATTTTGTGCCTGTATATAGCTCATACCTCTGTACAGAGGCTCAACTATGATTTTTGAAAAATTCACATTATTTTCAGAGTTGTGACCAATTGAAATAATTATCGGCGTTTTTTTCTTAAAATTTCTCCCCTCTGTTGTCGTAAAACATGGATGAACCCACTTCTAAGTTAAATATTTCAAAAATTCTAGATGAACCTCTGTACAGAAGTCTGAGATATATACAGGCAAAATATTATTATAATAGAAGTATTTTTCACAAAAGGAGAACATTTTGAAAAAAAATTTATTCTAAGTTAATTTTTAGCCGAAATATTGTACTTAAATAATTTTTTATTGTAATAATATTCTTAAAACAGTTTTATATACATTTTCTTATCTAAGTGACACTAAATATCATAAATGTTATCCATTTATACGCTTTTGCAAAATCACGGTTCCGAACGTAGTCGGATACCTTAAGCGTATGAAAACTTTTTCAGTGATAAGATGAAATTGCAAAGTCAACGTAATTATTGTTAAACTGTAGTAAATATGTGTGTTTTCTAACCATTCTCTTTATTTTTTCTCTTTCTCATCTTATAAAATGTTTCTTTGTATTTTTAGCATAAAATGATATTTGTTTGAATTTCATACAATCCTTCTAAATCAATTATTTCATTATTCAAAGTAGTGTTCAATCCCAATTAATAGGCTGTTTAGTACTATCATACCCAATGGACTCTCGCTAAATAATAAACTGATCAAACCAAGTTTCCGGTCCCGTAAAATCAGCCAAATGCATTTTTCATAAAAGGAGAATATTTTGAAAATGGGTCATTCTATGTTCAGTTTTTGTCAAAATATGGTACTTAAATAATTTTTTATTGTAATACTATTCTTAAAACAATTTTATACACATTTTCTAATCTAAGTGACACTAAATGTCATAAATGTTATCCATTTACACCCTTTTGCAAAGTTACAGTTCCGAACGTAGTCGGATAACTTACGAAGCTGTTTGTGCTTCAGGCCTTCATCATTGTTTGAAACACAAGATCCGGAACAAAAACAAATCTGTGCGGAGGTAAAATAAAGAAATATTTCCATTCATTCATCATGCATTTCTTTTGAAAACAATCATCCATTTGCTTGCATCCAACAACTATGACTGACTTGCGACCGTTACAGATTTATGACAATTCAATTTCACGTCCATGCATTATGATCAACTACCGCAGGTGCTATAATGGAAGGGAAAGAACTAACTCTATCCCACGATCAAAATAAAGTTGGCAAGTCGCTGGTACCGCAGGTAGTCATTTAAAAGTCATCCACTATAGTGATAGAGTTATTGAGGATGAAGACCAAAGGACGATTGTAAGAACCGCCTCAGAACATGAAGTTTAGAACCTCAATCGCCCTCTTTATACCGGAAACGAGTACTTAAAAATATATTTTTAGTTCCATGTAATGGGGTTTCCTTAATCGCTGAGGATGGTTTGGTACGTGTGGTCGAATTCAATCACGACTTTTTCATTAGATACATTGCTCACGTATCAGTTTGGCCCAAGATGGGCCAAAAGAAATTGTTCTTCAACAATAGAGGAGACGTGAGACTGTTATATTCTCGGAAACGTCAATTGTTTTTAGGGCGAGCGTTTTATTACTATGATAGGGCTATTAACACGTCTGGATGATACATGCATCAAAGGCAATAATGAGCATACTTCGTCAGTTAGTGATGGGAAACACATATGGTACATATGGTCATCTATGTCGCTTTAATTTGCCGAGTGAAGGATTAAATATTTCACACCTGATACTCAGTGGTATAAGTTATGGGTTATACATCAAATATGAGCGATGAAAAGGAATGGAGGTTAATTATATTTTTTGTTTTGTATGAACTAAATTCCATTAATCTACGTATATTTCTATTCTGGTATGAGTTAATGGTAGAGAATTCTGGAAAGATGAATATTAAAGTACTGTTCATTGTCACCGGTGCATGTAAGTAGTTTTATGGTTGATTTAGAATCGATATTAACGTGCAAATGTGATATATTTTATGCCCCAATACAGGACTTTTAGAACCTCTACTGCTTAACATAAAATAAAATTAGCCGAAATTCAGAAGAGTAAAAGAAAACAAAATAAAATTTTAGCTTTTGATCTTAAAAGTCAATTGAATACATTATTTTAAATCATTCGGCAACATATATTTGTTTTAAAATTCGTAAAGCAACTTTTTTAACAGGAATTAAATTTTATATCTTTATAACTGAGATATGTAGGTACTTTAGAAGTACATTTTAAATCATTTTACACGAAATATAGATGTAACAAAAGTAATTTGCCCGAGGAGAATCAGCATTCACTGCATTTTTGTAGAATTTTATAATGGTGTTTATAACCAAACTAGTCATAATTTTTCTTCGACCAAAAATAATTATAAATTTAATTTTGATGCTACTTTACAATAGAGAATTTATAGCGCAGTCACAGTGAAATGTTCCTACAACTAAACGTTTTGCTTTTACTTTAAACTCAGTTTCGTTGCGCTGTCGAGTGTCGTCCAAGTGACTTGATCACGGTTCAAAATTACGAGGTCCGTTAACACTAATCTTCGTGTTGCTTTAAATTGCGATGTTAATAGACATTTATGCATTCAATTACATTATAAGAAAATAATAATTAAATAATTCACAAAAACACCTCTACTCGAAACAAATTTATGAAATTTTTTCAATTTCACTTCATAATTCGGAACACAATTCGTGTTTTATGCAATTTCATAGCTTTATCAAGTCAGCTCGGTGGCTTAGAGGCTAAGGATGCAGGCTCGATACCGGCTGGAGTAGATAGATTTTCTGGATTTGGAAAGCGTAGGCTCTCATGTCATATGATTATGTGGCATGTAAAAGATCGCTTCAGTATCAATTTGGCTTTGGTATTCTTTGCAAAATTAAATCATGGCAATATTAAGCATTCGACGAGAGCTTAGATTAAAATTAGTTCAAGCGTCAAAATTTGATAGCGAGAATTGCCACTAGATGGTGTCACCATGAAATGGCTTTCACATTTGAGAAAAAACACTTGCCGTTATTGGCAACTTGCAAAGGCTTAGTTGCCAATATGTTGCTCATTTGGGAAAAAACTTTATGAAAATTCTATGTGAAGATTACATTTAACTTCTTACAGAATTTTGAAAAATAAATATTTTGTATCTGACTAAAACATAATTATATACATATTTTCGTCTGAATAAAGCTTCCATGTGCGTGATGACTTTTTTTTCAATTATTTTTTGTTTCTATGAGTCAAGGAAGTGTGAAGTGATATGTATGACGAATTCTTAAGTATTCCTACCTCATAATTATTTAGAATTATTCGAACAATATATATTATTTATTTGACGGATATTATACTAAGAAAAAAGTCTACAAAAACTTATTGAAAAACAATGATTTTATATAACATAATACCAAAAAGGATAAAAAAAAATAACTATTTAAGCCTTCTTATTGCATCGAGTTTAATTTAATTTCAATTGCAGTATTGAAGTAAACATTTTTTTTTCTCAATCCAGTCAAAAGAAAATTAAATAAGTTATCATATAGTAAATCATTTTGGCTAATATAAGTCCAATTCTTCATAAGAAAACCAAACTGTGATATTAGCTACGAATAAATAGCCAAGGAAATTTCATTTACACATCGACTTATTACATATCCTTCATTAATTACCTTCTAATCATTATCACTCATAAAGAATTAATCTACAAAGAAAGAAAGAGGCCGACTATCTCAAGAAGAAATTCAATCCCATATTGGGCCACATTAACATCAAAATGACATTAATTTCTAGCAATCAAATCCTACTTCTGCAGCGTTTGGCCAGCGGCTTTATAAATCAAAGTCAGGTTGAACCGTCGAATTATCTTTATATAGATAAAGAATAAATAATCCACGGTATCCATTATTCATCGTTAAATTATTAAGAGGCAGAATTGAATTATTACCTGATAGGAGATATTGAATCTCGGAATACAGCTGTAATAGAGGAAATTGTTTTAAACCGAATAGTGGCGTTTCTATCGCTCTCCCCGCGACGATAATGATCGTGTTAAGTGCTATTCTTATCTGTATCAATCACTGTTGACCCTTCGGGGGATACTCTACAAATTATGTTGCATTTAGTGAGGTCTTCGTTGCGTTGTGTGCTTCGCATGGCTAGAAAATAGTACTAGAATTAATACAATTAATTCAAGAGAGCTGACAATGAAATATTTTCATCCTTGCTAGTTCAAAATTCATCTTTCTTCCTTTTTTTTTAAAAAAAATATGCATAAAAGAATATACTATATATTTAGTGTAAAAATACACAATTCATAATAAACACATCAGTTAAAAATTTAAACAGAATTTATTTTTTCCGTAAATTTTAACAGAAAGCGGAATTCTATTTTTTTACAAACAAATAATATATATATATATATAAAAAATTTAAGTCAATTCCTACTTAAATCAACAACAAAAAAAGTTTTTTTCGTTACTTTTTATTGAATAATTACAATTGAATATTAATATAAATATGTATATACATATGGCACACACACACACACACAGAATCACAATATTAAGTGAAAAAATAGAAAGCAATTTACCGCGTTTTCCTTTCAATATATGGTGTTGGAATATTATTTTTGTGTTTGTTACTATTTATTCATTAATTAAATTTAATTATTCCAATAAGATAGTGTGGTAAACAGAAATAACACTCCCAGAAATTAGGCCATCCCAGGTGAGATTCGAACCCACGACTTACGGATTAGAAATCCAACGCGCTACCCATTGCGCTACAGGGACACAACGAGCGATTTTCCTTTTTATATATGATGTTGGACTATTATTTTTGTTACTAATTATTCATTAATTAATGAATTTATATTTGAAAAAAAAAACTGTTTTAACATCACGTGTCATCCACTAAAAATCTAAAAAATTGTATTTGAACCTGAGCAGATGAATAAAAAGTATTTTATTAACGACTGAAATTTTGAACAAGATATATAAATAAATAGATAAATAATTAAGTGTATATATAGAGAAAGTGAACTAACTGTAGGAATTGTGAAAAAAATTTGCCTTTTGCATTCACTGATTTGAAATTGTATAATTTACAAATACATGTTTTCCTCGAACATTGATACTTAAATTCAGATTGTTGTAGATTATAATTTCTTTATGCTTATTCAGAAATGATTTATGTTCTTTACCTGTGTGAAAAGATTAGAAAAACCATACTACAATTGCTAAGAGTGCATTAAAATGTTCGAATCAATAAAACTAATTATTTAAATTTGTAATAGTGGTAAAAGTCATATTTGTTAAACACTAAATTCAATATCATTTTATCTGAATTATGCATTTCTGTCCTTAAATAAAAAAATTAAAAAAAATAAATCTTGTTTCATTGATACTTTTTTTTTAAACTTTTCTCAATGTGTTTCTTCACATTAAATAACTTAAAATTTTGTAAAAAAGAAAAAAAAAAATCGTAATAGATCCAAAGCCAGCATTCAATAAAAATAATCAAATAAAATGTTTGCAATAAAATTCATTTGAATGAACACGGAGTTTAGCGTAAGGCATTGAAAGAATTCGTATAGAAAAAACTATGTATTATATAAATTTATTGGTGTAAGATTAAGAAATGCCTAATATTGTCAAAAATATATTTGAGAAGTTCTTTATTAAGATTAACTTATATAATCTTTACCAAGATGATCTTGTAATAAATATGCTGTGAAATGACCAGAAAACCTTCAAGGAATGTTTAAACAAAAATAGAATGCGCCTATTTTCTGTAGTGAGTGTGAAAACGCATATTACAGTATTAACACATATTTGTCATCTCTTTTGAAGGAAAAAAATATTCTTTAACAGGAGGAAGTGAGAATAAGTTAATCAAATTAACCACAGTATACAAATACTAGTATTTTTAACTGATTTCCCTAAAATTATGACTACACTTTCAGATATTAACTACAAAATAATAATAATAATCATAATAATAAATAAACAAACAAATAAATAAATAAAAGTACATAAAGGTATTCACTTTGCATAAGGAAAATATCAAATCATCTTTGCATAAAGAAAATACCGAAGTTTTCTTTTCAATGCTTTACTGTGCGAATTCATTGGCACACTATTAGTTCGGCGCAACACATCGAGTCTATACGAGATTTCTACGCCCGTTCTATGAAGCCTTGCAGGATCAACAATCTGAATGGACACTGTAATTTACCTTTTCATTTCATCAGTGTCACTAATTAAAGATTGGTAAACAATGTTTTTCATGCATCCTTACAAAAAGAAGCGTCAAGAGATATAGATGGCCGTGGTATGGATGTCCTCTTTCAATAAATCGCTCGGGGAGCTCCTTCTAACTTCCAAATTCCTGTGTGATGGTGTCCCATTTACGCTACACATGTATTGCAGATTTAAATTTGATAAACTACGCTACAACTTGCGCTTGTTCTTGCGGTGAAGCTATTTTGAGACGGAAGTGTTGAAAAACGAGAACGCTGCGCCTTATCCATTCAGTTAAACATAAATTTTAATCCTTGTTGTTGTTGTTACTTATGCCACCTGATCGAAAGTAACATCAGATCAAGGCCCACGAAATTCATCGCGGAGCTAGATTTTCACTTGTCGTTAGCCTTAACTTTGAGCACCAAACAGGTGATACAAAAATTTACAACCCTACTTTACGATATTTTTGCATCTGGGTATAAAAAGTTATCAAAGCTTCCTGTGTCGAATACTTATTTTGCTCTTGCCAAACTGCTTTTGAAAATTATAATGGTTATTTTTTTGCTTAGGTTTGTCTTTGTAAATACAAAATCTTCTACATTAGAAACAGAACTGTTATGTGCAACAAATAAAGAAACATGACTTCGTTGTTGTTACATATTAAGGTGTTTAAAGTCAATATTCGCAGAAATCGTTACCTGTCGAATACTTATTTTGACCACTGTATAAAAAAAGTTGTGATCTAAGAACGCATAAAATGTACCTGGTTAATAAAACGAAACTATTAATTGTAACCAAATTATGAAAGCTTTATTAATAAACCATAATAAATAAACAAAAATTGTAAAAACAAAACAATTAAAAGATGGTTTAAGTATATCAGACTTTTAGCATTATACATTCCTAGTGTGATGGATGTTCTGCTAACTTGAAATAAGATAATGGATATTTGGATCCAATGTTGTTACTGCAAGACGGAGAACTACATTTATTTCAAGCTAAGTTCGGTACCATGTTTTGATGGCTGTGTTGTTGTTGCTTCTTATGCCACCTGATCTCGACTGCGTCAGATTCAGGCAAATGAAATTCATCATGGTAAGAGGCTAGATGTACGCCTGGCGTTGGTGGTAGCCTTGAGAACCATACATTTTACAGTACAATTTAGTTCGGTTCCACCTCAATTTTGAGGGAGAACACACTGGAGATGGTCAAGGGCCTCCCATCTCTCTTCCCCTTCCACCAACCTTACGAGAGGATTTGCGGCTCGACGGCTATTTTTTTTACAAACATCAATGCCTTCTCCGGGATTCAAGCCCAGGCTCTTCATCACAGCAGTCAGCTTCACTAACAACTATACCAGATGGGCGGCCCATTTCTTTATGGAACATAAGAAACCGTAAGTGAAAATCTTTGTTCCTTTTTATTCAACGTTTTTAAAGTGTATTCACTTTTGGATCAATGGATGCAATATTAAATCTCGAAATAATATGAATTTTGATCAAACTTTTCTGATTAAATAAAAATGAATTCAATTTTGTTGATTCAATTTCTAATAAAAAAATATTTGAAATTTTCATTTTAAACTGAAAATAATGGCTTTATTCCAAAAAATTGTTATTTTGGAGTGAAATATTACAGAATTATTCATAAAAATTTAAGCAATAAAATATTTATTGCTTAGAATATTATTAAAATATGAAAAATATCGATATTTTTTACATTAAAATAATTATTTATACCTAAAACTATATAAATGTTTTATATTTTTTGAAATCAGTATTTTAAAAATTCTGTAATTGTTTTAATTACACACAATAAATTTAATCATATTGCATACATTTGTGAATTTGCGAGCGTTTATGTTTTTTTCCTTTTTTGTACAACTTTATTAGCATAAAAATATGGTCTAATAATATATTTATATATAATAAATAATAATTTGTTTTACAAATACAAGCAATTGTAATTTTTAAGCCACAATTATAGCAATGAGTAAAGAATATTGCATAAAAACGAGTTGATTATTTTGTTATAAGTTTTTTTACACCTTTAAGGAAACTTCCTTCAGTTAGTTGTAATAAACTTCAAAAATGCTTTTTTGAAAAAAAACTAGAAATAATAGTTTGACTATGTATATGATAACATCTGATGATACGTTGATGGAATCTGTCTCTCAAATATGTCGCTGGAAAGAATCTGAAGCCGGATGAAATTCTTAATGTGTCATATACGAGATGATAAATCACTCAGAAACGAGTTTGAAATTACTGAACTGTAGAAAATTCGACCATTTACCAACATTTGTTGTCGTTATGAATCCATATATCTATTTAAAGTGGGTATTTTTATCTTCTTACTTTCTTACTGAAGGAAGAAGACATGATTTTATGATGAGTTTTTCAAGTGATAACATTATAAAGTACACTGTATAAATGTGCTGACTGGTTTTATGCGACAACTTTGTAGAATGTTGACCTTGCAGTCTCAAAAAATGAATATTTTATGAAATAGGAAGTACGTGGAATGGTGAACACGCACACACTACTAAGAAACAGCTATAGTGTTGTGCAATACATTTATTTAAAGATGCAGTTTAACTTCATTATTTTAAAATGCGGCACATATTTCTTTTGATTTATCTTTACCTTTGATTTATTTTTAAAATTATCACTTTTATTATTTTAAGTCTACTTCTGTTGGAAACTTTAAAATGTTTTTTTTTAAAGTCACTTATTTTCTTTCTGAGTTATTGGTAGAAAAAGACTAGAACTATATTTTTTGATGATGATGATGTATCCATAACGGAACCATATCAGACAATAAGTATCATGGGCCTAGATGACTGTTTTGGAAATATGTTTAGTATTACCCATATAGAGGTTTGTTGACGAAAACAAGACCCCTATTTCTTGCAGAGCAGCAAGAATAATTGGACAGTCAAAAATATGAGCAGGTGTTAGCTCTGTATCTAAACAGTTACCACAATTTCTATACATTTTTTTAAATACTGAAGTAATATTTAAGTGTATTTTTTCAAGCAATTATAGAAATATTTCATAAGACGTATCAGGAAACAGTACTTAAGTTTGTTTAACCCTTTATAAAGTCATGGTGAGAAAATTCCCCACCAACTTAATTAATTTTAATATGACTATGGGAAGTTATTTTCCCATCTATGATTTGCGTTGCTAGCAATTCTGCTAGTACGACAACTGATATCTGGATTTTCATATCGTAAGTACAAAGGAAGACCCGTAAATTCTCTGAACAGCAAGACAACTTTTTCAGATGACGTAAGATTGACAACAGTTGGTGACCATATGCAAATTTGACAAAAAAATATAGACGTTGCCATTTGTGCTCTACTAAATTATAAAAGAACAAGCTACGTTTGTATAGCTTGCAATGTCCCACTATGTATTGGTCTTTGTTTTCTGAAATTTCATGGGGAGTAGTATGTATAAATTCTTAAACTTTTGAATAAAAAATATATTTAATTTGTAACTCCTATTGTAGATTTTAGTATTTGAAAGTTATATTTTATAAATATCATGCAATTAGGTATACAAAGAAATGCAAAACATAGGATATTCTACCTATATGTGGGTGGTGGAAAACATACTTCCATCAAAAAAATGCTCTTAAAAATCAAATTAAGCAACAAGCTAAATTAATTCCTTATTATGAATCAATCTAAATCATAAAAATATTTTAGAATAAAATTACTAGTACTAAACACTAGTAAAAAGCTACATTTGTAGGAATTTTTCTTTTGTAGCGTTCTATCACACTTTTACATCTACAGAAAATAATAAAATGTTAAATTAATAATTAACTGAATCCTTTGTAAATTATTTCGATTATTTTGCTGGCAACAGTTCATTTCCAAATACTTTAAAGTAAATATAGGAATGATACAATAAAAAGCAGTTCTAACAGATCCTTAATTCATTTATACTGCTGACAAATGGTACATTGTCATGCAAATCATTAGCATTAAATCTTGTGTGGAAATTTATGGGATGAGTATGCTGATCGGTTTCATCTGACATAATGCAAGAATTATCAGTCGTTTATCTGTCACCAAGTAGTTGAATTATGCTGCCCATTTAGAAAAGAAACAATGACCAGTGCTACCGCAATGCAATTTCGAGAGAGAGCTACAAGAAATAATCGAAGGGAAAACATCCCGAATTACATCTTTGTATTTCGCAGCACATTTGATCAGGACAAGAGTAGCAAATTGTTCATCCTGCGATTCTGCAAGTCAACGATGCTTATCTGAAGATTGTCGCCAAGATAAGTCACTTTTATGTCGAGCTGGCGACTTTTTAACTTTTTTTTTTTTCCTCTTTCGTCTTTTCTTTGAACGCATCGTTAATTTGCAGTGAAATGGGATCTTAATCGAGGACTTCGGAAATGTTTGACAATGGAAATACTTTTGGGTTCGCATTTCGTAAACTAAATGAGTTCCTCTGAATGATGGAATTAGAGAAAAGGCGTGTGAAGTTGGTAAAATGTAAGAAAAGGAGAATGATTTTTTTTAAAAAAATACACTCACTAAACGAGGTCAAAAACCTCGTTAGTGCAGTTCGTCTCATTGTCTAAAATCTACATGAGTAATTTCGAAAGAAAAGGATTTTAAACAATTGCAGTATTTGATTTAACAAATTGCAGGTTTCTGTACGGAAAAAAAATGCGGAAATGAGCTTGTTAATTGAAATACAACAATGGTGTATTAAAATGACAAAGCGACAAAGTTTTGTAAAAGTGAATTTTGTAGAAAAAGAATTGAAGCCAAAATATTATTTTATAAAACAATGAATGAATAAAGTAGGGCGAAAAACACATTAAGGATTCAAGACAAAGGTTTGTAAAAAGGTCGCAAAATGTGGCTTTAATTTCCAGATTTTGAAACTTCAGTGTCACATCATGAAATTGCCATAAATTAAATTTAATAATACTTTTTAAAAATTAGTAAGGGAGAGGAGATTTTTTAAAAAAAATTTTACTCACTTCAAGACTGAATAATACAAAAAGTTTGATTTTTTTCATAAACTATATTCATAGATTAATTTCCCCCAAAATTGAAAGAAAAAGAAGAGGATTATTCTTCAGTATTGAATAATTATAAATCACTTGACTTTATGTGATGAGGAAGCTTTGGGAATTTTCGAGAGAAAGATCTTACGCTGCATTCTTGGTGGGATCCAAGTGAATGTATCATGGAAAAGAAGACCTAACTTGGAACTCTACAAAATTTATATATGATATTGTAAAATTTATCAAGTTACAGAGACTTAAATGGGCAGGTCATCTGGTTAGAATGAATGAAGATCGTTGCTGCAAGAAAATCTGTCAAAGCCCATGGAAAATAGACCTCGGGGCAGATCCCCGTTAAGATGGATTGACTGCGTATAAAAAGGTCTAAATATTTTAAAGGTCAAGAATTAGAAAACAGTTGCCAAAAGTATATAGAGATACCTGGAGAAAACTTCTGGAGAAGGCCAAAGCCCACCTGGGGCTGTCGAACCATTGAAGAAGTAGAAGAATTATATATATATATATATATATATATATATATATATA
>BMAV01022499.1:777057-801377 GCA_019973955.1 Trichonephila inaurata madagascariensis
CAATAGAGGTTAGAACATATGCAAGGATTGATAGATCATGTACAAAACTATCCATAAAAATATGTTTATGTATAAAAAAAAGTTTTACGTGATGATGTAATAAATTTAGAACTACATAATATATGTAAATTACAGAGTTTTACAATTTGAGCAATGAGTAGGGACAGTTGTATAATTTGTACAATAGGGGTTGAGGACAGGCGGACAGAGGGTACTCCCCCTCCCCTAGTAAGTTTAAAAATAGAGTTTTTATTTTAAAAAAGTAATGATTGTGCAACTTAATTAAACATATGCCGTCCAGGCTTGAAATGAAACTGATTTTTTTCTTTTCTTGATACTTTTAATTCCTACATAGAAGTAAAAAAGATACCACTTACTTTTCATAAAATTAACTTGTTACTTTTTTTTTACATCATATTGAATTTATTTTCAAAATTATAATGATCAACAATATTTTTTTAAATGATAATAACGATTTGAGAAAAATCTTTCATATATGATCAAAGAAAATAGTTAAGTTTTTCTTTCCCGCGAGTGAAAGATGAATATAAGTATAAATAAATAAATAAAAAAAACAATGCTAAGAAAAAAAATATATAATTTAATTCTCTAATTCAATTTTGAAAAGGAATTACAGACAGTGCTATTATATGCAAATATTAAAATTATTCCATCAAAAAATTAAACCAAATATTTAATGATATTAAACAAAAAACATTAATGAAGCATTTATTTTAATTTACTACTTTCTTGAACTTTGCACGAAGTTTACTCGATTAACTATCTTCTTTGTGATCGCATTAATAATCTGATTTAAAACTTCTTTAATTTCTATAGATTATGTACCTAAATAACCCTTAAGTATACAAAAAATTCTATCACATTGGAATAATTAGAGTAAGTAGATATGATAATTATATAGATTATATGAAACTATTAATGTGTGGATATTATAACAAAAGGAAATAAAAGATTAAAAAATATGTTGATTGAAAACCATTCTGTGTTTTGTTCTAGTATTATTAATTCTTGCAGTCTATGTTAATTATTTATTGCAAAAGTCTCTTGAAACGTCACAATCTAACACAAACCGTATATTTTTCACAAAAAAAACTTCGTTAATATACTCGTTTTGTTGTATATTTAAAGAGAACATCATCATATTTAAATTGAATTTATCTGAATTCTTCTGAGAAATGTTTGGAATTAAAAATTTTCCTTAACTTGAATAGTACATGAACACTTCTATAATTCGTTCCTGTAGATAAGTAATCTGTGTAGAAAGAAAATTTCCATCCCATTTTAATTTTCATTCCAAGATCCTTAAGGTGATTCGATCATATTGCTTTTGTTTTCTTTTAAACATGCTATTATTTTTCAGTTACCCTGTCATATTTATGTATTCTAATATTGTTTAGAATTAGCCAATTATTTTATTTTGCTCCCTTTGTATTTCATTACATTCCCTTAAAATGGATAATATCAAAATACTTTTATTGTTATTTCAGTTGATTTAATATCGATTATCCTTTACTTGATAGTAACAAAAGATTGAATTTGAATTTCAAAGCATTGCGAGCTGAGAATTAATTTATCATTTCATGGTTTATTTTCAACACTAAGTAAGAATCAATTCGAAAAAAGCTATATTTACTCTTCTTTGTCTAATTCTTTGTTTTTATATTTGAAAAGTAAATCCCTCATAAATGATATGAATATAATACATATCCATATATATATTCATTTACATGCAGATAATCATTCAAAATCTTTTTTTTCCGAAATTCATCATAATTGAAAGAACACATGATTGAGTGTATATCTCTATTCATTCTAAATTATCTTGTTTTCCTACGTGATAAAATTGGCATCCTCTAAGACGGCAAAAATTCAAGAAGTGTGGATAGTAACAATTAGATTGTAAAGATTTATAACAACCTTTTGATAAAATAATAGTCCAACACCAAAGTAACTTCGGCAATCCGCCCATTCTTCAAAAGGAAACCGCCTAGCCATCTTAATATGGAAGACTAGATAAAAAAAACAAAATGGCTGACTTAGGCTGTAACCGCGCCTGACAAGTAGCATCATCTGATTTGTATGGTTCTACACGTTACCTACGTGTCCGGGTGTGGCCTTAATAAGGCTCTATTAACTGAAATTACGTTTTACAATCCAAGAGAGGCATCTGAACGTCAAGCTTTGACCTCGTAATTGCTAACATACATAAATCAATCTTTATTACGTGCTATTACATCCAGAGCATGGGTTTCCATACTAACTGGAGTATTACCAAGCGTTACTTTTTGCGCTCATGCAATTGTAAAAAACATTTTATCATCTGTTTAGCTTAAAAATTACATGAAGGGAGCGCTGCTACTAAAAAGATTGGCAATCTAACTGATCATACGAACGAGTTGATAATTTGTTTTCTTATGATTTCCGCTTCTACGGATTAAAAGGGTGTGTGTAAGACACTACAAAACCAGGTGCTTCCAAAACGCGCGGCAATATGTTCCGAACACGGTCTTCATAGTTTGATTACTTTGATAATTATTTTAGGTGATGTTTCGGCACAGTAGAATTAACGGAAAAAGTAAAGTGTGGCTCTGTAATCCTTCTAAGCTACTGAACACGTCTTTTACCAATAATTACGGTGACTGGGTGTGGCAACAAGGCGTAAGCTTCCGTCTTTGAATCCAAGGTATATAAGTATAATTATGCTAATTTTGATAGTATGCTCAATTAAAGAAACAATTAACTTCGTAAGAAAAATGAATGTAGTTTGCCATTTACTTGTTTCCTCTTATTTTACTGATGAAAGTTTTCTATTTTCATAAATAATTAGCATTAATGGTGTTGCAGAGTATAAGTAGGAATAATTACATTTCATTAAAAATAAACAGGCTTTAAATAGTATTTTTTTAAACTTTATTATGCAAAAATTAACGATGTTATAATTTAACTGGAAATTCGTGTAAGCATAAAAATCTATATACTTTTTTTCAGGTATGTAATATATTTAAAAAAACTTATTTAAATTTTTATTTGTTTTAGATGTTTGTTCAGCTTTTCTTTTTTAAAAATGTTTTTTTTTATTTTGAATTTATAATTAAATAATTACACTTTATTCAAGGTAGTATTAGAGTGTTTTTATTATTTTTTTTATAGAAAATGCATTGCATTTATTAATATTTAAAATATAATTCTTGTATGTGCATTGAATCTTATTTAATTCATCTTATGAATCTTATTAAATTTAATTCATTAAAACCAGTTCTTTTCTATGGTTTGCTGCTCGATGAGGCAGCTAATCAAACCATTTATTTAAATGAAAGACATTGAAAATCATTGCAACACAAACCTCTGTTAATAGTAGATCTATATGATTAATTAAAAGTTGAATACCATTAATACAAAACAATACAATTTTAAACCATTGTTTCTGGCAAAAAATAAAGTTTTTGACGAACTTTATTCTCTTTTTAGACAATTAGTATTTTATATTTTTTATACTGTCACCAAAATTTTGTTAAAAATTTATACATGCAAGGCTATAAGCAAATAAATAGCTTTCACTTCTATTTCAGAGTATATATTACAAGTTAATTTTTTAGTTTCTAGTTTAAAATGGATATTAGAATCCAAACATATGTATTACTCACATATCTTGAAATCAAAGACAGTTTATTTTTATGGACTTTTTCCCCCCATTGCATAAGTAAGCAGATATAAATATTTTAGGCATTTTAGTTTGATAATTTGCATTATTATTTCAGTCAAGCATTAACTCAAGGATAATTTTCCTTAGTTCTTTTGAAATTTTTTTTCATCATTTAAAAAGGTTTTTTCTACTTAAAGGAAATTATAGAAATAAATAGATTGTAATTGTACATTTTTTTTTTTTTTCTAATTTAAGAAAGCATAAGACTCAATTAATTCTCTGCCTATTTTTTTTCAACACATTGAACCCATCTATTACCAATATTTTACTTCTTAAACAATTATTTTTACTCATTTTTAATTTAATTTTTATTCAACCATGCATTTTTTTTCCTTAAAATGTGGTTTAGCTTACATAGAAAGAGGTTATTAGAAATTAATGATTTTTTTTAAAACTGAATAAAATGTCAGCATCTGGCTATTTTTTTTTATCCATTATATATTTTTATTTCGTCTTATCTAATTATAATTTCAGGTATTACATTTGAATGTCAAATGCTTATTGAATATTCTATTCAATAATATTTTATGGACCTATTCAGAACCACTGAAGGGAATATGAAAATAAATGATTATTTTTTTGGAGTATAGGGGAGTTAAAAAGTCATAGCTAAACCTTAGATGTGGCAAAATTTATTTTCCGCAAACGATTTATTCTTCTTCTTGCACACCTAAGTTCTAACTAGGAAAGAACAAGAGGCATTTCCCTCCGATTTTAACAAATGTGGCATCATTGGGCCATGATCACATATATGGGATTGAATCGGTTAAAATCTCCGTAATACTTTTAGCGTCATTATTATATTTAAAACTAATCAAAATGTACAAAAATCCTTTCTAATCATTCTTAATTGAAATTAATTTTCAGTGTTTCGTCTTTCAGTTTGAACATAAACGAATAAGTATTACTTTTGGAATGTTTTTAATAATTTGTTCTATTTTATATGATGCATGAGATTTATGTTGAAATATTAAGTATAATTCATTTCAGTGGATAAAAATGAGTTTATTTGAAATGTATTAAAACAGAAAACTATTACTTAAGTGCAGCAGTATGAATTTTATTGAATTTTTAAAAAATTCAAATATTTTAATAAAAAAAGGAAAACTCTCTCTCTCTCTCTCTACTAAATGGAAAAGGTTATTTTCATATGGAAAACAAATACATAAAATATATGAATGAGATGTTTGATGAATGAAAATGAATTCAGTTGAAATGTAGTAATACAGAAAGCTGTTATTTAAGAGTAGTACTATGTATTTCATTTAATTTTTGAAAAAATTCGAGTGTATTAATTTTAAAATTATCTAATTCAAATAATTATTTTAATATGGGAAATAAATACATAAAACATAACTTGCATTGCAATCTTTTTTTCTTACTAAAAATTCTCATATCTTCTTTCACAATTTTATATTATAGGTTAAGAAAACAGCTTATAATATTGCAATTGATATTTAAATTTAAGAATATGTGGTTATCTAAATTAATTTCGTTTTTTTAATAAACGAAAAAAGACTCCATGTTAAAATCCAATAATTTTACGAATACTCTAAATATAATAAAAACTTGATTGATTGTGTGTTTTTAGTATGGATCTAGGGTCATATAGTTTGAATGAAAAAGTAAGACAATATTTTAAAAAAAAAAACAATTACATGTTAGGGGAAAAAAAAACTTCTGAATTGTTACATAAGATTTTCTTTCTTTTTAGAAAAAAAAGATTACAGACCTAAAAATAATATATCTAATTCATCTACCGTTATATGTGATTTAAGACTGAAATAAAAATTGGTTAGATACTAGAGTTGTTAAATCTTATTTTCGTTTTGTGATTTAAAATTTTTTAATTAAACTAAATTATAACCACTGTGATTATATTTAAAAAATATTTCCACATTTTTAAAGAAGACCGCAGAATTTACTTTTTGTAAAAATTGAGATATCTGCTGCACTAAATTTTTAATTAAGGTATCCGACTACGTTCGGAACCGTGATTTTAAAAAAGCGCATAGATGGATAATTTTCATGATATTTAGTGTCACTTAGATTAGAATACATGTATAAAATTGTTTTAAGGACATTTTGACAAAAACAAATTATTGAAATACAATATTTTGGCAAAAAATTAACTTAGAATAACCTTTTTTCAAAAATCTCCTTTTATATAAAAAATGCTTCTAAAATAATAATATTTTGTGTATGTGTGTGTGCTTATTTAAAGTAAAGACTTCTCCAGAGAGTCTGAACTATTTTTTTATTTTGAAAAATTCACATTATTTTCAGAGTTACAACCTATTGAAATAATTATCGGCGTTTTTTTCTTAAAATTTCTCCTCTCTGTTGTAGTAAAATATGAATAAATCCACTTCTAAGTTATATGTTTCAAAAATTCTAGTTGAGCCTCTGTGCAATAGTCTGAGCTATATCCAGGCAAAATATTATTATAATAGAAGCATTTTTCACAAAATTAGAACATTTTGAAAATGGGTCATTCTATGTTCATTTCTTGTCAAAATATTGTACTTAAATAACCTTTTATTGTAATAAAATTCTTAAAACAATTTTATATACATTTTCTAATCTAAGAGGCACTAGATATCATAAATATTATCCATTTATACACTTTTGAAAATCACGGTTCCGAACGTCGTCGGATACCTTAAGTAAAACGAGGTAGTGTTTCAAAATAAGGTAAACTTACGTCATTTTTCATTTTCAAAAATACGCAAACACGAAAGAAATACCGCAAATATAATTACAGAAAGAATAAAATTTCAGTACAAGTTATTTCTTTAGCGAGAGTCCAAGAGAATCTAAATTTCTAATTACTTTACAATGAGCAAAACGTGCTCGGACGTATTTCAAGTAACACGAATATTCCGTTAAATTACCGATTAGCTGTTATCCTTTTCACTGATTACATGAAATAGTGTTGTAAGCCAACGTTCGTTACGGCATCTGAGACGCCATTAAAACTATAGATCACTGCAAGTTCATCTCGCTAATAGGTGTGGGTAAAACATAACAGAATCCGAAACTAACGATGTGGTCACAGTTAAACGAGGGCGCGCGTGGATCCTGTTCTCCAATTTCTCGAGGCTAATGATTGGGGTAAGGGCTGCACTCTCTACTGGAGGGGTGCATTGCAATTGAATTTGATCATCCGAGGGTAACCTAGGCTTAGTTATGAAACATCAAATTATACCATAATTGGATGAGAGTATGTAGTACATCGAGCAGTACATCGTGATATCTTTTAGAGAAAGTCCACATTAAAATAAAAGACAAGAAATGAAATTGACACAATAAATTAATTTTATGAAAAAAATAAAATTGAAAAGTATGGAGAACAAGTTTTTTTTGTTTGTTTATTTGTTTGATTGTGCTAAGATTTTCTGTATTCAAATACAGATTTCACTAAGCATGGAATTTTATCCATTTTCCTCGTCACATGTTAGATTTGTTGAGTCAATATTGTTTTAATCTTAATCCTTATGTATTTCTAAGCAATACACGTATATGTGATTCAACCTATTATCGCCTTTATTTCTCTTAAAGTCTTACATTGCGCACAACAAATAATGTTAGGAATAGTACAATAATGCATATTTTTATGCAAAAGTTAAAAAATAACTTCAACTTCTACATATAATACAACCGCACGCACGCACTATACCTTTTTTTTTTTTATTTGAACTATATTCCTGAAAGTTCCGAAATGCAATAAAAGAAGATAGGATACATGGAAAGCAATTCTTCTAAATATAATTTTAAAATGAAATACTAATAAACTAACGATTATCTCAGTTTTAAAATAAGGACTATAATTTAATAAAAAAAAAGATGACTTTAATTCCTGTCACAATTTTCAATAAACTCTTGTCACATTAAATGTGTTGCTTGAAAGCAAATAACGATTGTAGATAGTTTTATTAAAATAGCACTCAAGATGTTTCCGAAAGCAGTTTCCGAATTATTGATTTCGAAAAGTTTATAAGACAAGGGTTATTGATTTGATTCCTTCTGAATCAACTGTGATACTTGTTTTACAATCTCTAATGATGAAGAAATCTATGATGCTTTTCTTCGAAAAAAAAAAGTCTCTTGATCTAGATTTCCAAAACTACGTGTCTCTTACCTTTAAACTATAGATTTTACTTTGAAATTCTCATTTAAATAGCTTTATATTGCTTACGAATAATATTATTAAAATAATCTCCCAACTTTCTAATGCTTCATTGATTATTTTAAGGATGAAAAACAGGAGGACTTTCATGCAGCTGTGACTATCCGATGACACTATGAACATACGACACCATGAGATACTGCATGGAGGGGGAGGGGATCCATTTTTTTTTTTTTTTTTTTTTTTGACGTTAAAAAGGGAAAGAGCTTGTTAAATCGCTTGGTGTTTCATTCGGTGCTCTTCAAATTCGATTACTCTATGTAATGCGAATCCATAGGTTTCAAATTTTGCCTATAAGCAAAGAAAGAAAAAAGAATTTCTGATCATCTCTGCTTCATGGCATTTGTGTAAAAAATTAGATCTCGATCCTATTTTCATAGAAATCATCCAATTCTACTTGTATTTAAATAGTAAATTTATAATAAATAGTTAATAATTGCTCATACAGAAATTTTGTGTGTAATTTTGTAGTAAAATATGCTCTTTCTAAAATTTTATAGAAAATTTGTTCTCTAAGAAGTTGATCAAAGTGATAATTTTTTCTTCTTATCTTCAACACATTTTTTTTTTTTTTGGTCTCAATTATTTCAAACTATAAATTTCTTTTTTTTTCTTTAATAATTACATATAAATTAAATGTAGTTTTTCTGCATGATTAAATTATTAAATACATTTCGCGTTCAAGCTTTAAAATTCATTTTAAAAATATCCTAATACATATACTTAAAATATTTTTTATACAGATCAAAAAGGGTCTATTACTTTTTTAAAAATATATTTTTATCTATACCAGCAATATTATATATTGGAGGAATATATGTACATATGTATATTACACATATTGGTAAGCATATATATATATATATATGTGTTTGTGTGTGTGTATGCTTACCAACATTTGTAAGAATATATTAATACAGCAAAGTTAAAGTAAAATAGTCGAGTAACACAATAGCAAACTTTTAGGATTACAAATAAGATTGCAGGAAATTCAATATAGTTTCAGAGCACCAACCTTTATTAACTTGTTAAAATGAGGTATAAAAACATTGTTAACATTTTTTTTAAGCAAAATTAACATCTAAAATTATGAATCATCATATCGCTCTACCATAAATCAATAATCTACTTACTTAAAAGTATGGAAAAAAATTTAAAAACACTAAAATTAATTCATAAAATTTACCCACTGATAACCAGATGTAAGGAAAAATAGCACATAAACATCCCTATACAAATTCAAAACATTGACGAATACATGGTAGCATTTAAGGATAAAATTTTTCTTAATTATTTTTCAAAATTGCAATAATATGTTGTACTTAAACAATTTGGAAACAGAATATCAAATTTACAAAAAATTAAAAAGAAAGTATAGAAACTAAAATTAATAATTCAAAATTCAAATTAATTCAAAAAAATCCGTAGCAAGTTTGGTGATGATGCGATGTACGATGAGATCAATAGATTTTAAGATGTAAATTATAAGAAAAATTTATGTTAAATCAATAACATTAAGAATACACAGTACCCTACAAATTTGAAAAAAATCGAAAAAAATTTTGTTGCATTTTCTTGTGGCCTATATCATTGGAAAGCTTGCCGCAAAATTTCAGATCCTCTAACAAATTAGTTTTTAAGATATTTGAAGTTTTCTGCGCTTTGGTTTTGGTTTCGGATTCATTTTAAAGCCTTTTTTCCCTCTTCAATTGAATTAATTAAAAATATTATTGAGCACAAGCAACTCTTTCAGTGTGAAATGGCTATTAAATTCAATATTCATTACTAAAACTATTTCTGCTTGATTATGTTTTGAGTTTTCATAATTAATTAGTTAAGTTTGATTTCAAGGCCAATTTTTGTTTTAAAAAATAGCTTAGAAGCTCTTCATTAATTTTTCCTAATGGGAAAATGTTATGACCAACACTTTCACAGGCCGCTATGAGAAACAATATTTGGAAGAGATGGAATACTACAGAAAATGATAGATCGAAAAACCAGCCCTTCGCTGATACTACAATAAGACTTCCGAATACAAGAATTCTGACTACAAGTATTGCAGATAAAACTGAATACGTCCATGTAAGGCCAAATTACATTAAAGTAAACATATAAAAGCATTATATTATGATATTTCAGTTCTTGTTGGGTGATCTTAAAAAGGCTAAACTCTTCCCCGATTTAAACCAAAAAAAAAATTAAACTTTTTATACAAACCTGGTGATTTTTAGATTAAGTTAGTATCGTTATTATGTTGCATATAAATGCTTTGTTTCTCAAAACTTATGTCAAAATATTTTGTTAAGATTAAGCTGAATAAACCGTCGTCACAACAAACACTATCAATATTATGCAAAAATATATTTTGAATTTAAAAAAATGTTTTCGGTCATAATTAATTGAAGTAGGGGTTTGATATAGAGCATAAGTTGGAAAATAACATATTAAAAATTAGAGCTTTACGCGCATAATTAGTCTTTGTTTTATGCCTTTGCAAACTTTTCTCGGACTTTTAATTTTGAGGATGTAGGTGTTTTTTAATCCCTAAGGCTTTTTTTTCTGTTCAAGGTAGAGTCTTGGAACCTTTTGTAGGTACTTCCAAACGAATGTTCCATAAAAGTAAGCATGAATTTAGGTCTGAGACCTCTAGTTGTTTTTTTAAAAAATACTTAAGTTAATGTTTTAAAAATTTTTGTGTTTTTTTCCAGGTCTTTCTAGAAAAATAATTACTAAAAATCAACAAGGAAACAGATTTTTAAATCCATACTAACTTTTGTTCACAATAATCTAAGACACATAAATCACTTAAAATGACTAAAAAATTTTAAAAATCAAGCATTTTATAAAAGTTTGAAAAAACTTTAAAATTTCTTAATCTTTTAAAATTGTAAAATAATGGCTAGTCAAACTGACTTTTTGCTTGCAGAATCAACTTAATAATGTAAGGTTAGTATAAGACATAAGTTATTTTTACTGTTAGCGTCTCCAAAAATTTTTTTTGGAAAAGGGTACTGTGTACCCTTAAACATTAAAAATGAATATATTAGGAAAATTAATATGATAACATAAATTGCATTTTATAAATTTTTTAATATAATTATAGTTTTATCCTCATTTTTATTAACTAAATAAGTATTACCCTGTAAGCAATTAAAAATAATATTCCTCTAAATTAAAGGGTCATTTTCTTACTCTATTACATTAGAATGGAACTTTAATAATGTATAAATAGAGAAAGCTTCGTTTTCATGAAAGATATTACAACTTATATAGTTTATTATATATAATAACATGTAAAGTTTTATCTAGGCAATCTATAGCAAGTTGGTTATTGATAGTTACAAAAAGGCTTTAGAAATTAAGGTAGAAAGTTATATTAGATATAAATTCGGAATTTCTACCAAAAATTATTCCTTAGTTCAACAATATATCTACATAAATGAAAATCATTACTATTAATATACAGTTTTAAATAATAATTTAAGTATAAACTAAACTAATGCTAGCAAATTCACCGTTTCGCAGGCCCTTAATTTATTCATATATATAACCTTCGTGATAAATGTAATTTTCTTTAAAAAAAAAATAAATTAGAATATCATAGTTTTAGAACTTTATAAAACTGTAGCAAATGTATGTATGTACAATACCTTACTATAGAATAGGCAACTGATTCACTTTTGATGGCCATTAACTGATTAACTTGCGATCCTACGCATTTCACCAAAATATCCGAATGGGGAAAAAAAAGAACATTCCAATGCAAAGACATAACTTCCATAGCAGTATAATTCCATCGACTCTTATGGATGCATTAATAGTAGGAGAAGAGATGACATTTTTAAGCGAGGACGTTTAGATGAAGCAGATGGTGATATCGTAGGAATACTCTTCATTTAGGTCGAGGCAATGTTATCATTTGACAATGTTAGCAAAAATGAACGAATGAATTATAATCGAGGAATGTAAGTGAAACTAACCGACTGCACTGATTTCTAACTGCTCATCATAGAAGGCATTTTGAGTGCATGGTGGTGATAAATCAGTGTACCACGTTGGAAATCATTGCAACTAACATGGCCTGTTGCACAATAATCGATGTCCAAAAGTAGCACTAGATGTCGTTTGTAAAACAGATTAATGCCCACAAGGTATCCATTGCTGTTATCAGATTATTGGCAACTTACACTTCTTTTTGTTTCAATATGCGTTTGAGTCTGCAATGGTTTATTGAATGATGTACAAGGACAACCGAATGGCAAGATACTGACATTACTGAATAATTCCACTTCTGCTTGCAATATCAAGGTGTTCGAATTAGAACTGGAGACATTGTGGGCATAAGTTGCTTAATGCATGTGCATCGCCACACATTCTTTGCTGCCGATATTATAATTTCGGGAGATATTAGATTCAATTCCTTCATTCCTTCCTAATACGCATTGCCTAATACTGTATCTTAGAGAGTTTACCAGCGCGCCACATTCCAACAAGGCAATGCTTGAGCATACATGGCATTCAATGCTCAAAACTTCTTCGCTCATTAAATTACATTGCTATTTTTACCTGTTTACCTAATCTATCACCAGTCCCAAACGTCAATTTGACTAGAGATGACTAGAGAGCGATTGCACTGACATATATACACCACCCTACTATTCAGTTATATTACATGATGCATATGTGTTGTGCATACTCCAACAAAAAAAAAGCCATCAAAATCCTCTTTTATTTACTGCCGGGGTGTGTAAAAACGGTTATCGTCTGCCGTGTAGGCAGCACTCAATCACACAAAAAGTTATATTTTCAATAATTTCATCTTTGCATTGTGATTTACATGTCTAATTAATTCAGTGATCCAACACACCAGCTTGGATATCTCTGGTCCTTCTTTGTACTGCACTTTATGTGGCCAACAATGTATGAACAGAAAGAGACAGAGTGAATAAGGAAGAAAGTTAATCTGAATTCTACCTTACACTAAATGTGTTTCTGAGAAATTTTCTGTAACTTTTTTTATTGATGTGCATTTAATGTGTCTGGTGTGTGTGTGTGTTTGATATTCTTTAATATTTTTAATCTTAACAAAAGGAATATTTATAGATACCTTAAGCATTTGTGACGAAAGTGTTACATCATACCTATTTTGAATCACCTAAAAGTTAATTTCATTTTAGATGAATTAAGATTTCGCAAATTGTTTCTTTTAAATATGCAATGAACTCTAAGCCTGAAAAATTGATTCTGAAGAAAGATTTACTTTTTTATTTCAAAATTAATTGTGTTGGTAATGAGAAATTAAGATTAAATATTACGTAATTTCTGTATATTATTTCTTTATTTCATTTCCACATTTCTAAAGATATATATATATATTTATTATCATTATTATTACAGATATATTGAATTATTAAAAAGCGCTGATTTAATAACATGCTAAGAATTTGATTTAATAAGATTGGATTTTAATTACGTATCATTGAATACACTTAATAGAATAATGTTTAACTTAAAATATGTTCATTATACGTTATATTATATTTTAATTAAATTACATTTAGGTTAGAAACATTTGATAATAATAATATTTGATTCATATGGAAATATTTCGCCAATTAACATTTTCTATTGTAAATTAACAGTAATAATTAGTAAATATGACTGTTTTATCTTTCTTTTTTCTAAAGAAAAATATTTCATACGACAAAAAATACTTCGATTTAAATACTAAAAAAAATCAAGTCACAAGCCAGGAAATTAACGCACTTCGTGCGAATGTACATTTAATGGAAATCACCTTTTTCTCTTTGTAGAATAAAGGAATATGGTAAACAAAAGTAAGCAAAAGTAATCCTAATCCCGACAAGGTGGAATGAAATTTGATAAATCTAAAGAATATAAGAATATAATATAATAAAAGTGCACATCACAAACAAAATTCTATAAAATTCCATTATTTGAAAATGTTGCCTTTGTTTTCAGTGAAGAAGCCAAAATTAAAAACACATTAGTATTCCCTTTAACAGTGAAGTTGGGAATAAAAGAAGCTAATGTAGTGATTAAGAATGGAATTTTAAAGCCTAATACTTCTAATTGTGCAAATTCTGGTGTAATAATGAAATAACAAAAAAGTAGATAAAATAAAAACATTGAGCAATAAGATGTATTACAAAATTTATGATCGGTATGATGTAAAGAAAGATGGGTAACCGAACATCATAACTACATCAGTAGACTTAAAATCTTGATTGATACCGGGATCGGAGTAACGCAGGATGGCTAAATATAGGAATGTAAATTGCCTTTTTACATTATTATCTTGATAGAATTTTTTGCGACTCTTTCTGTATTTTTATGCATTACATTTTGAATAACAACAAAATCTATAGCTTTGTATTGTACTTTGAGTATTGGTAATTTATATAATTTGGTTGCTCTTGTGATAAATGGTGACTTACCGAAAAAACTTCACGTATTTAATTAAAAATTAATTTTCATGCACACATTTTAACTAGGAATTATTTATTTAATTTATTGTTTAAGTATTATTGACTTTTAAAAAGTTGTTTTCAATTTTGCATTTACTTGACGTAGAAAGAAACGCTTATTAAATGCATAATCTAATTGTATTTTCCATCGTCTGGACCAGAATCCTATAATTAAGCTAAAAAAGAAAGTGAAACAGATTTTAAGTCACGAATTTCTCAGTAATGACCAGGAACCGCAGAATATCTCCAATCACTTCCACAATCTGTATTGTCTATTTTCTTCCACAGTCTCTCATGCCAGAACCTTAATGGACTCTACTAAATTAACCCTATGTGAAAGAAGTTATTTCTTCGCCCAGCCACACAGTGGAAAGGCAAATCACCAGCGATATGCTACAAGTGCTGGCCGATGTCAACTCACGATAAAAGCGTCTCGTCTTGGGCGACAGGAATCTGATTGATTGCTGACAGCAGCCCAAAGCCGCTCGAAATAGCAAAAGGAACCTCTGTCGCTATCATCTGCTTCAGAGATAAAGACCGGGGTGTGGGAGGCCGATGTGCAACGAGGCGATACTAATTAGCGCTGCTAACCTCTTGTTGGTCGCGGTTACTTCTGTCTGATGAGGGAATGTTTTTTTCTGGAGCATAATGAAATTGCAGACAGACCGCCAGATAAATTTCAATCTTATTTGGAGGCAAGTGTTGTGTTACCAACTCTTGACGCGCATGGGGAAGTCATTTGGGATTGGATTTGTAGATGACTCGTCAACTGACATCATACTTGGTTCGGATGGATTCGCGTTGGTTCCGCTTGGGGGAGAAGAGAAAGGAAACACGCCAGGGGATGAAGTGGAGAAATAGGAAAAGCCTCTGAAAAGCGAGGCAAATTGTTTCCAATGATGAAGTGGTTGTTTTCTTCTTTTTGCCTCCTTAGCTAATTTCTCGTTGTTCGTCTTTCAAGACGCAGGAAATGGAAGCAGTTTTCAGGTCACAGATGAAAAAGAGAAAAATGAACCACTTCAACGTCATTTAAGATCAAGGAATATATTTCACACAAAAAAAAGTAGTTTTACTTCAAAGCAAATAAATCGTTTTGAAAGAAAAAGAACTAACAATTTTTAAGAATTGTTTTATTTTCAAAATGAATGACATTTTTTTTAAAGAAAAAAAGATTGTTTTTAAATACATTTAAGCCGACATTCAACCAATTTTCCAAAGCTACTTTTTATCGAAGGAGTTCGATTGAACTTATGAGGCTTGTGCATTAAAGAGCCGATGATAATAAATTGTATAACTATATAAAACAAAAACGACTTACAAAAGAAAAGACAAATATTTTATTTAGGGACATAGTTTAAAAGTATTGTTGACTACTTACTTGGAAGAATTATACAAGAAACTTTGAAAGAGTTTCCTATGTAATAAATGTGAGAGATGTTTCAAACGAATAATTTGACCTTAATTTAATATATAGTGAGTCAAATTTCAACTTTTCTAGAGCAACGAAAGATTCACTTTAAAGAACTGATCAATGTAAAGAGTTCAGGAAAAGATTTTGGGTTCATTTTAAAGAATTCGGAAAGAAAATTAGTATCCTAATGTAGATTAAGAGTGCAGAGTATAGCAGTTCTCTTTTTAAAGACTAAACATTAAAATAATTGATATTTTATTCTAATTTTTGAAACATGTATATGGTAGCTATACGTTTTTATTTAAGTAGAAATTTAATTATAAAAATATTTAAAATATTATGATCTCAGAATTGAAAACAAATGCTTTAAATAGAAAGTATGTTCAGTTAAGGCTGTCTTCGGCTAATGTTAAAGAATGGGAGCCAAATTTGGAATATTTTTTCAGATAAAAAAGTACTCAAGCATTAATACTATATTCTGGCTTCACTATCCTGTAGAGAATCACTTATTTTATCATACTGCTCATTTTTACCCGAGTTGATACATTTTTTCTTTTATAAAATGTATTTCGCATTTTTTCCCCTATACCGTAATGCTAAATGAGCTAGCCCTTTACATGTTAAAAAAAATAGATTATTTATGAAATATTTTGAAATTTTAAAAAGACAATATTATAAACAAATGTATGAGTTACAATGTCACAAATTTTTATAAAAATTGAGGCATTTTTTCTGTTTGAAAATGTGCTCCGCGTTAAGTTCACACTGTCTTACATATGGCGAAAACAGCCTTAAAGATCAGTTAGATTAAAAAACAAAGCAAGGAATATTTCCACATATAAATAACATGATGGCTAGAATTAAAATATTTTACAAATATTTAATATAATACAATTAAATGTCGGACAAGCAAGGGATAAAATTACCAGATAGTTGTAAAAACATCCAGGTTGTTCTAAATTCTTACAAAGAAATTATTTCTTCGTAAGAATTTAATAATTACCTGGGAAATGAATTATTTAATTCCTTCAAATCTTTTAGAGGAGATTCCTGGAGTGATACACACACAACACACACACAAATATATATATGCATACACATAATGTTTAAAACTCTTCACTTAAATCTATTAAATCTAACCAAAATGGTAAAGCGAGTTCTAGAATACTATTGCTTTTTCAATTTTATAATCAAAATAAACAATATCCCTTACAATAATGCACTGTAAGGGCCTTTTGAATATATAAATTGGTTTTTATAAGACTAAAAATAAAACTACTCTCTATGGAAAACAGGATCTTTCACTAAATTTTAATGTTAATAACAGCAAGTTTCTATTCACAGTAAAGCATGTAATAAAGCTATAAAATCTTACAGCAAATTACTGCTATTAATTATATACGAAATTGTATTCTGAAGTTCAAAATGTGTTTTATAAGCTTATAAATCATGAAAGTATTATGATGAATTTCAAATATATATAGATATTTTAAAAAATCAAATTTTAGTAATAAATGGGCAGCATATGATTTTGTAAATTAAACCACAAAAAATCGTATTATACTAGTTTTGTTAGGTTTCTATTCAATTAGAAAAAGATTAAATGAAAATATTGTTCTGAAACGGTATAAAAAAATTATGAATGTTTTTTATGAAGAAAAACTAATTACTATACTTTTGATATCTAAGCAATTAAAAATGCATTGTATGCATTGACCGATGAAACAAAGAAAGTTAAGGGAACATTTCCTGCATAAAGTTCATTTTTATTGAAAATTTATAAAAATTTTAAAAATTCAAGAAATTTTTACATTATTAAAGTTTAATGTGGAAATAATATTGTATATATAAATACCCTAGAAAGTTCTACAAAACAATTGCATTTGAAGAAATATATTTTTTTGGTATATTTACCTTAAATTTACCTTAATGTGGATATATTTTTTTGTATTTAATATTAAGTAAAAAAGGCCACGCAATTTTTTGGGGAACTAATTCAAAGCCTTATTTTAAAACATTTAGCCATATTTTACCGAGTGCTCTCTCTTTGATTTACATAAATTCTGTTGTTGCTCATGCCACTTGTCTGACGTAGTCAGATCGAGGCTCACGAAATTTATCGTGGCAAGGGGCTAGAAGTAAGCCTGTCGTTGGCCTTGAGCACCATACAGGTGACAGTACGAATTAGCTCGACGAAATTCCCCGAAGGGACAATAGATGGCGACACCTCCTATCTCCAACTCCACAATTTAGGCATGGAACTGAATGGGAAGGAAATATTCTTCAGTCCCCTGCACTCGTGATTCAGCCCACAAGACTTTCGGACCCACTGATTTAACGAGCACGCACTCCGTGTGCACTCGGAGGGTATTTGGTGGCATCGGGCATCGAACCCAGGCCTTCCGGTTTGGAGTCCGATGCTCTAACCACTAGGATATCCACGGCCTAACCACGGATACATACATTCGTCACTGGAGTGATTACACGTGTTCACAAATGTTACAGTAATATTTTGTTCATCTTAAACAAAATCGTAATTAATCGCCTTAATTTTGATTACTGTAAAGTTTTAGCTGTATGTTTACATAGTAAAAGTAAATCCTAAATCAGTAAAAGCAATTAAATGATTCTTTGTTTATTAACATAACGTTATGAAGGTATAATACGAGGGTGTGTTTTTGCGATGCAATTTTGAATATTGGTAAAGTGAAGAAAAGGACACCTGTTTCTCAATCTTTAGACTTCAACATGGCAATGAGTCTTCACAGATTTAGTGTGCTTAAGTCCCTATACGCATCGGGTCTTTAGTGGCGCCAGGACTTAAGCCCAGGAACTTAGAAATAATAAAAGCGCAAACAAAAGTGGCTGATAATTATTTTAAATTCAATTTTAACTATACGGATTGCATATATATGAATAAAAGAATTATTGTTTTTCATATAAACGCTTATACTTTTTTACAACTTATTAAGAATAGGGCATTATGTATGATCAGAAAATCCGATTAATTGCTATTGACTGTCCGAAACTGATAACTTGTTAAAGCTAATAGTTATAATGGAAAAGAAAACTTGTTGCTTGTCAAATACAGAGTTTGAATTTAGGGAAATTATATATTCAATTAGTATATTATATTTTCATCTCATCTATGTAGTTATTTTTTGGCTTAGAAAACTATAATTTCAATCATACGGATTTAACAGTAAATGGATGAGTTTGTTTTTCATATATCTAATTTTGAATGAAGTATGAAAAAAGATTAACTTTTACATTAAAATCATGAGAGTAGTACTTGTTTTGCTATATTTTGTACATTAATTAAATTTTTAAAGTGCTACTTTAAGAAAAAAAACAAATTTAGGTTTAACTCTTTTATAACTCTTAAATATAAATTCCCTAGTTTGTTGCAGTTTTAAGATTTATCCATGTTAAATGAGGTATTATTTTCGGAAAGCTGTATTTATACTTAATCTCGCAATTGTGTGTGCATGTGTTTGAGTATCCGGATGCATGGCTACACAAAAGAAATAAATCGATAGTATTTAATACTCTGTCATAACAATCATATCTTAATTCTTTCTAAATGTTAAGTAAAGCTAAACTGTAAAGAAAGAAATTTTTGTTTATTTTAAAATTCGAAACTTTCCAAAGCTACCTTTTCATGTAGCAAAACGCATAATTATTTTTTAAAAATAAACATGTAACATTACAAATTTACTATTTTTTAAATGGTATGATCATCTAACTCATTCTTTTGATATAATTTTTATTGTTTTAAAAATATTAACTAATACTTAAATAAAAACAAATATTAATTATTTTTTTTAAAATAAACGTTTTCAAGAACTTTTTTAAATCATTTTACTTCAATAAAAAGTTATTAATTTAACGAAAAAAATATTTTTTTATAATGGTTTTTTAAATTTTTTATATAGTATCTCTAAATCATATTTTTACATAAAAAATATCCTACTGATTAAATTTATATTAATTTTTATTTAAATGTATGAATCATTCTAAAGTTTTATGAATATTAAAATACAACTTTAAGGTACAGATAAGTTATGTTTGCTATATTTTTCAATGATTACCGTCATAGTACTTAGTTTTAAAGATAATTTTAGACATGTTTCGGAGAATGTGGTTTTAACATATTATAACAATTTTACTTCATTAAATTGAATGATTGCTGAAATTAAGAAAGTAACAAAATGTAATACTTCTAACCCATGATGATCTAATTCGAAAAACACGATTTTGTTGCAATCTTCCGCCCAGTCCATAATAAGAAGGTTTTAAAATTCAGGTTTTTGAGCCTCGCTGTGTCTCGATGAATACTAATTAAGCTCATTTATTAATACACGTAATTTATACATGAGAATTTTTAAACAAAGTGGAGGAAACTTTCATCTCTTGTTTTTATAATGAATATCTCATCATATAAAAGAAATATTTACTTTATTAGAAAAAGAGTTATTGGTCGTGTTTAACAAATAGATTAAAATATCAGTATTATGAGTTTATTCTCACAAAGTGAGTTCAATATAATAGAAAGTATTATTACGATGATATTTTACAAAATGAGTTTGAATATCTGAAATAAAAAGTTATTATTCTATTATTCTTAAAACTATTAAGAACAAACGATGCTGTATGAATGTATTTAAGGTCATTTTATTTTCTATATTGTATTGTATTGTAAACTATATTGTACAAAAATTGCGCGGTATAGTTTCATTGTAAGAAAACAATCTACCTACATTGTTAATAAAAAAAAACATCAATAAATCCTCTATTCCTTTTTTTTCTATTAGGGATAAGTTGTAAAATATATTAAACTTATTTAAAATGAATTTTTCATACTTTTTTTTTAAATTATAGCCTTAATCTCGTGATGAATATAAAAGAATATGTATACACAATACTTTATTTAATAAGATTCCTTCAGATTATGAATAATCTATGGTATTCCTTAAACTTAAACATTCCCTTTAATTAAAAAAATAATGGAAACGACTTTATTTTTCACCTATCTCATAAAACTAACAAGAAAAATAACGTAAGCAAAAAGAATAATTCGCAAAAAGGAAAACTGACCTTCATTCTCTTAACATATATTAAATGAAAAATAATAACAACATATAAAGTACCTGACAAATTAATCACTGTTAAAACATTTCAAAAAGATTTAATTACATAAGAAGTCTCTTAAATAACATAAATAAACCCTGGAAACTGTTAATTAATGGTTGCAAATTCATCTAATAGAATGACTGTTATCTCAAGGGGAGTCTAATATGCCTGCCATACGAACAGAAAGGCTCTTGTGGTTTTGCGCTGCCGAGAGAAGGTAGCCAGTGAAAACTGAGACCACAGAAAAAGAAAATTTTCACGGTTCAACGATGATTAGAAGCAACAAGCCGCCGGATAAACTCCTAGAACACTCGGCGTCAACAAGTCTTCCTTTTCGCACACAAGTAATACGAAACGAATATCTACCGGTTCTAACATATGGGCTGTTATGTAAAGAAGGATGGGACAATGATGTTTAGTACGTAAGCCGATTATATACGACGAATACTTTACTTATTACTATAAGTTGTTCGTTATTATTTCATATAATTTTTTATTAATAACGCTGATGGTTAGAACAGTAGCATTTCTTTCTAAAATATTTAAAATAAGCTTTTAAAATTAAAATCTAATAATTCTTAAAATGTCAATGGTGAAGTTTTACACAACTGTTGAAATAATTTATTATCCGTATTACTTAATGGCTCTTTAAAATGCCATTTGCTGTTATTTTAAATAGTAGATAAACGTTGACTAATAATTATGCAAAAGATAAAATTGTTACAAAGAGATCAGATGAATACGATTTTATTTTAATTTCTTGGAATGTGTAGTCTTATGTAAGATAATTGAATTTTGAAATCATATTTGTTTTTTTTTTCTTTCTACAATCTGTTTTAGCATTTCCCAGTACAATGCCTTTGAAAAGAAATGTGTGGAAGAATGTGTTTCATGTAACTTGTTGACAAAGCAGTAAATTATTATTACTACTATTACCATGGATATAAATTTAGTATTTTTTGGCAAGCATTAATATTTTGTTCATAAAACTCTAGACCATTTCATATTATCAAGAAAAAAAAAGCAAACGAATGTTTTGTTATTATTCAAATAATTATTAGTCTTTCAAATAGTGATTACTGAATAAATGAACTTTAAAAAATAAAATTTTAAGAAATAGTACATTTAAAAAAATAAATAAAATAATTCTACTTAGAGTATTTTAACCTAGAAGTGTTTCTATTGTTTTGAGAACCCTCTGAAGCATTTTAATATTAATACCTTGTTTATATTATAACTGTAACATTTATAAAAATGGTACTTGATATAACGATATTCCTATACTTTTTTATGAATAAAATAGAAGTGTATATTATCAAGCAATATATTAGAGTTAAAGCAATAGCATTTTATGCTTCCTCCTTGTTTTATTTGTTAAATTATGCAGTTTTTTATACTGGTTACAAAAATATTAGTTGAGAGTGACTTTTTGCATGTTAATTACGCTATATTTCAAGAAAAAGATCTCTAATTGATATAAATTAATTAATTTTCCTAGTAACATTTTTAAATACATATTTAACACTCAAAACTTGTTATTTCATTAATACCATTTAAATGAAACAATCAGTCATTTGTCATATTTTTTACTGCATACTTTTATAGAATAGAAATAATAATCTGTGTAGAGCATAAAATATTTTCTTGTTCAATTACTTAACAGAATATACAATCAACATCTTATTCTGAGTTTGCAATTATTTTATTCAATAAATTACTTTGGGTAAATTAGTGTATATCATTTATGTATACTTATTACTTTTTAATTGTAATGCTCATTATTTAATGCTCAGAATTAGCTTTTCCTATTACATTAAACTAAATGAAAAAATTAGGATGTGTAGAATTAAGAAAATATTTTAGTAACAAAAATACTACGAAATAGATAAAAAAAAAGAGAGAGAGAAATATATTCACACATAAATAATATGACGATTATTTTAATGGTTTTATTAAGATTTATGTATCAAAAAAAGAATTTTTTAGTACCAAAGCTTAATCTTGATTTTATAATAAGCGTTCTATTCATTAGAGTTTACTCTTTGTTTTAAAAGAACATGACTAAGTGATGGATATTATTAGAATGATTAATTGTCCTCTCAAATTATTGCATTACATGATTATACGTTATTAGTCTTTAATTTTATGATTAATAATAGATAATATAGCTATTGAAATGATGAAAAATAAGATGAACATTAATTTAAAGAATAATATCAAGGAAGTATATTAAAACAATATCGTGACACCATCCCAGAAAAATGTTACTTGTGTAATAGATAGAGCTAACTAAATTTATTCAAGGTTAAGACAATTTGAGAGAAAAATGTATCCGTATTGAAGTAAAATTATACAACTAATGATGGAACATTTTCATTTTTTGATACCTTGAATCGTTTAAATATTTTCTATTTTTAAAAATAAATAGAATGGAAAAATCATTTCATAAACAAACAATAATTTATCATTTTTTTTTTTAATTTGTTTGGGAAGAAATCTAAAAATTCCATTGACTAAGAAATAATCTTTTGTCTCTGCTTATATTAATACACAATCATTTATAAAGAAAATCTAATTACCGTAAAATTCGGCGTATAACGCGCACCTATACTTTCAAGCTTAATTTTTTATTTTTAGGTATATTCTCCGTATTACGCCCACCCCTTTTTTTCCGAAGAAATCTAAAATAATAGTATACATTGCTTTTATGTTTAGAAGTCATTTATTCGAGGTATTATCTGTGACTTTTGACAAAATAGTTTTCTTCTAGAACTACAACTCTTTTAGTTCGTAAGGCAAGTCATTTCTTTTAAATAAACAGTTTTTCGAGATACATGTAGAAGTAAAAAAAATTTTTTTTGGGGGGGGGGGGGAGGGAAGGGCTCATCTCTTTCGTTATTTTTAAAGCTATTGTTTTTATACCCGGCGTATTACGAGTTTAAGTTTCGATCATATTTTTGGTGTAAAAAGTGCGCATTATACGACGGATTTTATCGTATATTCTTATGAAAAAAAAGGTAAAGTTCCTTAAAATTATTCAATTCATGTTTTTTTATTCTTTTATAATTGAACTGAAAATATAATAAAACATTTCAGAATTATTCAGTTTACAAACTTTAAAATTCTTATACTTAACTTTATCATAATTATTTTATCATACCTTTTCTAAAAATATTACTTCGTGTATATTTTAATTATAAAGTGCTTAATATAGAATAGTACAGAGAATATCTCATTAGAATTTATAGAACAAAATATTATAGAATGGATTTATTATAGAATAGAATAATTATTATAGAATAGAATAATTATTATAGAACAGAATGAATATAATAATTATGGAATAGAATGAATATAATAATTATGGAATAGAAT
>BMAV01022500.1:10918-21800 GCA_019973955.1 Trichonephila inaurata madagascariensis
GGGGGGGGCACGATGAAAATTATTATTGAATATTGGGTAGGGAATATTGAAACTTTGAGAAGCACTGCATTACATGCTCGACCGTGCAAATGGTAACGGTAGAGCAGCTCTACGAATGTATCATGCGCAATTTTCTGATCGACGAATGTCGGATGAAAGAATTTTTTAGCCGTTACATCATCAACTTCGTGAAACACGTTCGTTCCACGTCACCGGACATGATGCTAATGGACGAAGAGATGTGCGCGGTCCAAGCTTGGAAGAAGGCATCTTAAACATTGTGGCCGATAGACCCGAGTCAAGTACTAGAGCTGTTGCACATCACTTAAGTGTGAGTCATCAGACCGTTTGTAGAGAGACACGAAAATCGCTTACACCTTTTTCATTTTCAGCGAATACAAGCTTTGAATCCGGTAGACTTTTGTTCTCTGACTACCATTGGTTGTACAGCTATTGGCGTTGCAGCCCGACTTCACAGCTCATGTGCTGAATATTTATGAACAGTTATTGATTGTAAACATTACACTTGTCAACGACGCCTTCAATAAACACTTTGTGACGGGGCTTTACCGTGTTTTTCCTACTAATCCTCTTGCGGAATCTTTGGGGCCAGAAATGAGTTATTTCACAGCCAATCCTCTCAAGATGAAACCTTGATATTCAGACTAGTTAGTAGATATATAGTGGAGGTTTAGTAATCGCTAAGGAGAAGGAAAAAGGAAGCTGAGATGCTGAACGCTGTGAGCTGATGGTAAGGATTTAAACTTAGAAGTGTAATTATAGAACGGGATTTAGTGAATCAAATTAAGGAAGATTGAGATTCATAGGATAACGTTACTGAAAGTTAAGCGGTTAGGGTTCCAGGCGCTTATTTACATAAAATTTAGGGTTACGTTATATCACTCCTGATTTCCTTCCTAGCGTAAGACTGTCTTTGAATATTTGAATTGATAATAATAAATTGGTTTTATTATGGTTAGCTTGAGTCATCAATCATTACCTCCCACAAATCTAGGTCGAGTAGATGAAGAGATGGTTCCCCCGGGTAAGGGGGTATCACAACTTTTTCTCTCCTTTCGTCTCTTATTTTTTCTCTCTAATCGTCTCTTATTTTAAGTACCTCACTTGCGTCCGTATACATTCCTATACAATAAATGTTAGTTACAATTTTCTGTACCTACCCTTAAAGTCTGTGCTAAGAATTCGGGACCACCCTGTAGATATTTAAGTCCTAGCATTATGCTTTAGATTTTATTCGAAAACTTTCTGATACCTCTCCCCTTTTGATTTCAAAAGGACATGACTTGAAATTCTAAAAATGGAAGTATGTTCATGTTTTAACCGCTCCTACAGCTGCAAAAATCGGTTTCCACAAAACCTGATCTTAGCGATCTTCTATTAAACAAAAGAGACATGATGCCCTATTAAATAATTGTCGAAAAAATCATGACGTTTCCCGGAACCCTTCCTTTTTGCTGGTGAATTGCCATAAAACCTTTTCTTAGCGGATCTCCACTTAACAAAAGAAAGTTACCTGCTTATTTCGAGTCTTTTTGATTAAATGTTTTTCAGATCTCAGGATGAATAAGTTGAGTCCCTTTTATGTAATACTTAGAAATAATATATAGTACAGAAAAAACAGCTCGCGTGCATTTACTTGTAAGCATTGTTCCCCATTTTAGAAACAAAATAGCGCAATATAATTTTTTTTTGTCTAGATCAGGGGTGTCCAACCCAAATCACCTTGTGGGCCACTTCGGGAAAACATTATAATCTCGCGGGCCGCACATAAAAATATGTACCTTTACATCAGATTTGGAAACAAAAAAACATTTATTGGAGTGAAAATTTAAAACAGAATGAATTATTATTATTGTTTTCATTATTTTTCATGTTTACAGACATGGATAATATAATAATGTTTATATAATATAATAATGCAATGATCAAATAATGTTTAAAATATTACAGTTGCCATTTTCTTGAAAATTACGGCGTTCCTATTGAATTGATCTCTCGTTACTCATTGTTGAAATTTGATAGTGCTGTCATTCGAAAACGATTAAGTATACATTGTCCTTTATCTTAACCGTCCTGAATATATTTTTTAAACTTTAAAAACATTTCTGACTGCCTCTTGCTTTTTCGGCACTCTAAACAGAAAAGGAGGAGGAGAAACGAAAGTCGCACACACAGAGAATCATGTACCATCCATAGTAAAAGATATACATAATGCAATTAGAAATTTATTAAAAAAGTAATTCACTTTTGTAAAATCAAATGTAACTGTTTGATAAAATATAAATCTATTTTAATCTAAAGGACATTTCTATTATCAAAAAGGATTTATTTTAGAACAAGAACAGGTAACAGGCAAATACATTGCAAATATATATATATATATATATATAAATTTCCCCTCAAATAAATTTCAAAATGAAAAAACTTTAAAAATCTGATATTTAAAATTTTTGTAAAAAGAGTCGGTGGGCCGCAACTTACGTACTGGCGAGCCACATGCGGCCCGTGAGCCGCGTGTTGGACACCCCTGGTCTAGATGATAATCGATTCTAAAGGTAATGGGACCTCTAAAATTAATTTTATTTTAAAATCATATTTAAAATATATTACTTAAAATTTTTAATATTTAAATTCTAAAACTTTTTTAATATAATAAATTAATTAATACTGAGATCATTTGTAACAAATAAAAAATCCAACTTGAATTTCAGCAAAAAAATTTGTAAAAGCTTCTTTTGATATTTATTGAAATAGCTTTTATAATTTTCTAACGAATTCTTTAAATTATAATTTAAATTTTTTTACTGTTTTTAAAACTTTTTGGGTAAAATTTAGAAAGAGAAATCAATTTATTTGTAAGAAAGTGTACGATAACTTTCTTGTATGGTAGAGAATTTTCCATTAAGTCTCAATCCATAACTGACACGAACGGAAGAAACAAAACAGTAGAAAAAAAAATGAGCAGTGATATTTTTCTTCCAAAGCGAAAAAATAAAAATAAAAGAACTTTGAAAAATTGATATGATTCTAGCAAACAATACGTTTGTTGCTGACATATCGAATACAAAATGATGGATAACGATGAAATGGTTTCCTCTTCAGTGATCATCGCAAGAAACTGTATTGAAACGCTTCTGCAAAAATGGAATTACGTACCCAATAGTATTACTAGGAAACATACGGGAATTAGTTTTTAAAACAATCATTAAATCGGACTATAACAATTTACGTGTGCGTGTTTATTTGTAACAAGTAATAAAAAAAAAATTAAGTCAATTCCTACTTAGGTCAACGAAGAAAATTTTTATTTTAGCTACTTTTATTAAATAGTTACAATTAATATAAATATGTATATACATAGGACACAGAATCACAACATTAAGTGGTCATTAATTTTTGTTAATTATCATTCAAGTATCTTATTGTCATCCAAAACAATCGTGTGTATAAAATTTCAGTTCGACTGAGTGCTTTAAAACGTGAGACAAAAACCTTTTCAAGTTTTGACACAAGTCGCCAAAAGTGATGCCAACGTATCTGAATTAGTAATTCTTTGAATAATTAGTTTTGATCAATTAATCCTTATTATTTATAATCAAATTATTGTATTGTTATCCAAAATAATCCTGTATATAAAATTTCAGCTCAATGGAGCGCTTTAAAATGTATTTTATGAACGATCGAAAATTCCACCAAGATAAATAAATAAATATATAGAGAATGTGAGTTAATAGTAGAACTGCAAAAATTAAGTCAATTCCTACTTAAGTCAACAAAGAAAATTTTATTTTAGTTACTTTTCATTAAATATATAGTTACAATTAGTATAAATATGTTCATACATGTGACAGAATCACACTATTAAGTGGCAAAATAGAAAATGATTTACCTTTCTATACATGGTGATTGACTATTATTTTTGTCTGTGTGTGTTACTATTTATATTCATTGATAAGTCACATTCTCAGAAATTATGTTATCCCAGGTAAGATTCGAACTGACGACCTTTGGATTAGAAGTCCAAAACGCTATCCATTGCGCTACAAAGACCCAATGAGCGAAGTTTCCTTTTTATAGAGCGTGTTGGGCTATTATTTTTGTTGGTTACTATTTATTCATTAAGTTTAACTAATGAATTAATATTAAAAAAACTGTATTAACATCAAGTGTCATTCACTACAAGTTTAAAAAAAATGTATTTGAACTTGAATGGATGAGTAGAAATTATTTATTAATAAATGAAAATTTGAACAATACATAGTGAAGGAGAGTAGTGAACTAATATTAGAAATTGAAAAATAATGTTAAATCGTTTATTGCTGAATAATTAATTTTGAAATAAAGCTAAATAATGTATCCTTTGAAGCCCAGTGGCTGATTGGTAGGGGATCGCGCTTCCACGCCACAGGTCCAGGGTTCAAATCGCGGGCTGGGCAAGGTAGTCTCAGCTTTTCATCCCTTCAGTGAGTCGATAAATGAGTACCAAGCTTGCTTGGGAACTGAACACTGGAGATTTTACGTCAGACTAACCACTTGACCGAAACATCTACACATGCATCCCAGCGCTTAAAGTCACTTAAATTGGGATAGGCACAGTAGGCCTTGGCCCTCATGGGCTGTGGCGCCACTGAGTTCAGTTCAATATATCCATTAAACTAAAATAGCTTCTTCCATATTTAGATGTACGAATTATTTAGCTATAATTTTCCTTTATTTTTTGTTCATTGCTAAATTTAACGTACCTGCATCTATCTTTAAAAGAAAATTCCAATAAGACTTCGAATCTTGTATATCTAAGTATATGAGTTGAAAAATTTCGGAACTTTTCATTTTGGACAAATGTAGCTTAGGAAACACGGGGTTCTTAATATTCTCCGTGAGACATACATCCGAGCTTCTGAATAATTTGTAATATTCACTATCACTCACTGGAATGGCAAATGGTGATCATTTCTTCCGGGACATTAAACATAGGTCAACGATCACGTGTTGGATACGAATTTCTCTTTCAGGTTATTTTTCCTGCCCTCTATTTTCCCGCTCATATTCCCGAATCTTTTATTTTTTTGTTGTTGTTGCAATTCGGCTTATATACGGGTTTTAAATTTTGTGAAAATTTTTGAAGAAAAAAAATGCACTTTCTTCTAATACACTGATCGGATTATATTAGGAAATATACGTAGATAAAATATTAATATTCTCTTTTCCGTATTAAAATATTTATTGTAAAACAGCTATTTAAGAAAACAATTTATGAATTTGTGACATATTTCAAGTTTATTCTTACTTTTAAGTAAAATGGGATTAAAAGGATCTTTAATATAAAAAAAAGATCCGGTATGCAATCCATTAATTAATTTTTAATTTATATCTTTTAAAAAGAATTTTAGAACAGATATACGGCAGGAAAGAGGATTGTGGATATTTTAGGAAAAAGGTTAGATTAAAGACTTTTTTGATGACTTGAAATTTAGCAAAACTTAATTAACTTACTGTATTATTTGCAATGAAAGAAAAATGTTCCTCTTTAGAGTGTTATTTATTCCAAGAAAAGTTTTTACCTATAAGCAAACAGCTTAATTTCTGTTTTAAAATATATGAAAATAATCATATTTTTTTCGGGATAGAATCGACATTTTTCTGATATCAATTATTGAAATTCGAATCATGAATGACGGTTTTTTATTCGTTGAATTTTAGTAAATATCTCAAGTTTATGCATTAGGCATTGCCAATTATTAACCAAATGACAAACGTCACATTTTCATTGTATTTATTGACTTAATGAGAAATATAGTGAGACATAGCCATCCTGTGATGACTATGTCTATTAGGATCCGCGTAAGCTAGAGGTGTGGGATTATCTAAATGATGAGACATTTTGGATTCTTAACACAACTTTTATTAAGAATAACTTAAATTACTTAATTCTAATTGACAACTTTCTTAAAGTGAGAGTTAACACCCAATTAAACCTTATATTCAAGTCAGATCGCGCAACTAGATCACTTATCTTAATTATAATAATTTAACTGATTAATCTAACTGCCTATACAAAATATTACCTTTTGTAGAGTCACCTTCCTTCATCGATTGAGTAATACCTATAACGTAACTTTAGATGAGAAGATTCAGACTTCCTTATAATTTAATTTATATGAACGTATTCTTCTTCCAGAGCTATAGGACATCTAACACTTGATCCGAATGATTCCACACTAAGTTATCTCTAGACTTGCCGCTCCTTCTCATCAAAGCTTCTATCCTTTTAAAGTATATCTCATTTACATATTCGATCCGTTTGTCTTCTTGGTATTGGGTTGGAAAGGTTTTGCCATTAATCGTGGCCGTCAAAGAACTTAGGAGTTATGTTAGAAGAAGGACGCGAGAGACGTCACAATAGTTATTTAAAAAGTGGTAAGAAATGGATCACAATTTGATTTATTGTTGTCCCATCCGATCGAGGCACACGAAATGCATCGTGGCAAGGGACTACTTATTACGCCTGTCATTAGCCGTAGCTTTGATCATCCTATGGATGACAGTACGATTTAGATTGGTACGATTTAACCAATGCTAAATGATATCTAATAAAGTTACTTTAGTTCACGATCACATTAATCAATTGATTAACAATACGTATTATCTCCACGCTATCTCTCTCCCTTTTCCTTACATGTACAATTATACATCTGCGTATTAGATTTCCTTGTAAAACGGATGTTTTGAATTTCATAATGAATTCTGCTTTCCACATCTCAAGTATTTTCCGTTAAAAAAATCAATAATCAGGAATCTTGACTATAGACTTCAACTGGAAGTTAATAAATATTTTAATTGATTATAAAATTCTTAAGCAAGATAAAAGTTTATAATAAATATTTCTACGTAATAGAAAATGTATTGAAAAAAAATTATGTACTGAAAAGTGCATTAAAAAAGATTAAATTAAATTTACTTATTGAAAATAGGAGCAAGAAATTGAATAATTTCGTCCATCACATTATTAAAAGTCTATTATAAAAGTCAAAAAGTGATGAAAAAATAAATGCATTGCTTATTTTCTCCAAAGAAACAGACCATGTATTATCAGAACTTCAATCCTGAATTCATAAAGTTTCTTGCAATTTTTTGTTCTTAATCTTGCAAATTATTTTTGAAATTCTTTTTAAGAGCTTGTGTATCCTGTTAGTAGAACGTAAATGAACTATAAATATGAACTAATGTTTATGTAAACATTTTCAATGCCTGAATTGTTTTACATGTAATTATTTATCAGGAGTTTCTTAACTATACTTATTTAATATTTGTCTCAGAGGGTACATAATTAATAATTATTTCCCATTAAGTATTGAAGGATAAAGAAAGTTATCCAACAAATAATCCATGCTCCAATTAAGAACTTAGCAACTCTCAAATTGAGTTTTGCAACTTAGAGCAAATATTACAGCTACCATTACTACTGTACATATCACTTAATATGCAAACATTTCCATCCATTGCTTTTCAATTTCATAAACAATCATATACACTTATTCAGTGGTTTTTCCTACGTAGAAGCAAAATTAATCATATTGGAATAAAATCTCTTCGCTGCATTACTTCGAATTACATCTCAACCCAGAATACACATCCTCAAGTCAAACCCACGAGACACGAGAATCAAATGAAGAATATCGTTAATTACGTTTATGTCGGTGGAAGCTCATAATCAACACTCGATTCTGTCAACACATCGAAACCTTTGGGAATTCATTTTCGGTATAATCTTAAGAGAAATGTACATCTCGTCATATTTCTCAAGATTTCTGGGATAATTACAGCATAGAGCCTTCAAAATTAAATTCTCGAAGTGCTGTTACGAATAGTTTTGTTTATTTGCTTTCATCCAATAAGAGACGAACATGAAAGAATTGAATACTGACAAATCAATTTTCAAAGCTAGCATTTGAGTTTTGCTGAGCTCACGTAATATTTAGTACCAACAAAGACTAGTAATCACGTAGGGGTTTCAAAAAGTATTGAGCTCTGATGGGTGTGCAAATTACCCGTATGAATAAAAATCCCTCTAAATCAGGAGTAGGCATTAAGTCGATCGCGATCGACCAGTGAACCGCCAAGACATTTCGGGGTGACTGCCTTTACTAAGACCTATAAGTCGCGCATACTAAAAGAAATTATTTATTTATTAAACACCGATTATTATTTATTTATTACATTTATTAAACACCGATGTCAACTAGTCTGCAGAATCGGCTTTTCACAAAATATGCGGTTGTATTTACTTAAGCAAAGGATTCTATAAATATGTAGATGACACTTGTACCTTCATTGGAAGCTGACGTTTAACATGTTCACTGCCACTGTAGGGGGAAAAAAAGCGAGTATTGCGAAGCCAGCCGTAAAAATGATATTTCCCCCACACGCCGACTGAAGGATTAAAATAAATGTTGATAATCAGTTCTTCCCCGATTGAACGGGATTGTCTATTTAGACATCATCCTACACCCTGCAGCTCCACGGGATTGGGTTCTCGAGTTGATATCACGCCCTGCAATGGCTGGGGAATCGGCATCGAACAAACGTAAGCACATACGTTCACGTATGTTTACTACAGGATAGCGAAGCTAGAATATAATATTAATATTTGTGAATTCTTTTACATCTGAAAAAATATTCCGAATTCAGGTCCTATTTTTTTTAACTTAGACCGAAGACAGCCTTAAATATTTGCTTCATTTTGTGATCTGACTGCAAGTCAATAAGTTCAAGCTGTATCTTCTCAGGTGATGTATCAATATCAGCAATGATGGGGATTAGACAATGACAATGACAGAGTAAATTGGATTTAGGCTCAATTTTCCTTTAAAAAAAAATTTTGAGATCGTATGACTTTGTCCTCCAAACCTGCAGATGATCTCTTTGTAGAAACACTTTCTGGTATTTTGTTTTCCAAAGAAAGGAATTCAGTTTTCCTAATAGTGAATAAATTATAATTAAAAAAAAACTTAAAAACATGCTTTTATAGTTAATCGAACTAAGTTATAACTTAATCCTTTAGTCACCAAATCTGGAAACGAGATCTGGGATAAGTCGCCAAATCTGGAAACGAGATCTGGAATAAGTCGCCAAATGTGTTATCCTGAAATCGTTAATCCTGAAGATCCTCATCAGGACAATGGGACCAAATTATTAAATTATTAGCTGATATACCCATTCTTCACACGGGTAAATTGAAAAATTAAACAATACAGATTGCAAGATAAAGAAGTTTTTAATGAGTTAATTTTACGTAAATTGCAAATTAAAAAAAAAAGCATTTTGCATATTTTAGCTGAACAAAAAAACAAACATATTTTTAAAATTTTAAATCTGTAGATCTAATAGTTGATATAAAAGGGATTTTTTTTTATTTATTTATAACTCTCCGTAACTCTCTTGTCAGTCGACTTTTTAAAACACCTTCCTAAGGTGATCTCTGCTCAGCAAAAGTAACATATTGTTACAAATTTTGTGTAATGAACGCTTAAAATAGTGTAAATAATGTATATCTGGAAGTGTAATACGTTAATATTACTTTCTGTTGTATTTATTTTATGTTAAAATCTTGCCACACCACCTCTCCCTTCAAAATATAGTTTTACTATGAAATAAAAAAATAGTGATTACACTGATCGAAGGAATAAATTAAAAGCGAGTACGTACTGAGGTATGGCGTAGACAAAAGAAAAGGGAAAGTTTTGCTCCACACAAAAAAAGATAGACATATGCTGTCGCGGGCATTTTTGCCGGTAACAGAATTTTTTCCTACTTTCTTGACAATTATCGTTATATTTTGGAAACTTCATACAATATCTTTATAAATTATAGCCTATATGTGTTATTCTGATGTATAAGCTACATTATTGTAAAGTTACATTAAAATACATTCAGTTGTTTTTCCGTAAAAGAGTAACAAACATCCACACAAAATCTCGCGTTTATAATATTAGTTAAAATTGTATTTTCATCGGTGCTTGACAAGTGAGCAAAATTTCGAACCTATTTGACCTTTTAAAATGGGTAAATATTGAGTTCAAAGATTCCGCAATATACAAGGGAGGCAAATAAAACCGTATTAAAAATACAAACTGAATCTTTGATCGTGCATGAAAAAAAAAATAATGAAATTCAAAGTGGAGTTTTTGACTGTCTTGGCTGACAATAAAAAAACTCATTGCTGGTGGCTATTTGCCCACCCTTGCCTTACTATTTCTGCCTATTCCAAAATATCAAATTTTAATTTTAAAGTATCACTTAAGTTTTTTTTAAAAAAAATCTTATTTTTCAAAATGAAGTATCAATTGAAAGCATAAACATAACTTACAAATTCCTAGGTTAATCAGCTAATGTACTATAATATGATATTTTTCTTTTTCACAAAAGCGAAATATTTTTTTTTTTTTTTGGATGAAAACATAAAACTATCACATTTTTATTTTTTAACTACTTTTAAAATGGTTCGCTAACAACTTTTCAGCTTTGTTTCACGTTAAAATTCCCGTCTGCTTTTACCAATAATGAGCTTAATTTTTAAAAAAAATATTACATCAACTAAAAGTTTCCTTTCAAAGCTTTATTCTATCGAAATATTTTTAAATAACATAGTCCCTGATTGACTATAACTGTTTTTTGCAACAAAGTTTCATAGTTTAGAAAACAATTTACTGTTTTGAGTTTGTTGCTTGAAAATAGCGAAAAACATTTTTTTTCCTTTTTCATATTTGTAATTATTTTATCAAAATGAACTGTAGCAAAATTAAAGCGAATATTATTTGTCCCACAACACCGGTAAAATTAGAAATTCCAAGTCAAAAAAAAA
>BMAV01022501.1:0-30113 GCA_019973955.1 Trichonephila inaurata madagascariensis
AAACTTTTCCAAACCCAATACCAAGAAGAGAAACGAATCGAATATGCAAAAGAGGTATACTTTTAAAAGGATAGAAAGTTTGATGAGATAGAACGGCAAGCCTAGAGATAACTTAGTGTGTAATCGTTCGGAACAAGTGTTAGACGTCCTACAGTTCAGGAAGAAGGATACGCTCATCTCAATAGAATATAATAAGGATTAAGAAAGCCTGAGTCTTCTCACCTACAATTATAACATAATAGGAATTATTTCTACCTAGGAAGGAAGGTGACTCTACAAAAAAGGTAATATTTTGTATAGGAAGTTAGATTAGACAGTTGAATTATTATAATTAAGATAAATGATCTAGTTGCGCGATCTGACTTGAATATAAGGTTTAATTGGGTGTTAACTCTCACTTTAAGAAAGTTGTGAATTAGAATTAAGTAATTTAAGTTATTCTTAATAAAAGTTGTGTTAAGAATTACATAATGTCTCATCATTTAGATAATCCCACACCTCTAGCTTACGCGGATCCTACTAGACATAGTCATCACAAGATGGCTATGTCGCACAGGTAAATATTAATCACAAAAGTAATATTGTGTTAATATGTCAGCACAATAGTATCTTTACTATGATGAATTTTCAATATATATTAATAGTATTAAAAATATTCTGACTTATTTGAATCTTAGATTTTTTTTTTAACCTTACTTTCAAATAAATGCCTATGAGTATGAAGAATTCTGTAAGAAAAAAAACTAAGCATAAAATGTATAAATCAAGTATATTATAAGGTTTAAAATTTAATTCCTTCAACCGTATTCGAAAGCAGGAAATATTTCTTCTTCTAGGAATAAAAAAAAATGAAATCATACATATACTGAAAAAAAAATTACTTTTAAAGATCTGAAATTTCCCTCTTTTTCACGATAACGGATAGCTTAGAAGATAATAACACAAGTTAAAAACAAAATAAACAAGACTTACGGCGTTTTCTTTTGTTATAACAGGTAGTGTTAAAGAGATTATGTTTTTGAAATTTATTTTTAAAGAAGCAAAAATATCAGATTCTTTGTCATTGTAAAGAACTACATTGTATTGTTTCGGGAAGAAATATGTACTTTAAGGTACCTGTTATGTAATATTTTTGATATATACAGGCTGATTCATAAAGTATAAAGTTTCAAGAGAACATAAAAGAAGAAAAATAAAGGATTGTCTATGTTAATGGCAACATAATAGTATGAGATTATTTTAAATTCTGATAGTTTGTTTCATAGATGTTCTATGTGTCAATCTTTAATCATATCATACACATTAAACCGGTAAAATATTTTCTCCCCAACACGTGTAACGGTAACATAATCAAATGCATCGATAGCTGATTGATATCTTGTTTCAGCTCTATACAATTGATTTAAAGGGGAGTTATGAATACCTTGTTCCTCACCTAATTCCAAAAGAAAAAATTAAAAGGTCCCAAAATTGGGATTTCCGGGTGCTCATTTGGGTGAGCGGCATGTTTCAATCTATGGCTCATCCAATATATCGTAGAGGGAGATGTTCATCGTAGTAATCCTGCACGTAGGCCAACCAATATAGTGATGCACCATTCAACTGAAGGATGAAGTTGTCAAAGTAGTCCTGCAACCATAGTGTCAACCAAAGTGTTAATACAGACAAAAAAATATATTGTTCCCGTGAGAATCTCGGACGTGTTGCACTGTGGCTATTTTTTTTTTTTTATTGAGAACATTTATAACCTCATGCACCACAAAGAGTGAAGCACACACAAAGAAGAAAAGGATTACAACACAAGCATCCATGTCTTTCCCGGGATTCGAACCCAGACCCTACAGCACCGCAGTCAGCGTGACGAACCACTATACCGGTTGGACCACGCACTGTGGCTATTACTAGGGTCAATTTTGTCTGGAGGAAAACACAAATTTTAATAGTACATATACATTACTATTACTATTTCACAACATCAGAAAATAGTATTCTTCTTTATGAATAACCTTATATATATATATATATGTTATATATTGAAGTAGTGTGGCCGGTGTATGTGATTATCATTTTTTATTTAGTAACGACGTCTTCAGAATAGCTTTACATCCTTTATTATGAGCACACATCAGTAGATTGAAGCACAATTACGTTTCATTTTCACATTGAATAGACAGCGGCATTTTGGAGAACACAACACAAAAACAAAAAAAAGCTGCAAGTATTTACAATCTTACATGATGGCGGCAGGCAGAGAAAAAGCGCGATTATACATCAGATTTTTGTGTTTATATACCAACAGTGCACAAGCGCGTGACTATTACGTAATAGTAGTTCTGATTGGCTAGATTGCGCGAGATAGGGATTTCCTTTTAGCCGATTACGATTAAGATTACAATGTTTATTTTTAAACCTAAGAATTAAAGATTTTTTATAGATCATTAAAAAGAGTTAATTAAAGTATGTTTAGAGGGAAATATTATATATATATATATATATATATATATATATATATATATATATATATTCAATACACATCATTTGCATTTAAAATAAGAAGGGTGAAAACAGTTAAAAGTTTTAATTTTAAATAAGTAGTTATCTGTAATAGAAAGATTTTAATTAATTATGTCTGTCTAAGTTGTTTTAATGTTGACATGAAACAAAAATATGTTATTTGTCAGGCTTTAAACACTTCTTCGTTAATATTGATCATTCATGAAAATAATAAAAATGAGCAATATTCTCCCAGTTTCTATAATAGCATTAATTGAAACCTATTATGTCACTTATATCAACGGAAGCTATGGAAAAGAGAAAAAAAGTGAAACACGAATGAGATGTAAACATTGCTACAAATAATGTTTTTATTCCCCTCTTCTACAGGGAGAAACCAAGAAAATATTTTGATTACTCGTCAAGTTTATACAAACTTGTAGAAAAACTTTACGTCAGCTTTTTTTCCCTGTGTACATTCTGAACAGCAAAAACCAACACTGTGTGTGTGTTTTTCTTTTCTTTACTTCTTTGAACAATGTACCTCAGACTTTTTTTTACAGCTGTTTAATTTTTTGTTTTGCCTTAAGATTGTTATGACTACCACACTATTTGGTTAACGTTAGTTTCTCCTTTTGGTTTTCCAGTGTTTTTTCCAGTGATGCGAATTCAATTTATCTTGATTTGGATGAAATTAGTTTGCAAATATTTAGTATTAATTTGCATGTTATGATGCGATAGCTGCAATGAGCTGTGTCGTACGTGTAATAAATGTAAATACGTTGTGTAATGTAAATACGGCTATTATTTTCATTTCCACGATTTTTCATTCTAACTTGATAAATACTGTTTACTTTACAGAGAGAACATTATTTGAGAGTCGTATTTATTTCTAATTTTTCCCGTGATGAGTGATTTTTTTTTTTCAAATTTTCTTCTGTAGTTTTTTAAATGCAATATGAAAATAAACAGATAAGGAAACAGAATACATTACAATTCTTGCGTAAATATTAGAAAAAGAAATAAAATAAAATTTCCTCATTTACTTGGAAAAATAATTGTATTGAAGAGAAAAAAAGGAATATGTGATTCATATATATTTTGAAACTACCAAGGAAGATTTAAAGCAGTAATAAAAAATATTTTTTTTCCCTTTAAAAGCTTTGATTCTCAAACTGTGGGACGTGCCTTCCTAGGTGGAGGGGTGATGACCCTACCTGGGAGGCGCGAGCATATCAAAAAGTCGGAAATAAGATTATTTTATAAAGCTTTTAATTTACTGAAAGGAAGCACAAAGCAAAATACATTCTGACAAATACCAAAATAAAATGCGCGATGCATATTTATTACAAACTATTCAATTTAAAAAAAAAATAGAAAAAAAATAACATATTACTTATTCTCAGTGGCGTAGCGTACATCCCCTCAAACCCCTGCATCACGGGGTGGAGGCCCCAAACCTGACTTCGTAGGGGCTAACTTTCTCCGTTATATCACTGCTTATTCTACTTCTTAAAACTAACACATACTTAAAATATCTATTACGTAAAAGTAACATAGACAAAATTAATTATTTATCTTGATAATTTGTGCTGCTTATAATTAAGGTCGTATTGTGGCTTTAGCATCCAAACATATTATTATTGATTTCAATTTATTGTTATTATACATGGGAAAGGGCGATGTAAATTAAAAATGAAAACTGGATCCCAATGTTGAAAGTATGATAACAATTGTTCAAATGGCAATGCAAGAAAATTTTTCAGATATACTTGTATCTACAAACACACAATATATTTCTTTTACGCTTGCGTTGGTCAAAGTAATTTATTTGTAAACCTTTTAAATCATCACTTACAGAAAAAAAGAAATTGAAGTTGTTGTTCTTAATGCATATCTGTCTAGTATATATAGAAAATGTGGATAATACTTATAATTCTGAAAATAACATTTACAGTTGAGCTTTGCTGATTTAAATTACATTTCTCTTTCTCCCAAAATCGTACGAATTATGAGTTCATATCATCGATGGGACACTGAATGTCATAAAATACATTAACACTATTCTAGAACCCAAACTTCTACCTTCACCATCAGGTATCTATTTAAGAACAATGATTAATTTATTTTTCTTCAAGATTCTGCTCTTGGCCGCAAAGTAAATAATCGAAAGACTCTGGTATCGTTCTAAGATCATTGAATTGTTACTGATGATTAAATTAGGAATATTATAGTTAAATTGCTTGAGGGACATGTATTACAATTTATATAATTTTTAAGCAAATAGCTTAAAATATTTTTTTGAAAAAAAATATAATATTAAGTAATATTTAACGCTTTTTTTAAAGTATGAAAATATATTACACGTTTTCATGCTAAACCACATCACGCCTTTAGGAATATTAAATATAATTTTTTGAATAAAAATATAAGCAAAGAGAATATAAAAACAAAACTTTTGTTAAGAAATTAAATCGCTGAAATCATTTTGAAAAACACTTTTAGCAAATTTGTATAACAACAAATAAAATAATAGAGTCGGAATGCATTATCGAAAAGTTTCAGAGAGATTATTTAGTTTAATTAAATAAAAAAATACTGATTGTGAAATTCCCAAGTTAATATCACTACATTTTAAATTAATTAGCTTACATCCATAGACTTTTCCTAGAGAATGGAAATTTTTATTTTTGAAGGAGAAGAAATTAATTTAAAACTCATTTTTAAGTAAACTTTTTTTTTATTGATTTATCTAGGAAAAGTTTCGAAACGCGTTGGGTTTTCTTCCAATTCTTATAAATTAGTCCACAGAATCTTTTTTATTAATGAAATACTTATTTTGAAGAGTCATACAATTTTAAAATGGTAACAAATATTTAATATTAAAAAGTCTCATCAGTGTTCTACTCTGATTAGTACAACAAAGCTGACGCTTTTACTTTTTTTACAAATTATAATCCTTCTTTTCGTAGAAGGGAAGTTATCACTGAATATTTAAGTATAGTTTTAAGCAAGAAAAATAAAATTATTTTTCTTAATTGAATGAATTTCTGTAATGGTAGTTTTCATTAGTGGATGAAATCCCACAATAGTTTTCGAGATAAAAATTATTTTTAATTTTTGAATCATTTCGTGTACACAACAATCTAATAGGATCGTCTGTTACGAGAGATATCAAACAAAAACCTCCTTTGGAACATTTTGATTGTTTAAAAGTTTCCACAAATTTCGTATTTATTTATTCTATTGAATAAAAGCTTGATTTTTAATTTTGCGCAAATAATATATTTGCTAGAATCTGCAATATTTCTGACATATGACTGATTAGCTATTTTTACAATTAAGTGTCCTTACATTTATTTTATCAAAATGACTAAATATTTCTAACAAACAGTACTTAGAAAAAATAAAACAATATTTAAGCAATGATTTAAACTAAATAATTTTTAAACATAATTTCTATGAGTCATTTTTTGTTGATATTTCAAATGGATTTCTTTTCAATTACGTGCAATGGTAACACCAAATTTATGTGATATGTAAGCACTGAAAATATCGTCTGCGAGAGACAAACGAAAGAAATCAGTGAATGTATTTTTTTATTATATAATTTTCTTCTTCGAATAATAGCTGCTCCGAAAGTTTATCTCAGATTTAAATTTTAAAATTAAATTTCAACTTTTTGCTAGGGCAGTTCAATAATTTCTAACTAATTTCGGCTGAAACATTACTCCTAATAAACAGTGCTTCAATAATATTAATAGGGTTTTTAAATATCCAATACAAATTCAAAACTCGGCTTTTTCATTTTTCATAAGTGAAAAACTAGTGAACTGGTCTTACGATGGAATTTTAATTAATTGTAAAAAGTAGTCTATTAAGTGAAATTTATAATAAAATTATATATAATATATCGATAAAACTACGAAACTAAATAATATTATGAACAAAAAATTCACTATAATTTGAATTATTTTATTTAAGAATTATATAGTATCAGAAATAATAAACAATGATTCAAATTATTAATAATTACTTATTGACCTCGAAGTTATGAATATACCAAGCGGATATCTCAGCGAAGAATTTATACACAGAAGGCATATCTGAAAGCTGGAAGAAAGGCAACAAATAGAGAATTTTGTGAGGGAATTCACAAGTCACCCATTTCGTCTAATTTGGGCATTCTTTCAAAGATGGGTGGTATGTACCAGACGAAAGCTAAGAGGTAATCTTTGGTGTGCTTTAGCTTTTAATAGCATTAATATTGTCCCCATAGTAAACAGAAACTGTCGCATCATTGCTGGTCAAGTGACAAATGAATTCCATGTTGATAAGAGAGAAACAAAGCTCGTGGACAATGGTACCAACAGCATCGAAGCAGCTATAAAAACGATAAGGCATGTCTAGTCATACGGAAGTCAATTCAAGTTTCATCTGACTGTAACTGATTTGGCGTCAATGTATTAGTTCAAAAATTGACCTCAGAATATTTATTAAAGACACATAAGAAAGTGTTATAATGTAATTGTATGGGCCAGAATTAAAGCGAACGCGTTCGCGCCGCTGTATGTAATCCCAACTTGGAGTATCAAAGTAGATCAACACAAAAGAAATTCTGCTGCTTTATATTTTTCATTACAGGGCTGTTTTCAAGTGATACATTATGTTATATGGATGTCAATGCATTGTTTTTCATTCCAAGGGTGCTGTTTAGAAATCTCCCAACTGCCAGAATATTTAACGCCTTAGCTGTAGTTAAATTGTTCAAATTTAAATCCAATAAAAATATTCGGGACACCCTTAAACAGAGGTGGGCAGACTTTTACATGGTACGATCTACTTCTAATTTTTTCAATGTGTGGCGGTCCACCATGTGTCATAAGTGTAAGGAGCTAAAAAAAGGCTCTCTCTCTCAACTATATTTATATTATAACAATAAAATAAATGCAGAATATCTACTTATCCAAATAACTACAATAAAAAATCTTACTCTTCTAAAACCATGTTTTAAGTAAAACGCAAGATACAAACATAATTTTCCAACAAATTTAATAATACCACATGATGCATTTATTATCAAAATATATTAAAAAATGAATCATTTTCACTTGAAGTTATTTCTCATAGTCATGGTCTCATTAGAAGACTTAGTCTAAATACTGTCAGTCCCTATCATGAATATCTAGGTACATAATAATTAATAACTTCTAGCCTTAAACTGGTTTTTAAAGTAAGACATTTTTCCATAAACATTCTTCTGCGAAAACCTTGTTTATATTATTTGCAACTAATAATGTTTGCGTTGTTGGTTAGCAGAATATTGTATTCACTATATTTCTCGGAAATAGTGAAGTGGAAAAATTCTCATTGACCCAGTGTTTCTCAAACGATGGGGCGCACCCCCTTAGGGGGCGTCATTACCCTACGAGGGGAGCAAGAGCCTCTTGAAAAGTTGAAAAAATTCTTTTAAAAATTATTAATTTACAGAAAGTAAACAAAAAATCAAATACATTCTGACAAAATAAAAAATAAAATTCTCATTTACAACATAATACACTTATAAATATATCGGTAGTGCACAATCTATTTTATAATTAACAATACAAAGTTAAGGACAAGTTTAATAATTACCAGTGACTCTATGGATCTGTCATATATAAAATTATATGCCAACATTAAGGTATCCGACTACGTTTGGAACCGTGATTTTAAAAAAGAGCATAAATGGATAATTTTCATGATATTTAGTGTCATCACTCAGATTAGAATATATGCTTAAAATTATTTTAAGGACATTTTGATAAAAAAAATTATTTAAATACAATATTTTGGCAAAAAATTAACTTAGAATAATCTTTTTCAAAATGTTCTCCTTTTGTGAAAAATGCTTCTATTATAATAATATTTTGCCTGTATATAGCTCAGACCTTTCTACAAAGGCTCAACTAGAATTTTTGAAAAATTCCCATTATTTTCAGAGTTACTACCATTTGAAATAATTATTGGCTTTTTTTCCTTAAAATTGCTCCCCTTTGTTGTCGTAAAACATGAATAAATCCACTTCTAAGTTATATATTTCAAAAATTCTAGTTGAGCCTCTGTACAGTGGTCTAAGCTATATACAGGCAAAAAATTATTTTAATAGAAGCATTTTTCAGAAAAGGAGAACATTTTGAAAAAAAATTATTCTAAGTTAATTTTTTGCCAAAATACCGTATTTAAATCATTTTTTTTTGTCAAAATGTCCTTAAAATAATTTTATACATGTATTCTAATCTAAGTGACACTAAATATCATGAAAATTATCCATTTATGCGATTTTGAAAAATCAAGGTTCCGAATGTAGTCGAATACCTTAACACTTATCTTGATAATTTGTATAGTTTATAATTAATCTCTTAAATGTGCCGATTAAAAATTATGCGATTAGCTCTCTAATGCCCCGGTTTAGCACGCAGGTAAGCGTATGTGGCGTATTGAAGGGGTGAGTGGTAGATAAGGAATAAATAATCAAATCCTCTGATATAAGTGAATCCTTCGCAAACACTGTCAATGTCATTTCATTGCTTTCTAAAGCCTTCAGAATAATTTTATAAGTGCGAGTTCACAGAAAAGATATAACTTCGGAAAGACGTATATATACGTCTGAGGGCAATAAACCCAGTGATTGAGCGAGTCGTTTATATACGTTGGGGGCTTAAAAGTTTGTCGTATTGTATGTTTAATGTCATAGTATTATTGAATTTAATACTCCGCTATTGTATGGAGGAGGGCGCAATGCAAATTATGATTGAATATTGGATCGCAAACATTGGAAGTTTCAGAAGGACTGCATGGAACAATAAAATATTGTTTTTAATCTATCAAATCTTGACATTAAATATCGTCTATAATTTGTAATTTTTAATCAAATATTATCTTTGTACGAGGGATTATTAGAAAAAAGTGTCACAAGCCACTGCATTTGCAAACTACATATTGTGGAGAAATTTTGTTTCTCCAGAGTTGAGACAAATGGCGCTACTTGTCATACAGCTAGTTTCCGGGTAGGTAGTGAAATTTCCCAGACGATTCAGGATGATTGAAACAACAAGACGCTTAAGAAATTGGTCTCGTTTGGAGGTGTAAGCCGTGATTCGATTTTTATGGGCAAAGAATGAGTCTGAATCTGATATTTACAGTCAAATCGTGGAAGTTTAAGGTGAAAAAGCAATGAGCAGATAACATGTAGCGAAATAGTGTTATTCTTTTCAATCCGGCAAACAGGATGTCGAAAACCGCAATATGGCGGGAAGCGGCCAGCCAAGTCCTTCAACGACAGTAAGCAACACGGCACGAATTGAAGAAATGATTCAAAATGATCGACGGGTAACTCTGAGTGAAATCTCGTCAGAGCTGAGACTGAGCAATGGTAGCATGCAGCATATCGTTTCTGATGTGCTGCGTTATTCCAAGACAGTGCTGTGGAATCATCCTTCGAGACCTGACTCAATGGACAGGGACCTGATTTCTACGAAAACGGGTGAAACAAGTTGGTTCTGCGTTCTGATAAATGCCTAAATAGACTTGGTTATTACGTCGAAATGTGATCTGTACGTATGCCTTTCAATTCCCTTTTATATTTTCTGTCTGTTGTAAATAAATATTTTATTTGACTTGTAACCTTTTTTTTCCGATAACCCCTCGTAGAAAATGTACTTCTAAATCCGTTGAAGTATCAAATTTACAAATTTTAATGCAAAGTATAGTTAGTCCTATTAATTCGGATTCATTAAGTGCCCTTTTGACCTTAAATGTTTTAAGGATATATCAAATTAAACCATGCCAAGTTTTGAAAGGAATCTTCCCTTAAGTCCTCTTAAACAGGTTTTAGACAGGTATTCACATTTCAGTTTATGAGGTGATAAAATACCTTTCTATAAAATATATTTATGCAGGAATATTAATTTGTGTACCTAATCTTCGTAAGAGTCTGAAAGTGTTGTCATTATCTGCTGACTTAATATATGAATTAAATTTTCAGTAATTTATCATCTCGGTTAAGTTACGTATGATTAAAAGAAAATAAGTTGCAAAAGAGCTATCTTTTGTAAAAAAATAAGTTATCTTTATGTTGAATGAGAAGTAAGACATGTCAAATAATGAAAAGGGGGTTTAAAACTTATGTTTCTTATAAAATAAGCTGTGTGAAAGAATTTTAAATTAAAATAAAAACTTTTAGAGATTTAAATATAAGAGTGTAAAGTGCAGGGAGGAAGCATAGAAGAAAAATGTTATTTTTGTGATGAACTATAAATATTCATATTGTTAAGAAATTTTAATAAATGCTAAAGTTTTCGTTAAATATTATTAGTTCACGCTTTTGATGTTAATAATAATTAAATAGAAAATATTGCATCGCATTAGAGAAGTCATATGGATCTAGGAATAGAGTCATTTGGGCATCATGTGAAGGTTTTATATAAAATTATTTCTTTTCATCCAAAACACCTGAAAATGTACCTTTATGCATAGATTTACTATCTTCCAGTATTTGTGACCCAATTTTCTATCATAATTTTCTTCACCCTCCCCCTCTTCAATAATTATGTACTTTGACTGGGTGCGTCTTAAGACTTCTTGAGGATCTAAGCTCCTACTCACACAGAAGTAGATCCCAGTCCCTTACATTATTATAAGCCCCATCCATGACCCTTAAAAGTAGACAGTAAGAAGAGTATGCTGTCAAATACTCGTACAAACAATAACCCGAAATAAACAAATGTGAATGAGTTACCATCGCACAGCCGGTTCGATCAACCGTCGCCTTTTTTTAAATGATAGTATATGGCGGTATCCTAAAGCGCGGACGACAGTTAAATCAAATAGCCAGTTGATATTTCGTCTGAAATTCCCAGTTTTTCGAAGAATACGATCGGAAATAACTTTTGACCTTTGAAATTATTCGAATTATGATCTTATTAAGGATAGTTCGAGAACGACTAAGCCTCCATTGTGACCGAGGCCCTGGGCCCTGTTAACTCATGCCTTAAGACGTCCCTGACGTTAATGCTTGTCAATAATGATGTCTTCAGCTTAACTTCAAATAATAAAATAGCCAAGCTTACTTTCATTCACATAGGGGCAATAGCGATTTTGTGAGCCCTGTTGATTCCTCTAGTTCATAGAAAAATTCAATGAGTTCATATTAAAAGTTCGCGAAGAAGAAAAACTACACTTAAATAATGAGCCAGAGAAAACTGTAGTGACCAGAACCGTGAAAACCGTGGTTTACCGCAGCGCTTCTCAAACTGTGGGGCGCGCCCCCTAGGGGGCGTGATAACCCTAAAAGGGGGGAGCGAACAACTTAAAAAGTTGAAAGCAAAATATTATTTTAAAACAATTATTAATTTATTGAAAGTAAACAATAAAAACACACTCTAACAAAATAAAAAATAAATAAAACAACATTTACACTGATACAGTACACTTATAAATGTATCAGCACTGCCCAAAGTATTTTATAATTAATTTAACAATACTGAGTTAAGAACAAGTTTTATAACTATCATTGGCCCCACGGGCTTGTCATATATAAAATTATATGCAAAAGTTAACACTTATCTTCAGAATTTGTGTGGTTTATAATTAATCCCTTAACACCAATCTAAAGTTACGCGATTAGCTCCTCAATGCCACCGTTTTGCACGTAGGCACGTGTATGTGGTGTATTGGGGGAGGAGAAATGGAATGAATAAGCAAATCCTTCGAAATATGTAAATCCTTCATAAACAATGTATTGGTCTTTTCATTGCACTTCAAAGCCTTCGGAATAATTTTATAGATACCAGTGAACAGAAAAATATCGTAATTCGGGAAGACGAATATATACGTCCAGGACGATTTATGCACTGGCTGAGCAAAACGTTTATATACGCCGGCGACACTAAAGAGGTGAAAGTCGTATTGTAGCTTTAGCGTCTAAATATCGTATTATAAAATTCAATACATTGTTATTGTATGGAGGGGGGCGCGATGAAAATTATGATTGAATATTGGGTCGCAAGCATTGAAAGTTTGAGAAGCACTGGTTTACCGCAAGACAAATTGCGTTGCCACACAGCTGCAACTAAGGAATAAAAATAATTAAAAAAATACAAGTTGTGAAAGCTCAAGGCGAGGATTCGTGACAATTCTAAAGCTACCATACGGCCTTAGTTATAAACCATGCAAATTATCAAAATAAATATTAAATATTATATGAGTTACTTTTAAGTAGAATATATTTTAAGTAAGTTACTTTTAAGTAAGAATTTTTTAAATAATCTTTTATTTTTAACTTTTCGATATGCTCGCGTCCCCCACGTAATTACGCCCCACAGTTTGAGAATTGCTTCCATTTTGTGTAGAACGATTTCCGTAATCAAACCCTAAAGAAAATATAAGCCATAACTATCTGTAAAAGATGTCGCTGTTGCACTATCACATGAAGGTTATTGCTGTGTTCTAGTTTAGCCGTTACTAATCTTTAGAACTTCGTAGACCAGTGCTTCTCAAACTTTGAATATTTGTGACCCAATTTACAATCACAATTTTCATCACGCCTCCCCCCCCCTCTTTCATACTTTAACAATGCATTAAAATAAAAAAATACTGTACTTTGACACTAAAGCTACAATACGACCTTAATTATAAAATGTTCAAATTATCAAAATAAGTGTTTTATGGACAACTTTGTATACGATAAGCCCATGGTGGCATTAATTAATAAACTTGTCCTTAACTTAGATTTGTTAAATTAATTGCTAAATACGTTGTGAAGTACTGATATATTTATAAGTTTTTTATAACAACGTAAATGTGTATTTTTTTATGTCAAAATGTATTTTGTTTTGCTACCTTTCAGTAAATTAAAAAAAAATTTAAGGCAACGCTCACACAATATCTATTCTCAAAATTTTTTGTGGAGAAAGTATCAGTAAAAAAAAATCTATGTATGTTGTATGCCTAGATTATATTACTAAGCTAATTCTACAAGTAAAAAGACAGTTTGACAAGAAATTATTTTACAATTTTAAAAAATTAGGAATTTTTGGGGGTTTTTTTTCAAATTTTTATAAAATATTCATTTTTTAAACTTGTTTAGTCATTTTAAGGGATTTATTTTTCTTGCATAATTAGTGAACAAAAGCTAATATGAATTTGAAAATCTCTGTGCTCTTGTTGAATTTTAATAATTACACTGAAAGAGTTGTTTGTACTCAAAAATATTTCTTAATTATTTCAATTTTAGAGTGGAAAAATGCTTTAAAATCAAAACGAACCCAAACCTAAGCTGAAAAAACTTAAAATACTAATTTGTTATCAGATCTGAATTTAGGTGAAAAACTGCACAATAATATGGGCCACAAGTAAATGCAAAAAAAAAAAAAAAAAAAATGGTACATTTGAGATTGTATGTGCCCCTCGTGGCTGCCCGTAATGCAAAGATACAGAAATGCGGCTGGCAAGCCAGCATATCTTGACGCGATCGTCGTAGGCTCGCTCAGCTCCTGGGATCCCGCCAACGATACAGTTCTTCGTTTAGGGATCTCCAGGAAATATTCCACGCAAATGCGTAAGCTCATCTGCTCCGATACCATCAGATAGTCAAGAGATATTTACATCGAGCATTTGACAGGCAAGCGTCAGTTTTAACTCCGTCCCAGGTCTTTTGAGATGAGTTCTCCAGGTTTCATTGTACATTTTATTATATCTAAATTTTTATATTCATGTTTTTAGCTGCCTTTTTGGCGATGACTCCTATGGAGTTCTTAGTCTTTTTTCTGCCGGATGTCTTTTTGTCTTTATTTCAGGCACCTTTCATGACCTCCCCTGGTAACGTTATCTCCATCTGACTGGTTCCCATTTGCTGATCGATCTCCTATTGCTCCGGACCACCCCACACTGCCATTTTCACCGTTTTCAGAAATATCCTGCCGATGTCTGGTCTCTCCAATGCTTACCAGTTGTCTGAACCTTGCTGATTGATCTCTTATTGCTCCGGACCACTTCACACTGCCATCTTCATCGCCTCCGGAAATATCCTGCCGATGTCTGGTCTCTTCAATGCTTACCAGCTGAATAAATCTTGCTGTTCTCGTTTACGAGATCTGGTCCCCCCATATTCTTCAATGTCCATGGAAATATTTATTTTCCTCATCCTGTCTCAAGATGCATCTTCAGACCCTTTGGAACTTTTGCAGCTAATAAAATTTTGAACTTTATGTATTGTGTGCTGATGTTGCTGGCAAATGTCATCTTCATCTTTACAATGAACTTTTGTATTGTGTATTGTCGATTGAAGTCAATGTCTCCAGTATCTGCTTACTTTTCTTGTCGCGCTGATTCTGCCCTTTTATATTTATGTCTGTTTTTCTATAAATTGATTTCTCCTCACATGTCTCTACTACCCTTGGTAGGTCATCTAGGGTACTGTGTAGCCTTTAAATAATCTTTTATTTTCGACCTTTCTGTATGCTTGTGCCTCTAAGTAGAGTTAACAGGCTACCCTAGGGAGGCACGCAATACAATTTGATAAGCTCTGGTTTAGTCAATTGTGTGTTATCTTTCTCTTCCAAAAATATTGTTCAGCAAAAAAATTCATACAATTTATACTAACTCATACAGCAATCATGCATATAAATACTTAAAAATACGGTAACTATTGTACATGTGTGTCTGTTTTTCAGATTACGGTGAATCATAAGTAATGACATTCAATTTATATCCAGCATATATTTGGGCAGACTTTTTTGAAGTATTTCAACTTTTAAACGAATATAATAGCTGTTATACAAGTTCTTCGTGAGGGTGAATCGAAAAATAAAAAAATAGAAATTGTAGGATAGATAAATTTTAATGTGTTGATTTTAAGTGAATTGCAAATTAAAAAACAACAACAAAAAAGCTCTTAGCATATATCTGCTCAACAAAAAATCATATTTGCTAATCATAGTTGTAGGTCTAATAGTTGAAAAGAAGGATTTTTTTATATCTATAACGCCCCCGTAACCTCCTTACGGTTCGACTTTTCAAAACGCTCTTTTTAGCTGATCTCAGCTCAGCAAAAGTAACATGTGTAAATCTGTAGGTTTTGAAGTTTATAAAGGAAATATTTTCTTAATATAAAACTCTCTATCTCATAAAACACCTTTCTGGGTAGAATTTCGCAAAACCTCTTTTGTAGAGGATCTCTATTCCATGAAAGGAACATGCCTGCGAAATTTGAAGTGTGTAGGTCTAACAGTTCGAAAACGGGAATATCTGTCTATGTATATCACTCCTTTAACCACTCGCAAATTCCTTAGAGGACTACTTTTCTAAAATCTCATTTAGAAAAATCACTTAATCCATGATAGTAACATGCCTGACAAATTCGCAGTATGTAGATCTAATAGTTCAAAATCGGGAATACTTAATTTTACTCCAGTTTAACCCCTCGTAACTCAATTGGGGGCCAATTTTCGTAAAACCTCTTTTGCACTGCATCTCTACTCCATGAAAGGAACATACCTGATAAGTTTCAAATTTGTAGGCCTAATAGCTTTGAAACATTAATATTTATCTGCATCTAGAACCCCTTACAAACACTCTCGCCTTGGGTGTCGTTTTTCTCAAAACCCTTTCATAGAGAATCTCAAAATCATGAGTTAAACATGCCTGCTGAATGTCAAGTCTGTTGATCTAACAGTTCGGGAGACATCGTAATGAGTGAAGGAGTGAGTATGTGAATGAATGAATGTGTAAGTCGCTTTTCTCCTTCATATAATATATATATATATATATAAATAAATAATTTTGGAATTAAAAGGCAATCTTTTTCAGCATTATCGTTCAAGACTGACATTATTTAAACCTGGAATTACCTTATATTATTACCTGAAATAACATATTTGTCAAATTCAATACTTCACGATCATTGTCGTAGCTAGTTCTGAATGGACCATGTATCAAAATTCCTTCGGAGCCCCTTTTCAGATACGAAAGCTCTGTTAGTGGGACTGTAGTAACACATATTGGAGGCCCTGTATCATTGATACGGCGGTAGCTAAGCCTCTGTTTACGATGTTCATTTATGCAATATATTTATAATGAAGCATATTTATCGCATGATTTATAATTATTAATAGTATTGAAATATTATTACTTGCAAATATATTTTTATACTAATCAGTTAAAGCCTGAATTAAACTATTCATATTCTTCTAAAACTAGTATCTATTTTTCCAGAAATCAAGTCTTATAAAGTCAATTAATAAACTACATTCATGCCACGTCATTATCATGTGACAACTATAATTACGTAGTTTCATCCAAGAAGTTCAAAAGTTCATGTGACTTCATAGTCATATGATGAATGTAATTAGGTTCTTCCAACCAATCGGGTTCATACGCTTCACCGCTGCCAAGTTTTGTCAATAAGTTTATTACGTATTATCGCAGCAATGCTACATAATAACTCGCCAGGTTGACAACCCTGATTTTATTTGTGTCGTACCCTCTGATTCGTTAACCATGTGATTCGTTTCAAATAATGTCCCCTATACGGTTGGTATTGTACATTGGAGCTGGTCAAGAACAAATATTGCGGTAGAAAAAGAACTAATAAATAGAACTACAAAATACACGAAGTTTATGATCTCACCCCAGCCCAAGTCGGAGTATTTTCACAATACAAAAAATCGACAGAATCCATGTCGTTTGATTATGCGGTATGTTAAAAATTCCTTGAGTGCCTGAGTGACTTGGGTGTTTTCGGCAAAATTAAATATCAAGTATGGTTTCGTATGGTCAGACTCTGGTGCCTCCCTCTGGAAAGGAAACTGTGTGTCAAAATCATTTGCAGCGTTTATTATACCACCTATACGGTGCCGCACTGAAAAGAGATTCTAGTTTCAGGGGTATGTACTAGATCTGCAATAAAAAAAATACCAATCCACAGCCTCATTAGAAATAAAAATTTAAAAAAAAACCATTTTGGGATACTTAAATCAAGGGGGAAAATGAACAAGTTAAAAAGATTTACTCAGGGTACAAAATGCAAAGAATGTTTTCAATGCCTGTTCAATATGGATTTTGTGTAAAAATACTCTAAACTGTAAATGCTTTTGAAAATCTCTAGAAAACTAATTGTGCGCAAAAAGTGTGATTTCTGTAAAAATGCATGTAGGACACCTTTACAAATTGGGACAACACGTAGTCAACACAAAGTACACAATTCAATGTGCTCATTTAAAAGTTAGACAGCCACATTATAAACAAAACGCGTGTAGCATTTTTGTTTAGCCTCTAACGGATCATACAAAATACATCCAATGAATATGTCGCAATTATTTGAATCAAAATATATATGTGGGACGGTGTCTAGGGGTAATGATGAAATTTTGGACGAAAGAAAGCATAAGCCAAGTTTAAAAAAAATTAATTTATTAAGATAAGGAACAGGCTATTTACAGCTTTGAATTATTTACAAGAAGATAAATAAAAGATAATTCGAACAGAGAGCAGGATTCACCTGTGAGACGGGGGCGCCAAACATCGCTAGGCCTAAAGAAGGGGTCTGCGTTGCTTGCAAAGGCAAAGTCACTAAAAGGGCGTCGACCTCACTTCGTTCGTGTCCGGTGTGAGAGTGAACAAACGATCTCGCACTCAAGGATCATATGCGTCTGACGTCTTCGCTCCGAGTTCTTTCATTGGGCATTGAAAAGCCTCTCGATTCACTTCAGTTTGTTTGGGGCCGCCATCTCTTACATCTCTCTCTCTCGAAATATATTAAAAATTCAAAACATTATAATTATTCGAAATTAATAAATTACTATTTCCTACACACACACATACACACACACACACATATATATATATATATATATAAACAAATATAGACATTATCTTTAAAATAACCCATTTTTTATAATATTTTATTTTAATTTTGTTTTCAAACACAAATGACAATGCTGATATTATGAAATCCGCATTTAATTTAACCAATGGAATTTTAGATTCCCTTATACATTTTTAAATACCTCATTCTTTAGAACATTACTTAAAATTGTATTGCGCTCATTCTAATGAAAGCGCTAATTGGGTGTAAGTATCAAGAAACTTAACCAATGCAACCATAGTTAGGCCTAAAGTATCACCTTCTTTCAATAATTTCATGATTTCATTGTAAAAAATTGCTCAAAAAAGCATTAGTTGGATGTAAATCACAAATGACACCCGAAATCGGATTTATTATTATCTTATTTTATTGCACATATACTATAATTGGAAAGCTGATTGGATAAAATACACATTCAATTTAGCCATTGGAACTCTAGATTCATAAACATTTTTTTTTTAAAGAGCCGTCTTTTTTAGCAGAATAATTAAAATTTATTGCTTAAATTCAAATGTAACCACTGACTGGATGAAAGTCTCAGTAAAATTAACCAATGTAGGAATAGTTAATCCTTTCCTTTTAAAGTACCGTCTTCTTTATTGCTCAAATTCTGATGACAGAGATGATTGGAAAAAAGCCATAACTAATTAAAGGCGATATGGTACCCTAAAAATCATCAAACTATGGATTTTTTTTATTGGCTTATATGATGCTTTTAATCGTTCTTAATGTGTTTGCAAAATTTCAGAGTTGTATCTATATTTTTTATTCAGTTGTTTATCCATTTTTGCTGCATGTCAGTAGACTAAACAAAGCTGCCACGCCCACTTTTCAGATCGTCTGCTAGAAAAGAGCCTGATAAATAAGGAACTATTTTTTTTTTACTCCACGCTGATGAGTGTTTAAACTGAAATGAAATAATTGTTTTGTTTTGATTATATGAGAGTTATTCTACTGCGTTTTCTTTGAAGTTCTCTGTTCCTACAAATTTAACTATATTTTTGTACTCTGTTTCTGAAGAGTAAGAAAAGTTGCTTTACGACAAGGAATTTGGTGATTTCTCCAAAAAGTTTAAAAGTTAACATGCCTAGGCCTAAAAAACGTACTAAATCTGCCACAACGAAAGCTTTGAAGAGGTGGTTTTCAGATGCTAAGACTTCAGAAGTTTCTCAAAACACTAACTTGAGGTGTGCAAAACTTGAAGAAGAATGCAATACTTTTTCTCGTTTGGATGAAAAATATACTGGTATATCCAGATCTCCAACATACGTCATTATTGATAAAAATGCATTGACAAATCTTTTTAAAAATACTCTATGTAATACTTGCAAAAATGCTTCTTTGCGAGTAAATTTTGGAAGAGCCTATGGATTTTGTGAATATATTAAGACTTTTAAAATTATGGAAAAAAAGAGTATGAATATTTGTGTACATGTTATTTATTATAGTAGTATAGAACTGTGCATGAAATAAACTCTAAAATGTGTGCGTATTTTTTTTAAAAATTGTTAAGATAATGTTTTATGAAATATTGACCTTTTTGTTTATATATTCATTATACAAGTATATTCTTTTATTCTTGTAAATTTTTAAAAGAATTTGTGGTAAGCAGTTTGAAACAAACTAATTAACATTACATAAAAGTTTCAGATTATTGGAGGAATTTTTTATCATGCTATTTAAGAAATGAAAACTTTAAACTCATTTTTCTCCATGTTGAATTTTTGTACATTCACTGTTATTCAAAACCCTAAGGGTTTTTTGAAAATTGAAGTAAGGGTTTGAATTTTTTTTACATGTTCTGAAATGTATGTTTTGTAAAACTGTGCATTGAATTAGCTCTAACATGTTTAGTACTTTTTCTAAAAAATTTCAAAATCAAAATTAATGTTTTTTCGAGAATTTTTGTAAGTTTAACTATAAAAAAATTAATAAAACATTAAAGAGCAGTAGCAGAAAAAAACCAATGCACAGTGTTATGTAGTATATTATAAAGTACTTGGGAAAAAAATTTTGAAAGAAAAGAAACATATTTAAAAAAGCCTTAGGGGTTTAAAAAATGTTTAAAAAAATTTAAAAACTTTAAATTTTACAAACATTTTGCAACAAATTAAAATTTTTTTGTATGGAATTATTATTAAATATTAACCTTTATAAAATACAATTAAAACCAAATATCAAATATTAAAAATAAAAAAAAAATTTAAAGATGGTACCATATCGCCTTAACCAATGTAATCTTAGTCAAGCTTTTACATTAAAAGTTCCGCCCTCTAAGGGATTTTAATGATTTTATTGCTGAAAAAGCATGCAACACAGCATTTATTGAATGTTAATTCCATAATTTTATTCATTATAATTGTAATATCATCATTCCAATATTTTTAAAGTATCGTCGTCTTCACTTATTTAAATTTAATTCCGACGATTCTAATGAAAGCGCTGATTGGACGGAATTTTCTATAAATTTAACCAATGTCATCTTTATTCGGCCTCTATTTTCATAATGTACCACCTTCTCTTAGACGATCTTACAATTTTATTGTTCAGATTCAAATCAAAATTTTCATTGGATGTAAGGCACAATAATTTTGACAAATATTGATATAGATTGACTTTTATTTTATAACGTACCACCTTCCTAATAGCATTAATTAAATTTTAATGGTCATTTCTTTTGAAAGCGCTGATTAGAGATAGATGGTACAATTAATTTAACCATTGTTACCATGCTTCGATTTTCAAATTTTAAGTACCGTGTTCTTTCGAGGAGTTACTAATTTATTTTTCAGATTCTAATGAATGTACCCAGTGGATGTTCGTCATAACTTTTTTCCCAATTTTGCTCTTTTCACGTGAAGTGATTTATCAGTTTAAATCAGTCCTTCTCAAACTTTCAATGTTTGCAAGCCAATGTTCAATCATAATTATGATGGCACCCCCTCCAAACAATAATAATGTATTCAATTCAGTATTACTTTGACGCTAAAGCTACAATACGACTTTAATTATAAACTGTACCAATTACAAAGATCAGTATTAAATTTTGCATATAATTTTGTATATGACAGCTCATGGGATCACTATTAATTATTAAACTTATTCCGAATTTAGTATTGAGGATTTAATGACCAAATACAATGTGCAGCTCTGATACATTTATAAGCATATTATATCATTGTAAATGTGTATTTTTTTATTATCTCAGAATGTTTTTTGTTTCGATTCCTTTCAGCAAATTAATACTTTTTAAATCTTTCATTTTTGACTTTTCGATATGCTCGCGCCTCCTGGTAGGATTATAACGCCCCCTAGGGAGCACGCCTTAAAGTTTGAGAAACGCTGCCGTAGTCCACCAAATATGTAGTTTTATAAATGGTGGACTACTCATATGATTGTGACCTTATAAAATCTCTTTAAGACCCTAAATATGTTTATCTTTAAACATTCTGGTTATTAACACTATATTGACCTCAATGATACTGGAAAAAATAAAACACAATTTTCGCTCCACCTCCTGGAACTCAGAGGGTACCCGCATGGTCGTGTGGGTTGGGCCTTATGTGTGAAACAGGTCATCTGGGAAAGTTATACATTTTTTTAACTCTAAGTCAATAGAATAATCTTAATTAAACTAAAATTATTACAAATATGGAGTTCATTGATGTGCAATTAATTCTTTTGTTGATTCATTATTTATTTACTGTGAAAATCTTTAAGGTATGTTTTTGTTTTTGACAAGTATAAATAAAAACATTGCATTTTTCACAACATATTTTAGAACTGCTTTCACTGTTTTCAAATCCGCTCTTACAAGAATTTGAGATGTCATCAATACATCTAAAATGGCTATACATGCCATGTGTTTTATCCTGGCATGGCCTTTTAATAGGTGGTTTATAATACTCCAATGTTTTGTGGGAGGAATTACAACACTGTTATGTTGTTCATTAGTTAAAATACTTTTTCAGATGGTTGATAGATAGTCTGCTATCTCTAACTTAAACTTTAAGAGATCTATTTTGATTTTTGGAAGAATTTTATTTGATATGTTAGAGCCCAAATGTAAAGGGCGCTTCGTAAGCGCAGGTATGTAAGGGTAGAATGGTGGTGTTTACACCCACACTCGAGAGTGAGAGATAGGAACGAATACATGCGGTCTGTTGCGAGTTTCCCATATTTCTGAGGGTGCTAATGAGCATTTAGTCTGTAATAAAGTCATGTTTATATTTGAAAAGAATGTGAAAGTGAATGATTTTGAGTAATGTTTGAGTTATTCGATCCTGACCTAAGGAAACATAAACATGAAATCACAACGTATGAATTCCGGATTCAAGAGAGTCTACAACAGATATTGCATCTTGTTTGCACAGAAACCAAGAATTTTCTACAGTTAAACCAATGAAATGAATGTGTTCAATAGACTTTTATGGTGAAGAATGATCCAAAGTTATCTTTCCGTTACAAATATTTCCATGTTTTTTATGGAAATTTCCCTGTCCCATGTATGTATCCGCTCTCCTCTGAAATTGATTTTCCTAACAGTATATGTAATTCATATGTTTTGTTCGCAGCATAGTCATCATCCAATGCCCAGTTTGTTGAGTTGTTGTGTATCGCGATTACACACAACAGGTCTGTGTTCTACTTCCGGGCTGGGCAAGATCGACTCAGCCTTTCATCCCTACTGCAGGGGATCAATAAATGAATACCAAGCTTGCTTGGGTACTAAAACACTGGGGATCTCACTTAAGACTGACCATCTGATCGGAACATCTGTTCATGCACCTCAGCGCTCAATGGTCACATATGCTGGGATGGGCATAGTAGGCCCTGGCCCTCATGGGCTGTTGCGCCACTGAGTTTGAGTTTTTAGAGTTATCATCCGAGACATCACTAAAGAATCTGATGTATTCCTCAATTACCAAATTTCTTTTGGCGCGTGAATTAATTTCCTTGTAGACACCGGAAAAAATGTTTGCATTAATATTAGGAGAGTGTTCCATGAAAAATAATAAAATATATAAAAAATTTTGCTATTCAAAAAATGTATATATATATAAGCCTCACTTTACCAGCTCCCACCGGAAAACCCAGATATTTTAGGGAAGTGGGGGAGGAAGAGATATGTATGCATATATCTGTGTAAAGGATGAAAGTGCTGTAGCCAGCAACAAATGTCTGAAAGAGAAAATTAATTGCAAAGAAGAACGAGAAAAGGAAAAAAAAAGGGACTCGTTCATGACAAACCCCAAAGAAATATGGTTTTAATTACATTACAATATAATTCGTTTTTATTTAGACTTCTATCAAAATCATTGAAAAAGAAAAGAAAATTCACAGGATAAGCGCTTACTTTTACACCTGCATTAACTCAATTAACGCCCAAGTCACAGGATCATGCGGGTAACGAAATCCTGAGTCCTACAAGCAACATTAATGGAGAATATTTAATAATTTTACTATTTTACATTTATTTAAACATTAAGACACAAAAATATGTATCCAAGAAAATGAGGAATATATTGATAATTAACTTTTTACGACAGATAAAAAGAAGACGTGCTTTCGTTGTATTTGAAACCAAATCTAGATTTGCCAGCTGAAAGTAAAACATGGACTACAACCACCGTCTGTTGATAAAAACTGATACTTTACATTTTCTGCAAACCTGCTCAATCATTTAATTCGAGCTGTTCTTACATACGATTCTCGCTGATGCAAGCACTTATAAGAATATCTAACCCGCACGATCGAGCTGGTTGCGCCTTAAAAGGATATAGCAATCTACCCTAACGTGCGCGCGCGATATTGTCACTTGTTTATATATATAAATCTCTATTTATATTTCAATACCATTGAGAAGGAATCTTCCGAAAGGCAAGAACTGAACGATAACGCAAAGCAGTATAAACAAACTGAAGTGTTATGCCGCCAATTTTCCATAGTTGCCAACTCTCTTTCAAATATCGCTAGATACACTTGCTAAGTAGCTAGGAATTTGCTAAACTCAGAAAATATTTCGCTAAAAGTAGTAGCTGAAATTAAAGTATGATCCATATTCTGTAATGCATTTTGCTATTCGTGAATTTTGTGTGAACCTTAAAACTTCATAAAAGTATAAATAATCTCCCAGTTTTTCTGAGGACCATTAAAATTTTTCACTGATGCCCAGTGGACTGTTTAGTGACCACTGTAGTAGTAAATGTATTCAGATAATTTATCTTAAGTCAATAATTGTATGATATCATTATACACATTCACCAATCGCTTTGCTAGAGTCTATTGGAAACACTTTGTTAGCGGTGATAATTTCCCTTTCTCCCTCATCTCAAATTTGTTTAAATAGCTAAGTCTATTTGTAAATATCAGAGCTTCTTCAACATATATTTATTAAGCCGGTTGTCACATGTTAATTTATTGAACTTACTGTTTCAGTCTGAAAATATATCACATTTAATAGGTGAATTAATTTTAACACATAAACATATCAAATGATATGACTGTTTATTTTTACATAAAACATGCATTAAGTATGATTATTGTTAATTCATATTGATACTTTTAAGTGTTCAAAATTTAAAAAAAAAATAATTTTAAAATATTCTCAAGTAAATCGTTGAGAAATATTTTAAGAAAAGTTGTAAAAAACTAAAAACCGTAAAGATAAAATTTTAGTAGCTTATTTTCCTTTTTTTCTTTGTACATCATGAAATAATCATAATCGCAAATTAGAAACTACATACATTTCAAAAATCATAAAAGCCACAGTAAATATATTTATTTGCAGGGTTACATTTAATCCTTAAGACACATATGCGTATTAAACACTTCGAATGATCTGACTTAAAATTCAATTTATTGTCAATTTTATTTCTGCCATCAATCATAGTCAGTGAGATGAAAATGCAAAGACCAATTTTAAAATTGAACAAGTAACTTCTTTACAAACTTCCAGGAAAAGGAAGCGGTACCTTGGAGTTGTATTATGAAATTTCAAATATACAACAACCAATTTACGAGAGAATATGACATATAAAATTGTTTTCGTAGAACATATTAAAGTTTTGGAAATTCCCTATTTATGAGTTTGTGTTTGGTACTAAAAATTCATTTCTGTCACTTTAAATAAGGTTCTCAAAACTTTGCAGCCACATTTAACTACATATATCTGTTAATGCTTTTATACAGCTTTGTCATATTAAGAAAATATTTTCACGCTTTCTGGCAGGCATCAAAAAGGATGAAAAAGAAAGGCCTGGGCTTTTTTTAAAGGACTTTTAAAATTATATTTTGTAGAAAAACAAAATCATTCATTCGAATGTCACACGTAAATTTTATTAATTATAAGTTGTTTAAAATTAGCTATCATTTACACTGAAAAAAAAAATATTTACTAAAAACTATATTGATATTGAATGAAATATAAGATGTTTTTCTGATTTTATATGAAAAATTTCTGTTTTTTTATTTTGCATTAATAAGGGCAGCGTATCGTAACTTTTCAAATCCTGTATACCAATAAAATAAATTGAAAATGCCTTGTTTCGAATGTTCCATTATGATGAAGTTTTAAATTTTCATAATAAGGAAGATGCCGCAAGAAATGAATTAAAATAAATTCTGAATCAAAAGTCTCTATAATTATCGCAACAACATATTATCGCAACAATAGTCAACTCTTTTTATACTTCGCCAAGTCGCCAACCACGATTTCTTATGTGTCATTCGCAATGAATTGGCAACCGGGTGCTTCGTTTCATATGATATCGCCGATAGATAGCAATAAATGTAAGTACCGAAAATTGTTATTTTCCTTTTTACTGTTTATTTATAGATCGTCGTCGATATTCCAAAAGAAAAGTGGTTTTTGTAAACTTCGTTGCTCAGAAAATAGTTATCATCAAAAAGTAGATAAGCCTATATTTTCATTTTAACATTTTATTTCAGCATAACACTACAATTCTATGAACACATAGAAAATTAAATTAGTAAAAACCTCAAGTACATTTAATATAGCCTAAATTAGTACAGTCAATTCAAAATCATATTTTCTACTGCTACAGAAATCAAAATAAACATGCAGCTCCTCGAGAGAGCTTGTGTGAAACTAGATTTCAGCAAATGACAATAAAAGAGGGATGGGCTAAACTCATGTGCCGTCATAGTCGCAGTGTAATGATCACCACATGATTCTAGCCAATCAATTAAAAAACTTATGTGACGTCATAGTCACACTATAAAAGCGATCCTGTGTTTTCAGCTAATTCAGTACTTTTTGTCGTAGGCAAAATTTGCTCTATGCAGAAATTTTGTCGTAAAAAGTGCATATGTATACGAAATGCAATTTATTTAAAAGTATATGCATGGAATATATTTTTTTATTAACTTTCAAAATTCTTTTTAAAGAATTTTTTTTATACCTCTTTTTAAAGAATTTTTTTTTATATATCATTTAAGAACTTTTGACCAACTATGAAATTTGTATTTTTATCTAATTGTAAATTTTACAAATAGAACACCTAGTATGACAAGTTTAGTGCCTGCTTTGAATTTGTGCCGAAATATTGTCCACGCTAGGGCGCTGCTGTGCGCACAACTGTATCAAAATTGTAATTATCGCTGGTGTGTAACTTGTATCGTAGAATGTAAGCCGTATCGCGGCAATTCGTATCTACCGTAAAATCCGGCGTATAACGCGCACCCATACTTTCAAGCTGCATTTCTTAATTTTTAGGTATATTCGCCGTATAACGCGCTCCCCCATTTTTACGAAAGAACGAGAAATATGCGTGTACAATGCTGTTATGTTTTCAAGCCATTTATTCGAGGTATTAACCCGGAATTCTAAAAATAGTTTATTTTTAGAATCAGAATCCTTTAATTTCATTAGAAATGTCGTTTTATTCAAATAAACAGTAGTCTCTGATCTATGTAGAAGTCTAATTTTTCTTATGTTTATCTCTTTTTTTACTTTTGAAACTATCATTTTTTTATACCCGGCGTATAACGCGCACCCCTAAATTTGGACCTGATTTTTTGTGTTAAAAGTGCGTGTTATTCGTCGGATTTTATGGTAATTAAACATTACTATACTTAAATTATCTCATGGAACTACTTATTGTGGACTGTCTAACTAAATCGCCCGGATACACACTCATTTCGATTCGATATAATTATGGATATTTGATTCGTTTATAATTCGTTAGAAAATTCAAAGGAGATCACGCGTTTGTCTTTATCATGTGACCGTCATGAATTGAGTTTAGGAGAATAGCTACCGCCGTATCAGCCATATTAATGATACGGGGGCTCCAACATGTGTAATTTCAATCCACTGACAGCGCTTCCATATCTAAGCAACGGCCCCGAAGGAATTTTGATACAGGGCCCCTTCAAAGCTAGCAACGCCAGTGATTGCCCCCATTGTCAGACACACACACAACACAAATAAATCTTCAAATATTTCCTTTGATTCTAATTTCCTCTGACGAAAAGGTATAAAAACATTCTATAAAAATACATTATAGAATATGGATAGATTATTTACCAAATACACACTATTTTACTTCAAATTATTCACTGCGTTATCACTGATACTGATAAAAGAAAAATATAAGATTCGTTTTATATTATGGAAATTATTTATGCTAATGAAGTAGTTTTTTTTATTTTTACAAGAATTTCGCTTTTAAGGTATCCGAACACGTTGAACATGACCAAATTCGGTGAAGACAGATATTTTTGTTTTTTATTTTATTTAATAGAGTGCTATCTTTTCGCTTTACAAAACATACTTTGTTCCGTTTCTATGCTATCTTGAGACCAAGCTATAATCAATTTTATAAAGTTAGAAAAACCGGAAGTGGGCCTTTGGTCTACCAGAAGTGGGCATTTTAATTGTTCAAAATCTATCATGGGGGGCGAGTCTGATAACTCAAAATATTACAAATGTATTTTTATAAAACTTTTTGAACCAAGTATTTATGCTATTTTCTAGAGAATGTACTAATATATTTCTTATGGTATGAATACTTTTTGAGCTGGGGCCTGTTTTTTAATTAATGGTCTTATAAAGAATGTGGCTTTTCTGATAATGTTTACTCAATCAGCCCTAAAATTTTCAGATTTTAATAAAACATTAAAATTTTAGTTAAAGTTAATATAAGTTTATTAATTTTTCTCTAATTGCTTTGAAGTTTTACAAAAATATTGCTAAAATGTCAATTATAAGTGTGAATTTTGTTAAAATTAGGCAATTTATTTTAAATATTAATGGTTAAATATTAGTATTTATTGGTATTGAGTCCTAAAAAAGCATTTATAATGTTTAAAAATGTTATTTTGTCAAAAAGTATACTCCGAACGTGTTCGGATACCTTAATTCTTTTCTATTAGGAATAAAATAGTTATACTATTATTAGCTGTCAAAAATATAAAACGCAGACACTATCAAATGAAAAATGATTGCCTCTCCTGTAAAGAAGAGCTCAATTTAATACTTAGAATTTAATATAATATATCCCTAGAGATTTATTTTATTTTATGTCATAAAATAAAGCGATGTATAAGCCCTTGCTGCTGAAATCAAAGACCAAATAGGGATAAATTGGTCGGGAAAAATAGGGAAAAATTGAAGCTTCATACGTCAGGATAATACAAGTGAGTGTTAAAATTCTGACAGTTAAACAGCTAGTGATTTGAAAGTTTGCAATTGCTACAGAATTACACGATAATTTTAACTGAGAAACAACTCGTATTCGAGGAACCGCATTTAACAATCTTTGCTCCATAATAAAGAGTGACATAATGATTATTATTTTAATTAGATTTAATGCTAACAGTGGTTGTAAAGTAAATAAATACAAATTATCAAATGACTTTCATTTAATAATGTTAAGAACTTGGAATAAATGTAACTTCGAGTTTTGGCAACAGTTGTTTTGGATCTAAATCACATTTGTGAATTACAGTCAAATGATTTGAAGGACATTTGAGTTATTTAATAACTTAAACTTGATTCACAATTAATTTAAAATTGGAATGACGGGACGAAGAGTTTAATAATAAAAAACGTCAATCACAAATTTATCCATACACTATTTTAATTTCTATAAAATATTAATGTCAAAATTACTTCGAAAAAATGTTTTGATTTTCTCCCTTTTTTATTTTTTTAACAGTCGTAAATTTCAGTAACAAAAATCCGAATACTGGTTTTGAAAAAAACGAAAGCTGGAGACAAAGAAACTATGTGAGACTATTTATGAAAAGAACCTAACAAACTGCTTTCCTTTTTAACAGGCAATTATAAAAAAAATACATTATGATGAAAAAATATTTATTCTTCTTTCGAATGTTTCTGATCCACTTAAGTAAACTGTGTTATTAATTTATTTCCAAATTTTTCCAAATTATTACCAACACTTGCATATCTTCTAGTTAGAGTGTCTTAACAGGATGTGTTTATCTTGGTATCATTACCTTTTTCTAGGGGTTTTTTACTATACATTCATGGTCATTGTTTCAAAGCATATGTCAAACAAATTACAACATCTAATTCAAAATGATTCATGAAAGTTGTCATTCTTAGAAACTTTTCCATATTTCAGGCTTACGAGTTTCGTCACCAATAAACACCATGTAGTTTCAAAGTGCATATCATAATTTACTTTAAATTAGAAAAAAGAGTATTTTTATTAAAGAAACGTAGTTC
>BMAV01022501.1:37112-49192 GCA_019973955.1 Trichonephila inaurata madagascariensis
ACTTTTTGGTCCGGCATCATTTTGGTAATCTCGACGCCAGGGTGACACCTGATGCGACTGGGCTCTAACGATGTGAAACTGTACTAGAAGCTTAAATTTTCAATGAGCACCCAAGCCAAACAAGCACTCTAGGGGTTCTCAATATGCCGCAAAATCGTACAATATGGACGCTGCCAACTTTTTCCATCAAGAAAATCCACCGGTTTGGGTCAGGGTCGAACGCGCAATTTTGCACTGCCGTCTTAAAGTATGTAAGCATATTTGTAGTGAATGAATAAGAAATAAAAAGCAATGAGAGTAATTAAATATCCTAAACTTTTACCATTGTCTAAGTAATACTAGCCAATCTTTGGATGTATCAACACTTCACAACAATGGCTTTTTGTTCTCTTCACAAATAATTACTCTTCTTTAAAACATGACATAACTCATGGAATAAACAGGTATTTGAATTCTAAATATATCTTATCATTGTAAAGCTTAAATCAACTTTAAAGTTTCTAAAAAGTATATATAAATTTTTTTTTCACTATGTCTTTTTTAATAAAAGAAAAGTATAGGGATGGGTAAAATAAAGCATATTTTCTGAAAAAATATTAATTATACACAACATTGTTATATGTATAAGCATTGTTTCTCCCCAGGTAGCATTGTAGTAGAGCAAGCAGCCTAGTGGTCAAGGTAACGGATTCGTGGCTGGCGTGTAATGAGTTCGAGCCTGGTACCACTGAAGCTCCGTAGTACAGTGTGCGCTCATACATGTTAAATATATCGAAGCTCAAACGTCCTCCCGTTAGTGTGGAAGTGAGGAGAGGGGTACCAGATCAGGTGTTGTTCCCGGGGCTTGACCATGGATCAAAATTACAAAATCCGTCACCAATAGCCCTCGAGTAGCCGAATAGTGCGATATTTTTATTGGTACTTCTTAAATTTAAATCAATATTGTTTTCTGAGTGTCTTACTATAGGCCATTGATATTCTTTGTTTATTCATAAAGAAAATTAAAATTGATATTATTTCATGCCTAAACGATAACGAAAAATTCCCTTAAATTCTTTGAATGATTAAATTTGAATTTCTTAAATCTAAATATACATTGACATTTGTTTTCAGATTTTATTCAACCCGACATTGTGGTGTGAAAACAACAACGGCAACAACAACAAAAAAAAGAATAAATTAACTCACACAGATTATCATATAATTTTTCTATTCTTATGTAAGCATTTTGTACATGATCTATGCACTCTTTTAGTCTTCATTGCAGATGGGTTTTATGTATCCACTGGATGCTATTTTTTTTTTAATTTCGTGAATACATTGCTAGCCAATTCCTACATTCTTTATATTTTTATATAATTGAAGTCTAAATACTTCATTAATCAGTGCCTGTTAGATTGTAAGTTGGTGATTAAGTGCCTAATAAAATAATTTGCACATTTATCGCAAATTTTTAACAACACAAAAAATATTGTCATATGTCAGCGTTTCTTAAACTGTGGAGTGTGATAACCTTACGTCGGAGAGCCGAGTATAACGAAAAGTTGAAAAGAAAGGATCATTTTAAAAGTTATTTATTTACTGAATCGAACCAAAACAAAATACATTATGCACAATAAAAAATAAAGTACACGTTTACACTGATATAATATATAAGATATATATCAGTATTGCTCGATGTATTTGATACTTAAATTATCAATACTAAATTAAGAAAAAAGTTTAAAAATTACTAGTGACTCCCATGTGCTTGTCACATACAAAATTTAATACTTGTCTTGATAATTTGTCGACTTATAATTAAAGCTGTATTCTAGCTTTAGCGTCAAAGTATATTATCAATGCAATCAATACATTATTATTGTGTGGATGGGGGGCATGAAGAAAATTATCGTTGAAAATTGGATCGCAAATGTTGAAAGCTTGAGAAGCACTGTTGTAGGCCAAAGATAGTATTTTATATCCGTTATCCCTTTAGAATATGAAATATTTTTATCTTTAAATATTAAATTCTTCTGTTTATTAACCCTATAATGACTGCAATGCTCCAATGACACTGGAACAAACGATGAAAAATTTTCATTCCCCTCCCCCCGGTAGTTAGATGGTATCCACACGAACATGCGGGTTGGGCTTTTCCTGTGAAATCATCATCTGTGATGTCTTACGAGTTATACATTTTTGAGCTCTAAGTTGATAGAAGAAATAAATGAATTAACATAAAATTGTTACAAATAATGAAATTATTGAATTATAATTAATTATCTTATTGACCGATTATTTATTTGCTTTTATTTACTGTGAAAATTTTTAAAGCATGTTTTTATTTTTGAGAAACGTAAATAAACCTTGCATTTTTTCCAACGTGTTTTCGAAATACTTTCGAAGTTTTCAAATACACCCTTGCAAGGCTTTTAAGTCATCAACTTATCAAAAATGGCTGTAAATCGCATGCCTTTTTTTTTATTCCAAATGTAGAGGAGTAAACTTCTCTATTCTTTGAAATAAAAATCGTTGGTGGAATTTCTATCTTTTTTTTTCTGCTTTTCCTTTATGATTTTAATACTAATTATTTTCTTTTTTAAAAGTTGCTGTGGAGCTGGATAAGATGCATGCAAATAGTCTTCAATGAATTCCTTTATTTTTAACTGTTTATTTGTGTCTCTCGCACTGAAGCATTTTTTTTTTTTACATAGTCTTCCTTTTCTTAAGGGGACTGACTTGGTACCCCAAAAATGACCAACCTATCGTTTTTTTTTATTTTAATTTAATCTTATTCTTTGCATTATTATCTTGCGATTAATATATCATTTGTGCAAGTCAGAAAGTTAGAAGTTGAAGAAAACTTCATTTGAAAACAAATTAGGCAATTCGGCCAAGCCCCCATTTAGAAAAAAAAGCTAAAAAAAAGCGTTATGATAAAAAATCTATTTTATAAAGAGAAATAATAGCTATAGAAAAAGAATGTGTAATATATATAGCAGAATATTATTGAGGCAATACAATAATGTAATTTTTCTTCTTTGTGAAATGTGTGCATGTAAAATTTTTGAATTAAGGCATTTTATATTAATAATTTCATGATTTCAGTTCTTATTTCTGATATGTTTTTCATACAAATGTAATACTTGAATGTTATGCTAAGAAAAAAAACTAAGCTTTTTATCGTGACAGAAAAAAATTTTTTAACATTTTTCTTGAATTTTCTTCTGCAATTAATACCTTCTTAAAATTGATCAGTTATAAAAATGTATGGGTTGTGAAAAATAAGAAAATACAATTAATTTCAAGAACAATATATAAATAATATCTAAAAGTTGTATTTTAAGTTTATTTAAGCTTATTATAATTTTTTTTCGAAATTATAAACTTTAAAGTGGTTTTTCTGTTTGTGTTTTTGGAAACATTAGTGCATTCAAAATGCTACTCTTTCCACAACTATTTACCAATCACTTCTATTTTTTTGCTGTGTATTGCATATAAAACATGTAACAAAATTAGGGATCCATTTTGCTGTAAACCGAATACTTTTTTTAAAAGAATTAAAATGTAAGAGATATTGGCTTTTTCGTTGATTTTTATCATAAATATCAACATTTTATTTATTTTTCTCAAAAACGAATTAATATATTGTAAAATCGATCCCTAAAGTTGTTTATAATATCCATAAGAATATTACGAAAAAATTCCAGGTTAAAAAATTAATAATTACTGAAGGAGAGTAGGATTTTAAGATTTTCCTTTCCAAATTTTCTTCAAAAAATTTAAATTTTTAAAATTGTGTGAATAATATGTGAAAAATTTATCTCGTACCATTTTCTGGAATAGAAACAGGATATAAAATAATAAAATATAATTTTTAAATACATAAAGAAAGTAGTTCAAAGGATACCAAATCCTCTTAATTTGATTTGATTTTAGAAGATAAATTATAGTTATTATTATATTCTTCTTGATCTGATTCTTCATCATCCCCCTGCTGAAAATTTCATCGTCCAAAAATATTGTAGTACTATATCAATTAAATATTGTACGTAGTAAATTTCTTAAATGTTTTATTTCTTCATCGTATATACAATAACGCGTCATAGCAAATGAAATATTTAAAAACGCACTCATGTATCCAGAGCTGTAACAGAAGAAACATGATGAGTTTGACTCACTCAAGGAGACGTTATCAAAAGATTTGCTTTTAGTATCCCCCATTGACTTTGACCCCATATAGGTTATGACCTTAAAGTCACAAGGAAAAATTTATTTTCGAAACAAAAGGTTTGGAAAGAGCATTGAAAAAAGTTAGGTGGTGTGTATGACATATCCTGTGTGAATGTTGTTGGGATAAATGTGGTATTTTGAACTAATCAAGAGTACAATTCTCAGATTGATAAAAATATTTTAAAGATTTGAACATTGCAGTTTATAAATATATAAAGAGAGCAAAATATGGTTGCATTAGAATGTTTGTGAAAATAATTAGGTAATGAGAGACATTCTTTAAAAAATATGCCTGAGCTGGATCTCCTAATAGTTCTCGTAAGAAGTGTTTATGAAATTTCAAAATTCATATTAAAATTTTTAATTTGTGACTTTCTGAAACTAAGGGGAAAAAAAGAAATATATTTATTATTTTTTGTATTGTTGTTGTAATCTGAAAAAATATTAGGAATGATTTAAATAAATAATTACTTTGAAAGAAATGATTTTTCCTCTAAAATAAAAGAAAACATTTTTTTTTTCTTCATATCTAAAACTTTAAAAAGCACGTCGAACATTGTAGAAATGCGTATTTTTTCAGGTAAAGCTGCTTATCTATTTTTTCAGCTAGAAGAAAAACAGCTTTTGTTGTTAAGTTGCCACCAAAAGATAACTCTTCTATCCGAACATTTCCTTTCGTAGAAAAACAAACAGTAAAGTAGTTTTCGAAGATGTTTCGGAGCTTTTTTTTTTTGAAAAGTAAACCGGGGAAGAAAAATTGACAGCAATGAATACTTGTCACTAGTGTATTTTTTAGAACTAGAAGAAATGCAATGCCTTTGTGTTCCATGTCGTAAGGCCGTTACAAATGCATCTTGTGAAAATGGGATCAAATACTGATTTCTTTACTTTTTTAAGAAAAAAAAGTCAGAGTTTTTAAATATTATGTTTTTCTTTTCATGAAGCCTAATCATTACGAAACTACGTTCACCACTGAGGAAATAAAACATGTTTGAGCCAAGTGGGGAAATATATAGCTTTTTGGAAAAATAGGCTAGAATTTTCCACTAAGTTTAAAGTAAAGTTATAACACATCATTCGGCACCCAAAATGTTCTGTGGATGAACGGAGAATAGTTGTGAGACCCAGCAAAATTCGGGGTTTTATGTGTCAAAACTAAGAACAGGAAAATAAACGAACAAAAGATGAATTTAAAGGGTTTTTTTTTAAGCTTGGCAAGACACAGACATAAACTTATTCGACGCTGGTACGTGTTTATGCAGATCAAGCACTGTCCATGAAGTTTGTGTACGAATGGTTCACCCGTTTTCTAGAAAGCGGGAAAAATGTTTCTGACAACATTGGAATTTTGGTACATTAAAGTTTCGACCCATTTCGTGAAACGTCTACGCAGAGTACGACCCCAGAACGCACAAAAAGGCTCATGGTTTTTTTTGTTCATTGATAGTTTTGTTCGTTACCCTCACACAGCCAATATCGTTAAAGAGTTCCTGGGAAAAAAGGGGGTCGTGCAATTTGAACATCCACCATTGTCGTCAGATCTTTCCTTCAGACTTCTTTTTTTATTACTACAGCTCAAACTATCTTTAAAATGTAAAATATTGAACAATATTTCTGACATCCAACGAAACGTGACGAGGCGTTTGAACTCCACCTCAAAAGAAGACTTCTTGCCCAGTTTCCAGGGCCTGTATATCAGATCTAAGCGGTGCATAGATATGGGAGGTGACTATTTCGAAGGACATTAAAGTAATTTTCGTTAATACTTCATCTACGTTAATGTCACAGGAGTATTTAACGAACCTTATTGCCATAGGTTGTTTATAGATACATTAAAAATAATTCATATCATTTATGTCAAGTGAATTTAAATTACTGACAAAATAATGTTATGCATTATTTATTTTGAAATTTTTGAGCAATCTATAAGCTCTTAGCGGTCCAATGTACTGTTAAACGGCTGCAAGAAAATTTCAACTTGAAAAACAGGATTTGTCCTGTAAATTGTATTCAGCTTTAGAACATAATAAAATATTTGTTATGTTATCACGTAATACCCTACGAAAACACAATTGGCCAGTTTCAGTGTGCTCATTACTTCTGAGTCCAATTACTATTAAATTTACACACATAGTATAAGGTTGCATAGTAGACATTATATGCATAATATAATTGTAATATAGCTCACACAGTGTCTACATATTTATATACATTATCGTTAAAGTGTGAAATCCGATGTTTCATGAAATAACAAGACAAGTTAGTTAAAGTATATAAAATTTTTGAATTTTATCATTTAACTAGGTGTTCTATAGAACAACGATTACTTGATCATTGAAGTATGAAATATACAGCACTCGAAAGTTATTTGAACCGTCTTTAGCGGTTTTTAGTCCAGTGCTTTTCAAAACTTTCAATGTTTGCGACCCTATTTTCAGCCATATTTTTCATCGCCCCCCCCTCATGCAATAACAATATAATGAATGCAACAATGATGCTCATTGACATAAAGCTACACAATATGATTATAACAATAAACCACACAATTTATCAATATAAGAATTAAATTTTGTTACATAATTATGAATGTGTCAAGTCCATGGGAGTCGCTAGTAATTATTAAACTTGTTTTTAATTTAGTATTGATGAATTAATTATCAAATATATTGTGCAGTACTGTGTGCGTGTGATACATTTATAGCTATATCGCTATAATTGCATAGTTCATTTTTATTATGTCAGAATATATTTTGTTTTGCTGTCTTTCAGTAAATTAACTATTTTTCGACTTTAAATACTAATTTTTCAACTTTTCGATATGCTCGCGCCCCCAATGTAGGAGTATCACGCCTTCCCAGGGGGAAGCACCCCGCAGTTTGAGAAGCTCTGTTTTAGTCAGTTTTGAGCCACTTATAGTTGTTTCCAATGATGTGTGTGTGCACGGTTCATTCCGTTGCTTTAAAGCGTAGAATTTAGGTATATCATAAATGTTTTTAGGAAGCAACAGTTTTTATTCCCAGCATATATTTTTTGATAATATCCAAATTAAAGTACCACTCCCCAGTAGTTGAAAATCACTGGGTTAAATAAATAGCATAAAAATGCATGTATATATTGCTCATGTATTCCGTGATTAAGAGGTTGCTATACCAATGATAATTAAAGTTAGTATCTTTAGAAACATACGTTTGTTTGAGAAAGGTCAAGACATGGAAATTAAAATTACTAAATGATATCAAGGTTTATACTGAAGATGAGGAATAACAAGACTAATGCTGCTGCTATTAGATGCTGGGAAGAATAGAAGTAGATAGTAACTTCAGAAAAGAAGCGACTAAAGTATGCTAGCATTAGCATCTTTAAATGTATAAAACTGAGAAAAAAGACAATGTCAAAAAATACCTAAAAATCAATCAATTTTCAAAAAAAAGAAAAAAAAAAAATAGATGAATTTTTGGATGTGTTAAAAATAGTATAGCACTCAACAATAAAAATATGAATTGAATTTTAAAAAAAACATTTAAAATGAATAGCATTGATGTGAATACAACTTCATATGGAAACATTTTTTCGAATTTAAAAGTCGTTGGAAAAACAGAAAAAAAGAAAACAAAATGCAAAAAAAAGACTTTTTCATAATAATATTCAAGCCCCATCTCTGGACATATAAATATATTTTTATATTCACAAATATATATTTTCGATTGATTGTTTTTATAGTTAAATAACAACACTTAGATGAATAACTTAAATTAAGCATAGATACTCTCTCTTTTCAGTTTCTCGTAATATTTCACGTCTTGAAAAAAATAAAACGAAAAAGAAAACTCATTATTCATATAATCAAGACATTCTTTTACAGTTCTTATTAAAATCCATTGTAATCCCATGACAATGATAAATTAGGAGCACAATACAAGCAAATTCCCTTAAATACATTGCTGTTTTCTTCTTTGATCACATGTGAAATTAGAAATATATTTCATCTCCTTTAATTAAACATGTTTGACAAATATGCTAAAAGTACTGCATTTAAAATCAGTAAAAGATGCATGACAGTTTAATTTAGAAAACTCAGTCTTAATGTTCAAAAATTTAGTACGGTGTACCTAACAAAAATTCTCATATAAATCAAAACCGCTCTTTGAACAATTATTTAAACTCTAAATAACGTTTAAAAAGTTCCTTGGTAAAAATAAACAGGTATCATTGGAAGAAATTGGATTCACATAAATAACAGTAATTTTGTTTTTTCAAATGTAAACTTCTTTCTGAACTTTTTTCTACAAGAAAATAAAACTACTCTAAAATCCGGCGTATAACGCGCACCTCCTTTTTTATAAAGAAACTTGATGTATACGCGTGTAATGATCTTATATTTTAAATTTATTTATTCGAGATATTATTACAAGCTTTAGAAAAACTTATACTTCTAAAATTATAACCCTTTAAGTTCATGAAGAATGTCATATCTTTTAAGGAAACAATATTTCGATATATGTACAGGTGTAATATTTTTTTATTCTCATCTTCTTTTTATTTATTTATTATTATTAATTTTTTTGAATTTTTATTGTTTTATTTTTGTTACTATCATTTTTATACACGGCGTATAACGCGCAACCTTAAATTTTGCTCCTATTTTTTGTGTTAAAAGTGTGTGTTACACACCGTATTTTTTTTTCGGTATGTTGTAAAAAATACTTTTTTTGTGGAAATTATGGGTGGAAAAAGATGTTTTACATAAACATTTAAAAATGGATTTATTTCTACAGGAAAGTGTTTAAAAAAGTTAGATTTACTTTAATATCCAGCTAATATGATGTTCACATTCCTTTCATTCATTCAATATCTCAAAGCTTTCGTCTAATAACGTGCTTTGATTTCATATTTCTTTTTTATTTCAACAGAAAATAATTTTTATTTTAACTTGGTTTACAAAAAATCCAATTTAGGATAATTAACAAATTAGTTGTTTAAATTCGGTCTCAAAGTAGGAGTAAGCATACTGCTTGTTTCCGCCGTTGGAGTAAGAAAGTGTGCATGATTATTTTGGCGTGTATTCTAAACTTGTCAGTGCAAATCTTACAGCTGAAATTTTAAAACAGGTAACACAAAATAATGGTAACCTGAATGATTTATGACTTTCGAGCGTGTGTATGAATTATCAATAAAACAAGACACAATATTTTCAGATATATATTTACTATATATCATTAACAAAAATATTTACAAAAAAATGTTACATACATATATATGTAGAAAATAAAAACAAAAAAAAAACACAAAAAAAAATACAAAACAAAAACACAAAAAAAAAAATACAAAACAAAAACATGAAAAATACAGAACAATAAACACAGACAAATAAACAACAGCATAAAACTCGACATAAAACACAAAAACACAAACACAAAGTAATACATATCATATGTAATAAGAAACATTAAAAAAACTTCAGATACTTTCAAACAAAGTATACATACTAAATTAAAAAAATATATTTACAAAATTTTGTGTTATATACGGTGTTTTTGAATTTACAAAGTTTTTTGAATTTACAAAGTTTTTTAATTTACAAAGTTTTTTAATTTACAAAGTTCTTTTTAATTTACAAATAATATTTTTTATTTTATGAGAGTTTTTTGTTTTATTCTTTTTTATATATTATTTTTCAATTTTTTTCCTATTAACTTTTTTTTGACTTTTTTCATTTTATTTTGGATTTTGTTTGGTTTTCCATTGATTATTGTTTTTTTTTCAATCCCGCTCACATAGATGTGTACTGGGCAACGGGAGATTAAAAGTTGCTGGATGAGTTAGATATTACTTTTAAAATTATTCTATTTCAACACACAGGAGATAAAATCTTCAATTTCAATATTATTATTAAAAAAAATTGGTAATTGAATCTTATTCATTGCTGTATCTATTTGAAGGTTCCTTTGATGTTCTATTCTTGATCTATTGTAAAATCTGAACGCTTTCCTTTTCTTACTATTTCTTGACATTAAGCAACTTTTCCTGTTGTTTTTTTAATACTCTTTCCTTTTCTTCTTTCATCAATTTCTGTATCATTCTATCTAAACTGGCTGTGTGTGTGTATCTGTCTTGGAATTTGCAGCCCCCCTGTGTGTTATGGCCAATGGCTCTTGGATCCCTCCCATTATTCTTTCTTGATGTGAGATGTTAACATGTCGGGATCCATGAAGCAACAAGATGATAGATGGCCAAAATAGAATCTCCCAGTAACTAAATAATAAAAACTGGATGGTGAACCACACCCATGCAAGCAGGATCATTCTTTCTGTAGTGTCTTGATTCATTTTTAAAGGTGAACTGGAAATTTCAGAAAATTTTGAATGAATTTTAAAAATAACTTGAAAAAGTTTAGATTTTAAGTCAAAGGTCGAATAAAACGTTAAGTGAAAAACCGAACAGGAATCGAAAGAAAATCACAAAATGGATGAGCATCTATTGAAAACCAAGCGTATTCTTTCAATGTAAATTACATTCTGAATTAGAATTACTGTTGCAGAAGAAACAATGCTCAATTTTAAACACTACTGAGTATCAACAGTAATTGGGCACAGAAAGTAAAACTGTTCCTTGTTTCTTGCATTTCATTGTTGTATTGCTTGATGTATACATTTTATCAATTTCTATGTTACAGAACCTTGGGGTTTGAGGAATGTGTGGATGCTGCAGATGCCTTCTGCTAGCTAATTAATATTAGTATATTTATAGCTTTAGATTTATTACGGTTTTAAGCACAAATAGACAATATAACTTTTTCTCAATTTTTTTAAAATAGAACATGAAAAGAAGAAAATTTGGAAATTTTTAAAGAAGGTTCTAACTGTTGTTTTTAAGGTAATTTCTTCAAATAGATTCCTAAGGATGAACAAAGAGTTTCATTTTCATTTTTTTAATTAGTTTACTACAGTTATAGTACTGAAACAGACATATAGGATTTTTTTTCAATTTTTATACCTTAAATAGGTTTTTTTTTTTTTTTTTATAAAATTGTTTTTATGAAATAACCTCTCTCTTTTTATATACATAAAATTAAGCATAATACATAATAAAGTTAGAAAATGGAAGAATTTATTTTAATTTTCTGTTTTAAAATTTCATACTATTTATTTTTTATTTTATAATTGCAAAACACAAAAACTCTAAGATTTTTGACGTTAACAAGTACACTCTGCATGTTATGAAGAAATTTTCGTATATCATAAAAGAATTCCTCCCATACTTTAAAAAAAAAGTTTCTTGTTCGTACCACCTATTTAAAGAGTGGTTGAGTGTCGTGTGTATGCGTGCGTGTGTATGCATGCGTGTGTGTGTTTGTGTGTGCGTGTTTGTGTGTGTTTTTTATTTCCTTCTTTTACAGCAAGAGAGCAATAAAATATTTTGATTAATTATCAAGTTTATACAAACTTATGGAAAAAATATACGTCAGCGTTTTTCTGTGTGTACATTCTGAACAGCAAAAACCAAGATTGTGTGTATGTTTTTATTTTCTTTTTTTTTCAACAATATTGTTACGAATTTTGTGTAAATAGTGTAAATAATTTGTATTTGAGTGTTTAATGCATTTATATTACTCTATGTTATGCTTACTGCATGTTAAAATTGTACCATTCACAAGCAATGCCGCCCCTTACGTTATAATGGCGATTCAATGAGAACTTGGCGAAATCTTGGCAGTAGAGCCAAGTTAGCATCATTTTTGGCGACCAAGTTGGCGACAATTTTGACGTCATTGGCGACCATGTTGGCGAGTTCGGAACCCTCTGGAATCTTCTAGAAAGTAGTGGATCTCTCCACTAATGTCACGAGCGGCTATATTTCTAGAAGTT
>BMAV01022502.1:0-15792 GCA_019973955.1 Trichonephila inaurata madagascariensis
TCTCGTGAAATTTAACAAGGTGCAGTATTGAAATCAAAGGGCCATTTTTCTCGCATAGGATAATGACGTCAGACTTAAAATTTTTATAAAGATCAAAAAGATATTTTCGTAATCTTTTACATTTTTTGAGAGAATTCTGTAGTCAGATTCAGAGTAGAATAAGATGTGTTTTCAACAGAAAAGAAATTCGTATTCTTTGTTGTTTCCCCTTTTTGTCTCTGCCTAGATCTGTGCCATTTTTCATGCTATGAATACCATTTCAATTTCATTTCACAGTCTTTAGTTTGAGGATAACATTTCAATGACAAAAAGTAGGTATTGCTGCTTAAAGAATTTAACATTTGTTTCTTTTCCCAAATTTTGTAGGAGCTAGGTTATTGTTTTCCCCTTTCCAAGCTAAAATTTATAATGTATGCTTTTCAAATTCTGTTTAGTTCTCTCAAATGAAACCTTCATAAGACGGTCATATATCATCAAAGTTTTCTTTATATCCTTTATTATGGGTACTTTAATAATGCATATTAAGGGCTTTTAAACGTTTTCTGTTATTAATCCAGGCATGATACAATGAATTATCAGTTTTCGTTTTTTGCATTCAAGAAACATTCCCCCAAAAAATGCACCCCTTCGGTTTTAAAAACTCAAATAGAAAGTTTTTAAAAAAAAAAAATTAATAACAAAGAATAAATTATTGCTATTACGCATTTAAATTTTTAAAATTTGAATATGTTTAAATTTCTTTTTTTTATCCTTAATTTTGTCGAAGTCTCTGCTTTTTTTCTGATTTTTCAATAACCATTAAAGATCTAAGCAATTAATTTAGTAGAAAATATTTAAGCAGATAAAAAAATACCTTCTAAAACAGTAAAGGCCTATTCCACCAGATAAAGTAACCAACACAAGGAATGCAGCTGCGGCTACTCCGGAATAAATCATTATCCTATGAGATTTGTCATCATCTCCCAGAAGAACTAAAAGAAAAAAGAATAAAATACATCTATCATTAAATCTAGATAATACACTCTCTTTATTTTCTATAATAGGATAACTTATCAATTTAATAGAGAAAAATCGAAATCGGAACAGGAAATATAAAAATTTCCGGTCATTCTATAAAAAATGCGTTTTTTTAAATATAAAAATCATTCCCCCAATTTGCTGATTGTTCCGATAATATTCCAGTTTCGCGGTTCAATATCAACCTCTCAGCACAAAAGTCATCTTTCTAAAGGTTTCCAGGATTCTCTTTTTCCCAAATAAGACTCTATTTTGGCTAAAGTTGCCCAATAACTTTTTTTCCAATTTTTTAAATTTCAAACCCCTCTGCAGACGGGGCTTATGTTGTTGCCTTTTTCCAATTTGTTGAATTCCCACCACCACACCAAAATGGCCCAAATTTTTTGTTTGACACTAAGCAATTTTCCCCATTTTCCCCAACAGCATTAATTTAAATTCGCAAAACATAAAACGCAGTTCAAATGTCACGTAGCAAAAAGATTGAAAACCCAAATCCTATCAAATTCTGATTTTTTTAAAAGGTGCTTTCCCTTTTATAAAGGTGTGAAATACGTTCTTGAGCTTTTGGGATTTTTCAAAATCGCATAGATTCTTTTTCTGGCACCCATTTTTGTCACCATGTCTTTTGGCGCCTAAATTATTTCAAGTTTCTTAAAAATTTTCCCCGACTTTTTTCAGCTTGGGGGAATTTTTTATGGAAATCCTTTTCCCGACAATCCCTTTTTTGTGAGGATTGAGAACACATTAAAAAATTCCCAAAAATCTTCTAACCCGAAGCTAAAATCACGGGCAGTATTCTTGTCCGGAGGAAGGTTTCCAATTCGGAGCGTCCTTTTTTAATCATCTTTTGACTTGGTGAAATAATTCTAAATCGTGATGATAAATTAGTTCCTTTTGACTTGCAGCTTTGGACAAAAAATTTATTTCAGGTTGTAAAAAAAAATATCATCTCCTTCAACGATGTTTTGAAGGGGGTTTCATAATGAGTTTTCCTTGGCCCTCTAAATTTTTGATTTTTTTAAAAACGTGGAAACCCCCATATTCTGGAAGATCCCACACTCAAATGTATTCAGAGACGAGGTTATGATCACAAGAGTCCCAAAAAAAAAATCACATGGTAAATAAAATTTCAACCCCTAAAAAAAAAAAAATTCAATTTTTTCAGAAACATTTGATCCCCCCTTTCCCTCAGACTAGGGGGAAAGTTTAAGTTTTCGGTTTTTGGCTTAAATTCATAGTTTTGAATAAAACTGAGTGGAAATTTTTCCGTATCGTAATGTAAAATAATAAGAGCTTTCGTATCATTTTTTATACTCTTGAAAACTTTCTCACAAAAAAAAATTTTCCTCTATTATAAAAAAATTAAAAATTTAATGAAAAAAATTTTTTTGGGGGAACATTTTTTAAGGGAAAATTAAATATTCAAAATGATTCAAAATAAATATTTGAAATAAAAACTCAGGTATATAATGGTAACTTAAAAATATAAAAACCCAATTTCTGATTTTTAAATGTAAGAAAAATAGTCTCCATTTATGTGAGGGGCCCTTGTATTTGTGGGGTGTCTTTTACGGTGGAAAATGGGCAAAAATAAATAACATTGGGAAAACTCGAGGTAGAGCAATTAACATTAAAAAAAATTTTGTTACAAAATTAAAATTTTTTTTTATTTAAAAAAAAAAAAAATATCCCCTTCCCCTTAGTTTGCGGGATCCCGTTTTCCCGGGAATTGGTAAACTGATTGAAAAAAAAAATTTTGGTTAATTTACTGAATTCAAATTAAACAAAAACGTTTTCCTAACAAAAAAACAAAAAAAAAAACAATTTTTTAAACTTTTGAAAATCTAATGCGGACAATAGAATTTTTGTTTTTAATAACCCGAACCCCTTTGGTGATTTTTTAAAACACCTCCTTGATTTCTCTCAAAGGTAACATTTTTAAAAATTTTTTGATGAATGCAAAATATTAAAAAAATTTTTTTCTGGATGTATAATACGTTAATATTACTTTTCTTTTTATTTATTTTTTTTGTTTTGGGGAAAATTTGCAAACAAGCCTTCATTATTGGCGAAAAGGAAACATTGAAAAATTGGTGATGAGCCCTGCCCATTTTTGGGCAACGTTGGCAACGGGATTGATTGAATGGTGTAAAAAATTGTTCTTTTTCCCCTGGTTAAAGGGGAACGAGAATAGCACAACAACCTTTCCCCCAAAAAAACATATGTTGGTGATGAAATTGGTATCTCTAAATCCTGGGTGGTCTTTTTACGGGGGAAAATTTTAAAAAATGTTTTTAAAAGGGCATTTCCCTATAAAAGGGGGTTTAGGCCCTGTTTTTAGGAAATGGTGGGGAAAAAAATTTGTGAGTTTAAAAAAATTTTTTTTAAAAAAATGGTGCATTTTGCGAAGTTAGTAATACAACAATAGTCATAAATACAAATTATTTTTCAAATAATTAAAAAAAAAAATTTGAAAAATTAGGCTGTTAAAAACCTATTTAATCCTTGGCGCCATTTTTTTTTAAAATATGGGGGTTTAAAATTTGGGGTCAAATACTTTAGGTTAGGAATAAGGGCTCACCCCCTGGTGTCTCCACTCCCCGTTGCATTTTTCCATTTAAAACGACTGTTCATTTCATCATTTCTGAAACAGTTGGGGTTTGATAAAAGCATTTAAATTTTATCAGGGAAATGACCTTAAAAACGTTTTTTTACATCTCCCGTCAATTTATTATCTTCCTTGGGATTCGATAAAATTTAAATTTTCCCCAAAACATGTACCTGACAATTTTCGAAATGTCGGGTTAACTGTTTTGGGTAAGCAATTTTTGCATACAAAAAAATCCATTTTTGTTTTATTACTTACGGGGTGTAACAATTATTGACTAAAAAAAAAATCCTTATAATTTTAGATTGGGAAATTAGCGCGGGGTTGAATCAAGATATGTTGGGGGTTTTTTTTGCTTTTCCCAATTTTAACTAATCTTTTTTGCGAATGCTGAAATACAACGTTTTTTTGGAACACCTTCGGGGCTACTATTCAACCGTGACTATACGATTATTAAAAAAAGCGTCCCATGGCTGAAGATAATCAGTCCAAAAAACTAACAATAAAAATGGTTGGGGAAGTACGATGGAATTATGCAACGTGTTGGACTTTTTTTTTAAAAAGTTTTGCCCAAAAAAAAATGCCCAAAATTTTTTTTTTTGGAATACAATAAATTTAAGGTTTTAAAAAAAAATTTTTTAAACAAATTTTTGGGGAAAAATTAATAAATATTTTTCCCCAAATTTTCCCTCCTTTTTGTGAAAAATGCATCCATTTAAATAATAAATTTTTATAATTCGAACTCTCTGAAGATCAACTAGAATTTTTGAAAAATTCACTTTATTTTAGAGTTACCACCAATTTAAATAATTTTTGGGCGTTTTTCTTAGAAATATTCTCCCTGTTGCCGTAAGATATGGATAAAAACTAAGTTATATATTTCAAAATTCTAGTTGAGCCTCTGTACAGAGGTCTAGTATATACAGGCAAAATATTATTATAATAGAATCATTTTCACCAAAAGGTAGAACATTTTGAGAAAAATTATTCTAAGTTAACCCGAAATAATGATTTAAAAAAATTTTTTTTTGTCAAAATGTCCTTAAAAACAATTTTATACAATATTCTAATTTTAAAATGATACAAATATCATGGCATTATCCATTTATGCGTTTTTAAATAAATTTCAGTAGTCGATACTAAAGTATCTATATTTATTTCTTTTCTGTTTTATCTGTGTGCTTACTAATATCATACATCCTAATCTGAATTTATGATATTTTTCTTTACAACTAACCTGTGTCCTGTAACTTTCCTGTTTGGAACAAATTGATCAAAAGGGAAGGAGAAGAAAATATTTTGCAATTAAAATTGTTAAACACATTTCTAAAAAAGTTTTATTGATTAAAAACTGGAATTAAGTGATCTTTTGGGTTAAAGGCTAAAAATATGACATCTTATTAAGCAAAAAATTTGTTAAAATGGCCCAACATAAAAATGACGCTAAAATTCTAACCATGTTTCCATAGTCCTATTGCACGGGGGGATCTGAAAATAAAATTTCAACTATACTCTGTTTCACCTCAGTTGGGAATTGGGAAAGGTAGGAATGTAACAATCCACTTGAAAAAATAGTTCAACATGTTCTGGGAAATTTAATCAATGCAAATACACGAAAATAATTAAAAGTATCATGTATTATAAATTGTAGGTTTAAAGAAAATATTTTAGTTAATCCTTTTAAAACTTTTTATTTTTTAATCCTGAAGAACGAATACGTAGAAATCAACCATGACTTTTGGCTGACAACAACAATATTTGGTAAAAACCGGTTTCAAAGATCACATTCTTCGAATATGCGCCAAATCAACGCCATTTGCTTTGCGATTTTTCGTTCTTAGATAAATTTTTCCATCTCGTGCGCTTTTTTTAAATCTTGTTGTTTTGAAATTTTAACATTTTTTTTTTCAACAAAAAAAGTTCTAAATATCCCAAAAAATATAATTTTGTATTAAAATTATAATAAATCTTTTTTTTTTTTTTTAAAGTTATACTTATTATGAATATATTTGCATAAATATTTTGTAACATATTTTTGAAGTATGCATCGAGATATTTTTCCAGATAAACTATAAATTTTATAAAAGATTATAAGTTTTAATATTGATAAATTTTTTTGAAATTTATCCCCAAATTCTATTATGTACTTCTGTATATCTTAAGCTAACGTACATAAACGGCATTTACATGTAATATGAATAATAATTACAAACCGATTTAAACAGTAATAATGGAAAACAGATGATTAATTATTTATAAACAAGATATATATAGAAATTTATTTTATAAAACAGATGTAATAAATGAATTATGAAACTAAAGATATATGAGCCATTTATTTTGAAAATAGCAAGTCACTTAAAAAATCAGTAATGATAGCATGTGAATTACAATTTAACCGTGTTTTTTATTTAAAAATGCAATCAACATGTTGGGAACTATTGAGATTTTATTCGAGAAAAGTTTTGCTAGTTAATTAATCAATATTTTTAAACATATTGAAACATAAATCTAAATATTTCGATTAAAAAAAGGGCTTATACTATTATCAAAAAAAGCTCATACAATTTTAATGAACAAATTTTTCAAGAGTAATTTTTTTGCTCGCCAAATATGGAGAATTTTATGTTTGTTATAGTCACACTCTTCTCCTAGAGTAACCCTGTAGTGGCTGTGATTTGGTCCGCGTACCCTTCCCAGCGCTGCCAACTTAAGGTGAAACGGAGTATAAATATTTACTGGAATATTTTTTTAAAATTTGTTCTCTGTTTATTTTAAGGGAAAAGAAGTACTTCTTATAGACAAATTGTTAAAAATATTTTTGTTTCGAAGCTACGAAGAGATTTTGAATAATAAACTCATGCAAACAATTTTATACTACCGTACACATTCGGCAGGACATTGGTATTAAAAACTGAAAGAGTTCAGATTATGACACTTTTCTGTGACTTAATACACACAGCACGTATATCAGAACACAGAATCGTATTCTGTGTCTTAATATAAAGGGCAATGAATCCTCCGGTTACGGTGATTACAGATGAAATCAAAGCAAAGGCATAAAAATGCGATATTTAGAATAAAGTTGGGCACTATTAGTCAGCAGACGCAATCCTGTATCCATTTCAGATTCGACCAATTGCTGTAAAATTAATTATGGGATTTTAGAACATCTTAGAGGGTTTTATCGACTTAAATAATCTGAGGTATTTCGGATGGAGAAGTACAACGCTTTTGTTCATCCTAAATTGGCCTTTTGCTGCAGATCGTGTTAAACATTCTATCTCCATGATTTTTGTACGTCCTCTAGTAAATTTTCCCTCCATCTTTAGTGTTGTCAATAAATTTATGTGACCAGTCTCCTTTCCTGAGTCCTTTTGAAAACGAGTATGTCAAAATAAAAACATCTGATGAATTCACAACCTTTCATATACACTCTTGCCCAAAAATTAAGGTCAAAACATACATCTGTAAAAACTGACGACTATCTACTGTTTGCCATGATTTTAAACAAGAAAATTTACAACGTCAGAAAGAATATAACAACACAACAATAAGAAAAGATTTTAATTGTGAATTAAGACACAAGTCATATTCAAAAGTATGAACTCATGACTCTCAGAAATGTAACATTTGCTTTGGGAAAAATTTATCTAATATGGTGTGTGGGTTTAAACTGGGAACTGCTATATAACCTCCAGAGCTATCATACTTTTTTATGAAGGTATCAATAAGTATTTGTGTCAACATAGACCTTTTTCCCAAAGCAAACTTTAATTAATGGAGTCCTGGAAGGAACTGTGCAAAAAAATTACCTTTCTAGACCTTCCAAAACATATTCAATAAAATTTGTATCCGAAGACCCTGAGGGTCAATCTGTGATACCCGTGGCCGGGGTATCATCTCCTCATCCACGCGACCTAAAATTTGAAAGAATAAAATGAATGATCCCCAAATTCTCAGAATAAATCAAATTTATTATTATCTAAATATATATTGATCAACGCAACAAAAGTCTTACTAGGGGGAATGATAAGGAGTGATATTCGTATTATAAATTCTAAAGTAAATATCCTAAAATCCTAATCACCATCTTTATGAAAAGTTATCCTAAGAATCCTTATCCGCTTTAGATTCCTTAACACACTAAAGTCCGTTCTATAATTACTCTTCTATAATTAGTCTCTTACCAATGTCCCCGCGGCGATCAGCATCTTGGCTTTCGTCTCTTCCTGTATTCTATTCTTCTACTATTGTTCTTCCATTCTGTTACTACCCGATTTCTATTCACTACCCGGCTTCTAGCCCACTCCTAATCAACTAACCCCGAATCTAAAAGCCCCCTTTATGTATTTTTCACAATTTGCATTCGCGGTTCTTCTTGGAGGGTTGAATTGAAATAATGCCATTCTGGCCCCAAAAAATTCCCAAGAGGATTAGTTTAGAAGGCACGTAAAACCCTGCACAAATCTATACGGCGATATCCCTCCTACACAAAATTCATATACAATGTGAGGTTTTGTGTTGCCGTTTATTATCGTCCTAAAAATGTGGTCTGGACCCTGACCGAAAGAAAATCACATAGGTTTCCAGGATCTCATTCCTATAACGCTGTAAGTTGACAGTACCTGCATCAAAACACACAGTGGTGTACGACTCACAACACTATCACCACACACAAAGGGTTCCTTTGCCCCAAATGTGTCAACTTTGTTTCAAAGCGTGAAAGTAGCTCCCTTTCTCTTCGGTGAAGATTAGATGAGAATCCCTCTGTCTGGTGATTTTGACACATTACTGAAAAATAGACGCATCCATTTTTGTAGCGTCCACAATTGATGTTCTCAGCTCCACAATATCTGATTTTCCTGCTGGATGAAGTAAAAAGGACGAAACGAATGAAAAGGACGAAAACCCCGGGTCTCCCCAAAAGACTGTTGTATCAATTACGGAAATTCTTTTTCCCACAAAGCAAAAAGGTCACGGAAACCCAAAAGCCTGGGCAAAGCCTTTAAAATTTCGCTTTTATTTCCCCTTTTTTCTTGCGCAAAATTTTTGGGCTTCTGGGGGGGTGGGGCCCACGCCATCGGTTCGGGAGGCCCTTTTTTAAACCCTTTGGCTTATAAAGGGGCAAAAAAGAAAAGTATTCCAGGTTAAAATTATTTTTTTTGGTCCCAATTCCCAAAAAAACTGGAGGAAAAATTTCCCGGTATGTTTGAATGGTTTAATCGTGTTCTGCAAACATTAACGCTAAACAACATCTTTTTCCCCAAACTGAAGGTTCATATTCAACTAAAGTTCTTCAAAAATATAAAAAAACAAATTCTATTTTTTTCTCGAACTTTTAAATTTTTAACGAAAACATGTTTGTAACCTTAATTTTGGGCATGAGTATATATATATATACTAGCTGACCCGGCCACACATTGCTGTGGCTTTATTTTAATACGTTGATTTAATATTATTCTCAGCTATTAAATGCAGTCAAATTTATTTTGCACTTACAATTCTGGAAAATTGAATTTAAGCATAAAACAACATACTTTTTTTTAATTTTGCATTTTATTTATCTCTTATTTGAATATAGTATAAAGCATGAATTATTTACGAAGTTGTTAGTAACAAAATATGAAGAATTAATTTTATAAATAAGGTTAATAATGGTTGATTTTTAGCAATTTTTAATATTATTTTTATCATTCTAAATTATAACAGTAAATAATTTTTATATAATGAATCCCTAATCATTGCAAAATATTTTTTGGTAACTTGTCTTTTGCTTACGCAAATAGATTCGGTGGTTTTCCCACACGTAAGCATGCAACATATATGTGTCCATGCGATAAACAGGAATTTTTTAAGTCCAAGCCCCAAATTCACATTATTTGGCTTCGACATTAATGTATGGCCATCGCGAAAGCCTAACGAATTGGGTATTGAAGACTTTTGAATGGTATTGCAGATTCTAACTGTATCAGTGGAATACGTGGCAACAGGACGATTTCTCCTTTAAACTTTACAACTATTCTTTTAATGACGAAACGTATACCGTTACATAACCTAGGTGTATTTAAGTTACGCAACGGAATAACCAGTGAACCAATCTCCGACCGAAAATTGTGAGGTGGTATTTCTAATATATCCAGGGAATTAAAAAAATATTGCAGTTTCGTTTTCATCAACAATAGTTTCGATTGATTTAAAAGGCATTGATCACCTGGCAACACCTCTGTATCTGGAAGTTTATTTCATCAACTTAAACACTTTTTTTCTACCTAATTAACAGGATTACAGAGCCAGTCATTACCTAGATAATTATACAGTATATCCGGGAAAACACTCTGAATCAGTTTCTTTTTTTGTCTGAACAACAGTACAGAAATTGCTTGGAAATTTGATACATTGTGTATTTTGATGTAGTTCTACTTCACTGTTTCCAATATCCAGCAGTTGGTTTGAAAATATTTGCGCCGATTGATTATCTTGCAATTGAACTCACGTGTTTATGGTCAATCGAAGCGTTTCAACGTTTCGCCATAAAAACGATTATTTTAAACTTACGTTAATCTCGTGAGCAAAAGTAGAGCGAGGAATGACTTGCAATGTCTGTTGAATATCATCAGACAGTAATAGGACAGCACCACCAAATATTTTCTCATTGCCGTTTAAATCTTACAAAGTTATATGTAAAGCTTCGAGTAAGTGTTTATGGTCCATAGTGCATTCATTGCAGATTATGATGGAACTCCTTTGCAATACCATAGCCATTCCGCTCTATTTTTTAATATTACACATTGCGTCAGGTTTCTTATGAATATCTAATGGCAGCTGGAATACTGAATGGGCATTTGTTCACCATTTAACAAAGTAACAGCAATGCCTGAAGATGCAATTGCCAATACAATTTTCTGTTGGTCATATTTTCGCAAGGCTGCACCTGAAAGTTTAGTAGCTAGAGGGAACACACAAAAATATGGACGCGGAACTCGAAAGCAAAGCAATATGACCTCATTCAGGCAATATCCAGAAAAATTTAGAGAGTTTCTGAAATTCGAATCCAGATTCTCGTTCCCCATCCCAAGCTGCACCTAGTGGCCTCTTTTGGCGCCCCTGCTCCTGCAAGCTCCGCCCCTGAAGGGACGGACCGTACTATCATCTGGCCTTATTCGGCAAAGTTACTGGAGTTTCTAAAATCGATTTCAGGTTCTAGTTCCCAACACAGTGAGCGCACTTTGCACACTCCAAGAATTTTAAGGTAAGCACCTGCCACGGTGCGCTTAAAATACTGTCGTCTGGCATTATTTAACACGGGAATTTCTCAAATGGGATTAAATACTCGGATCGGCCGTCCCAAAATACATCAGGGACCCACTTTTTGCCACGTCTGCAAGTTAGACTGACACCACTGTCCGCGCATATTACGGTCTTCCGGGGTTATTCGATAAAGTTACCGGAACACCTAAAATCATCCGATTTCAGATTCTTCTTCTCCACTCCGAAACACACGGGACTGAATTTCGATGCCCTAGCACTCATAAATTCAGCTGTTAGAGGGAATGAAAATTCGTAAGTGGGACTCGAACGTGAAGCCATTCCACCTAATTTCGGCAATATCTTACAAATTTATGAGAGTTTCTGAAACCTGATTTCAGATTCTCGTTTCCTAACCTTAGACGCAACCGGGGACTACTTTTGGGCTCCCCTGAGCCTGCAAATTCAGTCGTTGAACATGAGCATTATTCGGCAAAGTTACGGGAATTTTTAATATTCCATTTTGTATTCTTGTTCACCATCCCAAAAATGATTAGAAAAGTACATTTGCCACTTCAAGACTTTTGAGGAAAGTTCCTGTCACGATCCGCGTTATAGACAGTCGTCTAAAATTATCCGGCAAAATTGCAACAATTACTCATATTGGATATCAGATTCAAATTTTCCGTTTCAAAATACGCCAGGGATTAAGTTTTTGAGCTCTAGGGCTTTTAAGGTAAGCCCCTGTTAGGGTATTTCTAAAATATTCTCGTCCGACATTATTTGGCAAAACTGTGAGGATTTCTGTTATCGAATATCAGATTAAGATTACCCGTCGCAAAATACGCCAAGGATCACGTTTTCGCGCTCCAAGGCTTTTACGTTAAGCCTTATGTTTGTCTAAAAACGGTCGTCTGGCACTATCCGGCAAAGTTGCGACAATTTCTTATATCGGATATCAGATTCAGATTGCTCGTTTCCAAATACGCCAGGGACCAAGTTTTCATGATCCATGGATTTTAAGGAAAGGCCCTACCATCAAGTGCCTAAAATACTGTCATCCGGCTTTGTTCGGCAAAGTTGCGGGTATTTTGGGGATTTAATTCGAAATTCGGATTCCACGCCCCGAAATACACCAATCACTGTCTATTCAAACACTTTGCTCCACAAAATCCGCTTCCGCAGGCGCACACGCATTCCGACATTTTGCGAATTTTCCCGTTACCGGGATTCTACGCCTTTCGGGCAGTAAAAAAATAATGACGTCAAAAAAATTGAGATAAAAATTATCCTATATTTTAAGCTGGACAAAATGACACACAATGTGCAAAATTATGCCAGAATCGGTTGAGTAGTTTCGGAGTCCATCGCGCGCGGAAAAACACTGTGACACGAAATTTTTATATATAAAGATTTATATACATAACGAAATACCAATTTTAGGATAATATAATCTTTTTTTTCAATCCTAATATTAACTCACACTTTCTATATATTTATTTGTTTTTTTTTTTATTTATTTATCTTGGTGGAATTTTCAATCGTTAATAAAGCACATTTTAAAGCGCTGAATTGAGCTGAAATTTAATATACATGACTATTTTGGATGGCAATACAGTAATTTAATTATAATTAATAAAAATTAATTGATTAAAACTAATTATTCAAATAATTACAAATACAGCCACAACTTAGGCAACTTAGCGACTTGTGTCAAAACTTGAAAAAGTTTTTTTTCTCGTGTTTTAAAGCATTCAGTTGAACTGAAATTTTATATACATAATTGTTTTGGATGATAATATGATACTTTAATGATAATTAATAAAAATTAATGACCACTTAATGTTGTGATTCTGTCCTATGTATATACATATTTATATTAATTGTAACTTTTTAATAAAAAGCAGCTAAAATAAAAAATTTCTTTGTTCATCTAAGTAGGAATTGACTTGAAATTTTTTTTTATTTTACTTGTTTTTACTTGAAAGTATATCTGTAGCAAATAAGATAATCTAAGAAATCGTGGAAGTACGGTTAATAGTAGTTGGTGAAACAACCGAAGTATTGAAAAAATATATGGAGAAAAAATATATAAAGGTTTTTATATGCGCATTTTATTTATAGTGAAACACATAAGAGAAAAAAAAATTAAATATCTTTTTCTAAACTAAATTAAAGTATCCATCATCTTACTTGAAGTCAAGGTTTTAGTTCCTCCAGTGTTTCTAGTAGTGGTGACAGTGCTTCTGGTAATCGGCAAGGAATAAGTGATGCTAGCAGTCGGTCATTATTTTTTATTATTCAGTCAGCTTATTTTTATATAATGGGAATAAAGAATGTTTTTATGGTATGTGTTGTTCTTGTTTATTTATATGAAAAATTTTCATAAAATATTCCTTCAAAGAAAAATTGTCAAATTGTTGCTTTTTTGAGAGTGAATTGGCAACAAAATATGTAGTTATCTTCATAACACATAATAAATATGGCAATACTCTCCTTATATATGAAATAATAGGAATCATATTGACACTCGAGAAACGAGGAAGGAAAATTTGAGGTTGTATTTAGTATCCTAGTTTCCATACATGCTCGGCCGCAGTAACTGAGTGGTCATGGTCACAGACACGCGTCCGGCGTTGTCGAGCAGGTTCGAAACCTAGTCTCATTAAAGATCTGCTGTGTAGAGAGGCTGATGTATGTTAAACTGTCAAGGCTCAAAGTTCTTTGTAGTGGTGTGGAAGCTCGGAGATGGGGATGCTTGCTCAGATGGCGTCCTCATCAATTGAAAATGGTTCAGAATTAGGAGGCTCGTTGCCAATAACCTTCCTGTTGCTTCGTAATGTGATGTAAATTAATATTGAGTTAAACCCGCACTATCTGAGAGTTTTGAGGTCCAGTTCCATTTAATCTCTATTATTCCACAAGTTTGATGTTGTCAAATATATACTGCAGTTCAAAGTCCCTGGGATTTGGAAGCAATACATAAATTATAGTTTTAAAAAACACGCTTTTATAGTGAATCGAAATAAAAAGTAAAAAAATAATTCTTAATATAAGAATAAAATGATTAACGAGAAAATTAATGTCATTGGGATAAAAGCGAGGGGTGCTTGCACTATATTAATTGTTATAATTTCTTACTAGTTCTATTCCGAAATGCTGAGTTAGTGTAAAAATGTAGTATCAATCACACACACCACGCTTTTATCGCAATGACATTAATTTTCTCGTTAATTACTTTATTCTTATATTAAGAATTATTTTTTAATTTTATACTTTGATTCACTATAAAATCGTGTTTTTTAGTTCTTTTAAAACTATAATTTATTTTCCATTTTTTAGTTCAATCTACAATAAAAGCCTTTTTTTAGTTTTTAAAACTATCATATATAAGAAATATTTAGCAGTTAGAACATAAATTATTTTTATTCACATGTACGAGTCTTTTTTTTTTATTTCCATTTTCAGAAAAACTACGCATTCATCCACCCTACCTTTTTCACATAAAGAACACTTTATTTGTTTTATTTTTTTTATCCAAAAGCCTATTTTGCGGTTTTAGTCTTTTAGTTGCTAAATCTGGAAGTAGTCGCCAAATCTAGAAATAGCATATGGAATTAGTCACCAAATCTGAAAATGGTTTATGCAATTAGTCGCCAAATCTAGAAACGATATAATGAATTAGTCGACAAATCTCGTAAATCCTTAAAATCCTTAATTATTAAAATCCTGATCAGGACAATGAAACAAAATTATGAAATTATTATATTGTTATGGGTCCTTGACAAGTGGGCGAAATTTCGAATTAGTCTGACCTTTTAAAGTGGGTAAAAATCGAATTCAAATATTCCACTGCATACAAGTGAAACTTATAAAAACGTGTTAAAAAAGACCGAGGCTGAGATAGGCAGACTCAGTGGAATCAGACTTTGGGATTATAAACGAGAAGTCTTGGAGAAAGAAGGTGAAGAAAAGGTCATTTTGAAGTCATCTTCAAAGGAGAAGATGCCAGATCTGGTGATGATTCCACAAGTTCCGCCGTTTTTGGAATAAGGACTCAAGCCTACAGATAAACTCTTTCAGCGTTTTCTGCTCACGATGTTTACGACTTTACCCATGAATGAACATTTTAAACAATTTTTTAAATTTTTCACAAAAACATGCAGAGAATTGGAGGTGCGGCTTAGAATCGATGGGCGGCTTAGATTCAAGTAAATACGGTAAATTGTTAAGGTACCCGACTACGTTCGGAATCGTGATTTTGCAAAAGCGTATAAATGGATAATATTTATGATATTTAGTGTCAGATTAGAAAACGTATATAAAATTGTTTTAAGAATATCATGACGATAAAAAACTATTTAAGTATAATATTTTGACAAAAAATGAACATAGAATGACCCATTTTCAAAACATTCTCCTTTTATTAAAAATGCTTCTATTATAATAATATTTTGCCTGTATAGTTCAGACCTCTCTACAGAGGCTGAACTATAATTTTTGAAATATACAACTTAAAAGTGGATTTATCTATATTTTACTACAACAGAGGGGAGAAATTTTAAGAAAAAAACGCCGATAATTATTTCAATTGGTAGTAACTCTGAAAATAAAGTGAATTTCTCAAAATTCCTAGTCAAGACTCTCTGGAGAAGTCTTTACTTTATATAAACAAAATATTATTATTATAGAAGCATTTTTTTATAAAAGGAGAACATTTTGAAAAAAGATTATTCTAAGTTAATTTTTTCCAAAAATATTGTATTTAAATAAGCTTTTTTTTGTCATAATGTGTTCTTACAACCATTTTATACATATATTCTAATCTAAGTGACACTAAATATAATGAAAATTATCCATTTATGAACTTTTTTAAAATCCCGGTTCCGAACGTAGTCGGATACCTTAAAAGTAATTCG
>BMAV01022503.1:0-17144 GCA_019973955.1 Trichonephila inaurata madagascariensis
TGTTTTTTTTTTTGAAGGGCTTAAATTTGCAGAAAATTTTTTTTTTTTGATATACCACTTTTACTCAAAAATCAAAAAGGACTTTTTTTCCGTGTTAATTTACTGAAAATAGGATGCGACTTAGAATCAAACAAAACTTTTGGGGGGAAAAATTGGTTTCCCCCTTTTTAAAAAAAGAAAAATGTAACCGTCCATTCAGCAACTAGCATCGATGGCTCATCAAAATTCCGTATTTGTTTATGGTAAATTTTCCTTCTGCACGTATTTGGGAATTTTTTTTTTTTATTTGCTTTTTTTTATTTATTTTTATTTTTTTTGTGTGTTTGTTGTTTACGCTCTTTCTTTTAATCACGTAAACATCAAAGATATCGGGTAGTATCGAATCGAGTTTACTATGACGAAAGTATAAAAAGGAGGCAATTTCATATGTAAAAAAAAACTTAATTTTTTCGTACTGTTGCATTTCTCCATATGTTTTTTGATTTAACAGAATCAATATTTTTTTAATTACCTACAAATCACTAATCTGAAAAAAAAGATTGCTGCAATGAAATACATGCTAAGTCACTAGATGGAAGTACTTTTTTTCCAGAACTCACAACAATTATAAAATCTCTGATGCCCCCAAGAACTGTGTTTTCTATAAAAATAATCCATTATTTTTTTCCCTCTTTTTTATTGACGAAATAAATTACCAGGAAAGGGAATTTAAACTTTTTTTTAATGAATAATAAAACCCTCATATAAAAACAGTTTTATAATTTACAGCACTATTGCGCAATTTTACACTTCTGCAACAAACAAAAAATGTGTTAATTTAAAACTCTTATTATTTTTTCATTTTTTCCCTTTTATTGAGAACTAGAAAATTTTTTTTGAAATTTAAAAAAATTTCAAGTTAAGGGTTAAACAGAGCAACGGCCACTAAAAATTTGACATGGATGAAAAAAAAATACATCGATAGCGTAAACAAAAAGGGTATAATTTTGCTTAAAAAATGCAATAGTCTATAATATTTTTTTTAGTTCTTCTTTAATACATTCTTTTTTAAAAAGGGTTAAAAACAGCATTGGTTGGGTGAAAAAAAAACACCATGTAGGAAAAAATTGATGCCAACACGCATTCAAAGTCCAGCTGTGACAATGGGATAACAATCATTTTTTAACGTATCTGACGGTTAGAGTAATTATAGGTTCGTTTCTGTAGATAAAGTTTTTTAAAACTTGTTATATAAATAAATTCAAAAAAATTTGTTTTTTTTTATCAAATTAAAAAAAAAATTTTAAAAGGGTTGTTGATAAACCTTTTTCCCCATTTTTTTTTTTATTTATTTTTTATTTTTTTTTCAAAACGAGTAGTAGGAAAATTTAGGTTGACTTAGAATCGCTGGCGGCTTAGATTCGGTAAATAGGAAATTTGGGTTTAAAAATTCCGACAACAATAAAATATACATTTAGAAACTGAAAAATTTTCATAACAGGAATTACTTCTGGTTGGAAAACTACATTAAGACCCCCCTTAACGCTGTTTCGGCTTAGCGCTCTTTTATTTAACCCGGGGGTTCCCCAAATTTCTACACGCTACGTTACCAAAATGTAGGCTTCAAAAAATGTACATAACATATCGAAACAGTGTAGTTGTGTTTCTTGTTTGGTGCGGTGCTGTACGGACGCATTTTTATTTGTTGACATTATTGTAGTATTTTATAATACTATAACGATTAATACATGAAAAATATTATGATCTTTATTTTTTATCATGGGTGATAATGAAAAACAAGAAAAAACCAAACCCAAAAAAAGCATTTCATTGGAAACTAAAATGCAAGTGATTAGAAGATTAGATTCTGGTGAACGTCCATCTCAAATTAGTGCACAAAATTTTTGGGGCAACTTCAGCCAGATGCCTTCTTGACAAAAGGCAGAAAAATTTGGGAAAAAAAGGATAGACTGGGGGTCTGACTGACTTAGAATTTTTTTTTGTTTTTTGTGTATATATTCGTTTATATTGTTTTTTTTTTTTGTAAAAAATAAATGTTTGGCATTCATTAAAAAAAAAATAATTATTAAATTTTAAAACCTAACCCAAATTTTTTATCCCTCTTCCCCCAACCCCCTTATTTACATGTTAAAAATAGCCTCGTTTAGCGCTGTTTCGCATTACGCTCTACTTTGATGGAACATCCCCGGTTGCGAGTCTTACTATATTTCATATTACAACACGAAATATGGAAAACAAAAATTTTATCAAATTTTTTAACCAATCTAATGAGTCTTTTTTGATACTTCTCATTCTAGTGCAGAAATTTTCTTAAATTGACACTGTATATTAGGAAAAAAATATTAAATAAAATTTTTTATAACTTTAAGGAGATTTAAAAAAAAGAAAAAGGAATCTCAATATTTAAAGAAAAAAAAGGCAATTTAAAAAAAATTTTTTTTGAAAAGGAATATTACTTTTAAATTGATGGGTGTCTATAAATCCCGATTTAAATTTCCCTTTTTGTAAAACCCATTAACTTCTTCTTTTTTTTTATTTTTTTTTTCAATTTGTTTTCTTCATTGAACGTTACTTATATAAATTAATAAGAAATATACATCAAATTTCTATTAATGCTTCTTGAATTAAAAAGCATATCGTAAGCATATTCTTTTTTTTTTGAACATATAGGTAATATATATTAAAAAAAGTAATATTTTCATAATAATTACAATAATTCTAAACAGTTTATTTTTTTTTTAATGGGGAAAGGGAAATTTTACCGATCTTCCCTCATAAATTATATTTTTGGAATTTTGGGATCATTCAAATATTAGTTTTAAAGTGAAGTCGGAAAAAAATATCTTAAAAAAAAATGGTTTTAAATATTTTACAATAGTAGAGCTTCAAAAAAAAATAAAAGGTTCAGGAAAAAAGGAAAAAACAAAATTTCATTGCTAAGTTTTTTGTTGGTGTTTAAATGTTTAGTATTAACTATTTTTTTAAATTTAAAAATTTTAAAAAATAGAATCTAATTGTTCACAAAAAAAACCCAAAACGAACAAATTTAAATAAGGTACTCTTAAATTCAGTCACTTATTTGTATCATTGAAAAAGTTTTCAAAAATATTAATCTTTTTTAAGTTATATAGTTTTAAATTGATATTGAACTTGTGTAGGAGGTTCTGTTGTCATGTAAAACTGAGGTAAAAAAAATGTTATCTTAAAACATACGTCCAATCGTTTTGAAAAATGCGCTATGTTTTAGTTAAAAAATTAGTGCTTTTAAAAATTGTTTCTCCTACTTTCCTGTAGATGGCGTCATTTAACAATTACGAATCCAAGACTCCATTCAATAATTTAATTATTTCTTACAATGAGTGTTAGTAGATGGCGCCATGTGTGTTATGAGAAAATTTTAATTTTATCAAATTAATTGAAATGAAACAAAAGTTGAAAAAATAACCATTTTCTAATTGAACTTGCTTTAAAAAATTATTAATTTCCCATTTTTTATCTAAAAATTCTAATGTCAGGATTTTTTTAAAAAATTAAATAAGTTTTTATGAAATTGAGATAATTACGAACATAATTCAGTTTCAAAGAGTAAAAAAAGAGTGAAATTCAATGATTTTTACTTAAAAAACTACTTGAGAAAAATATGCTTCAGATAAGAGCCTCGGTACATTTCTTTAATTTTTGTGTGATATATAAATTTGGTTTTCAAATAATGCGAAAATAGTATATAAACTACGCATGCGTATAACCTCAATTGAACCATAGAAAGTTTCAGTAATTGAATTAGGAATACTGTGAAATATATATATATATTTAAATATGAATACTGGATCAAATATTCAATTACCTGTTCTCAGAAAGAAATACAGAGTAAAAGAACTACTTCGTTCCTTACCTGTTCTTGAACACATTTCCATTTATATATATTTAAAAAGAAGATGCAATTAAAGGTTATCTATTCAGTAAAATTGTAATATAATAATTAAATTACATTTTTTTATATTCTAATTATGAAGCAATTGAGTTGATATAAATGCCATACTTTTGGTAGAAAAATTATAAATTAGTTTTCTTAGTTTTAAACCATGGTTTCAAGCCTCTTTATGATGGGAAAAAACATTTATATATATAGTCGAATCTCCATATTGCGAACTTTTTTGGAACCAAGAACAATTCACACGATTTTCTTCATAATATAACCTCCATATAACTAAGTATATTTTCTATACAACGAACTTTTTTTCTAGGGATTCAATTTTTTTTTCTCCCTATTTTTAAAGTATTTCTGGACCTTCGAATGATGAAGTAATAAAATTACTTGAAATAATTTAATGTGGATTACAGTGTGAAGGAAATGCGCCTGAAGGGGTGTTTGGGGCGTTGCAACGGTACGAGGCGTATTATGAGAGAAAACATTCTTTCAAACAGAAAATTCAAACAAAATTAATAGACTTTACCAGTAATTAAAGGATACATCTGCTAACATATGCTTAAATTTACGAGTTATAAAAAAATGTATGCTTAAAATTACACTTGTAGGCTTTAAATTAAAAAAATGTCCTTAAAATTCATTAATTTTAATATAAAATTATTTTTTTAGTGCTGAAAATACATTGTATTCCTCGACATTCTTTTTTCTTATTTTCCTTACAGTTTTTCTTTCTTTTTTGATGCATAAGATATATAAAATAAATAGATATTGCTTTACAAAAGGGTGTGAATAATTGCTTTTTATAATACTATATAGTAATTTGAATTTAAAATTTATTTTTTGTGGTTCATAAAGTATATTGAAAGAAGAACCTTTATATAACGAACTTTTTTTCGTGATTTAGCGACTTCGTTATATAGAGGTCTGACTGTATATATATCTTACCGTTAGGTGTATAATTCAGTTATTTCATAGAATAACTAGGTACTTCTAGAAATACCTAGGCGTCTCAGTTAAAGTATATAAATAATGAAAAATTTCATACTTAACCTCATTATTCAATGAAATAATTAATGATAGAGACCATTAAATAGTGAAAAATAAACAATTTGAAAGTTATTTTATAAATAAATTAATCATAAAGAGCTAAAATCTCTCGAAACAAACATTTTGCCCTATATATTTCGGATGATTAATTGATAAATAATAAGGAAAAGCGGATGATATAATTTATTATTGCTCACATTGCTAACATTAGTTAAACAAAAAAGGAAACAAAAAAAGAATATGTTGCAGAAATAGTTATATTTAAATATTATAAAAAAAATACATACTGGGAAGAAAAACTGTTGATTGATATCAACATTGTGTAAACTTTTTCAAACAAAAGTGTAAGTGAATATTAATTTAAATTTTATGAAATACCTTTATTTTACTTTTCATTATTTATTAGAGCTAGAATTGTGCTGTGATGAAAATTTGAATTGCTGTTCAAAACTAACTAAAGTCAGCTAGAACAGGTTCAAAGAATTTTCGAGTGCCGTAATTCACACTTTAATGATCAAGTAATCATTTTTCTATAGAATACCTAGGTGAATCCTAAAATTCAATAATTTTATACCCTTTAACTAACTTGCCCAGTTATTTCATGAAATATCCAGTTATTTTACGAAATAAAGGATTTCACACTTAAACGGTATCATATATATATATATATATATATATATATATCTTATTAAGATACACGGATGATTTAATTGTTATAGGTCGCGACATTGAATTTAAACCAAACATTAATTTTTTCCGGAATACCAAAAAATTAATACAGACAAATTTTAACTCCAGAAAAAGGTTTTTTTAGATTTAGAAAATTTAAATATTATTGCCCAAAAAATTATATAGCAATATCTATGAAAAAAGGAAAATTTAACTTAAATTCAAAAAAGATACCGAATTTCAATAGTGTTTCATATTTCAATATTTAGAAATAAAATTTTTAAAATTTGATGAAAATAATAATTTAACTAAACAATATTGAAAAATTAAGAACATCCAGAAATTTATATTTTGTTGCATACAGAATATTACCCCATCAACTTCTTGAGAAAATAATAGATCAAAAAAATTTCTTAAAAAAAATTTTTTTAAAATCATAAAATACAAATCCACCACACAACTTGGTCCAAAAATTAGTTGTTGTGGTCCAGCTGTAAAAATTTTTGCATTCCACCAAAAACATTATAGTTTCCTAGACCCTTATTTTCCCACTAATTTAAAATTATTTATGACCAATCAAGCAACTTTTTATGCAATCTGATTTGATCCCTTCAAAATGATTGAACTCCGGGTTTGGGGATTTGAATCATTTTTGGGTTGACATGGCATTAGTGGGTGGTGGGAAAAAAAGGAGGGTAATTTTTGATTAAATATAAAAAAATTTCCCAAAAGTGTTTAAATTGATAGAATATTTTTGGGGGTTTTTTAAAAATTTTTTTAAAAAAATTGGTTTTTTTAAATTTGAACTTTTTGGATTTTTGACTTTTTCTACCTAAGGGTGGGGTTTATCTTTTTTGGGGTTTGAGAGTTCCTTTTCAATACTTTTTTGTTTTGTATTTTTTAAATTTGTTTTAAAAATTTTAAAATTTTAATATATCTTTCAAAAAATTTTCAGGTTTAATGGTTTAATTTTTTAAATATTAATTTTTTTAAATTTTTAAATTTTTAAATTTTTAACTTTTTAAAATTTTTTAAATTTTAAATTTTTAAATTTTTTAATTTTTTAAATTTTTTAATTTTTTTAAATTTTTAATTTTTAAATTTTAATTTTTTTAAAATTTTTAAAATTTTTAAATTTTTAATTTTAAATTTTTGAGAATTTGGGTACTTTAAGAATTTTCCAAGTTCAATAGGGGGGTTGGGGATCAAACTAGTTAACCTCACTTATCGGTCCTAAGTCCGAGGTTGCAATTGGATATTTTATATATTTTTACATTTTTATAAAAAAATTTTTTTTAATTTTTGTTTGGTAAATTTTGTCTTTCTATATTATTCATGTTATTCGAGTAGGATTTTTTATGGGATTCATTTAGTTTCGATATATATATATTTATATATTGATTCCTGTGTTGTGATTGAATTATATATATATTTAAATATATATATATATACTTATTATATATATATATATATATATATATGCCTATATAATATATATATATATATATATATATATATATATATATATATATATATATATATATATATATATATATATATAACAACAAATATATATATATATATATATATATATATATATATATATATATATATATATATATATATATATATATATATATATATATATACTATATATATATATATATATATATATATATATACTATATATATATATATATATATATATATATATATATATATATATATATATATATATTATATATATATCTTTTATAACAAATTTATAATTTTTATAACAAATCTTTTCTTATTAAAGCTTTGAAATTGTATTTAAAGCATTGAATTTTGCAATAATTGGTTAATTGTTCTTTGAGTCGATCCATGATCTCCAAGCATTTACCAATGTTTTCTTTGATATGTACCTTTTTCATATTAATAGTGGATTCGGAGCTTCTATTCATTTTGATCAATGCTATAAATAAAAGATGGGAGTTGACTGGCTAGCCCAAAAACTAGCTTAACCCCACAAAACATTTCTAAATCTGCTGTAATTTTTATAGATGGTAGATTATAGCATTGATCACATTAATATCCAAATTTAAATATTTCTCATTTTAGTTATGTATATATATTGCTTATATATAGTTGTAATAATTTATTGCTACCTGATAAGGACTTATGTATGTTTGAAAGCTAGTTTTTTTCTGATATTTTTAGTTTATTGAGTAAAATTCAGAAATATCAGGTAATATTAGTTCAATTATTTTTTTTTTCCCTTTTCAAATGCTTAAGCCATACATATCTTGGAATCTTTTACCACTGCATGGCAATGTTTAGACATAATGGCTGCTGGCTATAAACCTTGTATTTCTAATCCGTATTTAAAAAGTGAGTAAAACTAACAAGCTGATATTTTGCTTTCTTAATTCCATGCAACTCCGTGTCAAAATATACAGTATACAAATGATGGACCTGACTTTAAAAAATTATATTTTCGAAACTACTGTATATATTACAATAAGTGATACATGAACGTAAAAGAGAAATGTACTAAGTGTTTTTCACCAATGATCAACAGTACACACAAGATCCTTTGTGATTGAAATCCAAACCTTGGCAACAATGACAGAGAACAGTTTTTGCGTATTAGAGTATACACGGGATTTTCCAATTATTTCGGTGTAGTGTGCATTTGAAATCACTCGGAAAGAAGCACAACCAACAAGACCTTTTTGCGATGGTATAATCAATTTAAAGAAAACAAGGTTAATTATTGTGTAAAGTGAAAGCATTGGCCAAGCAAGCGTTACGGAAGGAGAGGTTAGAGGCACTTTGTTTGGCGAGTCTACGAGTTGCCACCTGGAAACTGTTCAGAAAATAGTACGGAAAATTTTATATGAAAAATGTGCATTTCATGCCATATCAGTTGCAATTGTTTCTACAAAATAACATAGGATGGCGAGTAACGCATTTGCGCAGCTTTTTGAATTATTGATATAAAGTGATGCTATGAAATGTATGGAACGAGCTGGATTATAGGTTGGACGCATGCCATGTAACAAGAGGGTCAGACATCGAACATTTGGGAACAAAAAAAAAAAAAAATTTTTTTTACATTAGTATCATTTTTTTGTAATATGTGCATGTTTCGAAAATATAATTTTTTTGGGGTAAAATTATTTTGTAATCCCTTGCTAAATTTGAATTTGTTAGGGGTTTTTCCTTTTGGGGGTTAATGGCCTTGAAAGAATCAGGAATTAATGTTTGGGTTTTGAATTAAAAAAAACCCTTAAGCGAATTTAAAAGTATTTCGAAGAACAAAAAATTGAATCTTTTTTTAAGGGTTTTGGGTTTTGGAGCAATTAATGTTTGATAATAAAAAAATACCGTTAAACCCCGGCTATAACGCGCCAAAAAAAAAATAAGATCGAAATTCAGGGTTGCGTTATACGCCGGGTTGAAAAGACCCCAAAACAAAAAAAAAATAGCAAAAAATTTTTTTGGCTTTTATATTCGAAAATGTTTTATTTTGACTTCCTTTAAATTAAAGTGCTTTTATTCAAAGTATCTTTTTTTTTAAAAAGCTTTTGGGAAAAATTACCTTGAATAAATGACAAACATAACCATTCTAATCCCTTTTTCCGGTTTTTTTTGAAAAAAATTTAATACGCGAATATCAAAAAAAAAAAAATCGTTTGAAACTGGATGCCTTTATACCCGGTTTTTATGGTAGATTTGAAATGTTTTACTTCACCCAATTCAATTTTTTTGGAGTTTATTTTGGAAAGATATTTTCATTTATTAAATTTCAATTTTAAATTTTATTTTCTTTTAAAAAAAGGGAGATTAAATGTGTAGCTTCTTAAATTTATATTCAAACTTTTCTAAAATCTTTATATATTAAAATTAAATATTGTTTTTTTGGGAAATTATAAAAATTAACGAAGAAAGTTTTGTTATTTTAATACGGGATGGTACTTAAATGTAATCTGAGGTATTTATATTGGATCTGAAATTGTTTTTTTTAATCGAAATTTGTTTTGATTTAATTTATTATATTTAATCTGATCTACTCAAATATTTAATGATTCATCACTAAAAAATGATTTCATCAAATTTTGATTTTTTTTTTATCAAGTAAACTAAAATTTGTAAAAAAAAAAAAATTAACAAAATTAATACCACCATTGTAAAGATGTGAGTTATATGTTTATTTATTAATGAATAAATTTTATTTTTTTTATTATGCACATTTGAAACTGAGAGAACTGAATTCAATTATAATATAAATGTTTCGCCAATTCAGCGCTGGTTTCAATTAAAAATTTTATCGACGGAAAAGGTTTTGAACCTACTTTTTTAAACCCCCCGGAAGAATTTTTAACTACTTTTTTAAATTTTGGGCCAGTCAAAAAGTGGCAAAGAATAAATTTTTTTCCACGTCATCCCCATAATTGGGGCCCAAAACACTTTTAAATCGAAGAAACTTAACGGTTATTACAAATTAGCTCCAGAAAAAAAATTTAAATTTTTTTCGATTTAAAACGATTCAGCAAAAGTTATTGCTAAGGAAATAATGCTTATTAAACAAATAATCCCTTTTTTTTTTCATGATATTAAAAAACTGAGAAACAAAAATAAAACAATCATTTACATGGGAAATTTGGAAATTTATTAGAAAACATTTTTGTACCTTAAGGCGTATGTGAATTCACAGTGAAGGGTAATAGAAGGTGTTACAGTTTCAGGATAAAATTATCGTCCGTGGTGGTGGTTCATTTTCCTGCAAGAGCTTGACGACCAGACCTGCTGCCAGGATTTCCATGATGTTGCCCCCTCGTTTCTGTGGTGATGTGCGGACACACCATGAAGCTGCCGTTGTCGACGGGACGCAGCTTGAGAGGGCTACAAAAAGGGCAGAGAAGAAAAGTTAAAATTTCATCTTGGAAGGATGTCTAGAAAAGAAAAGATAAAATATTAAATACTCGTTTTTCTTACATTTTTTTTTCTTTATTTTATTATTTTCATCACACACACAATGAATAATTGAAAATACGCTGTGTTTTGATCAAAAGTAGATGACGAATATATGGCCCAAATTTGTATATCTTCATCGGGACCACGGATAGCCTAGTGGTTGGAAATCAGTTCAGACCGGGAGGCCTGGAAACCATTACTGATGCCTCAAATACCCTCCGGTACACACAGAGTACGTTCTCATTAAATCAGTTGAGGATGCAGTCTTGTGGGCGATTGCAGCATAAGCCACGAGGTGCAGTGGGCTGGAGAATATATTTTTCCTCCCCTCAGTTCCATGTGAATTGTGGGTGTAGATAGGTGGTGTCGTTATCTATCGTATAGAAAGTTCAATCTCTGTCTCCAGGCTCTGGCAATTTACATCCCTTCCCATAGGGAAGCACAAGAAAACAACATATCTTCATAAAAATGTTTGTGCCATGATACCTAAGGTTCTTAAATTTAAAATACAATAGATTTCGTTATTTTTATAAAACAATCAATAAGATTATAAGTATCGGTTCCATAGGTGTTCGGATATGAAGCCTTTATTCTATCACCAGGCTTCGCGTCCTCGTTATTTAGTATATAGCTATTTTCAGTAGAAAAATTTACTGATGCTTTTCTAATGAATGGTTATAAGAAATTTCATTATACACTAAGAATTTAAGATGCAAAATAATTGTAGAAATATTTGAAGTAAGAAATATGAAAAGCACAATTTTAAGGGGTCTTTCAAAAATATCAAATGAATTGAAAAAATGTATAAATGTTTCAAAAAGTTGTGTTTTTCTTTAGGTTTTGCTAAAGAATCTTGAGGAAATGTTTGTATTCGAGTATAATGAAGCTTTTTCGAAAAGCAGCTAATATGACAAAAATATTGTGCAATACAAACAATTCAAAATTACAAAAACTGCAAATTAACAATAAAGTAAATAAAAAAATTAAAAGGTATATTGCAAAATTTTGGCCGATGTTTGAAATTGTTCTTATTATATTTATTATGAATATATTAAACACACACATATATAACAAACTTTGTAGTAATTGCAATTTGGGGAATAAGCCTAAAGAGCAGTTAATATTGCCAGAATCATGTTCAGATCTTTTTAACGCCTGGTTTAATTACACAAATATGTAAAAAATTTTACTATATACTTTAAAATAATTGTTAGAGTTAATAGCAGATCAGATATTAATAGCCAAATATTTTAAACCCCAATGGTTATTAGGTTAATATTTAAATAACCCAAAAATGTGTTGAAATTCCCAAAGATCGGTTGAAGTTCACCTAAGGTCACCAGTGACATGGAATTAACTACATGAATACCTAAAACTCTCTTGGAAATGTAAAAAAAAAACAACTATTAGTCTCAACTAATTACGATAATCAATATTCTTCTTTATTATATGACAGATTGTAACAAGTGAAAGAGATATATGTATAAATGGAAACCGTTGAGTAAAATCTTAACTTAAATTATTTTAACTATAAAATCACATAACATTGGATAACATTACAATACTTTATGTGAGTGTAAATAATTTACCAAACGCTCACATTCGATGAAAATTGAGGGGAAAAAAAATTAAAGTTCTATTTGAACACCTAAAATTACGAGGAAAACAAACGTAAATTAAACAAGTGATATAAAAAAAAATTTTAAGTCAATTCCTACTTAGGTCAACAAAGAACATTTTTATTTTAGTTAATTAAATTTAATTAATGAATTAATATTTGAAAAAACTGTTTTTTACATCAAGTGTCGTCCACTATAATAAAAATGTACCTGAATTTAGTGGATGAAAAAAGAAAGAAGTATTTGAAGCCAAGAAAAAAAATTTATTAAGAAAAACCTACTGACACTATACATTTGCTAGTTCGAACTTCATCCGGTGGTGAGTGGTGCAACGTCGCATTGTTTTAGCTACACGAGGGGCTTTTGGCGATGGAGCCGAATTTTGAACCATGGTCAAGTGACGTCGAACTTCATGAGAAATAATAAAAGATAAATTTAAAAGAGTAAGAATTGGTAATGAATAATTACTTGAAAAAACTGTATATCAAGTGTCCTCACAGCAAGTTTAAAAAATGTATTTACGAGCTTGAATGGATGAATAAAAAGTATAGTATTAACGTTTGAAAATTTGAACAAGATATATATATGTAAATAAAAAAATATATACAGGGAGAGAGTGAACTCATTGTAGGAATTGAAAAAGAGAGAAAAATATATCCATAATTTCTAAGTATGCAACTAAAAAAACTAAGGCAAATTTAATTAGTATCCTCTCTAAGTTGACAGAGATAAGCTCATTAGTTAAAAAATATTTTTTCTTTTACTTTTGATAAGCATCAAGAGCAATGCCTAGATGTTACAAAAGGATAGCAGAGAAGAACGTCGTTAGGTAAAAAAGTAGGATTAAAAGCTTAAAATTAAGAGAAATAAGGAAAACTGGGAAATTATCTAATTTATGAAATGAATGCAATGAGACAGAACAAATCACTCTATAATTATTCTGTTAAGAACAGGACACCAGAGCGAAACGAAACTTTGACAGTTGATATGTCAAAAAATACCTTAACAAATAATGTGTTAGATTAAAAACACTAAAACAAATTTTAATAGGAGAGCTTAAAAAAATAAATACGTTGCTCAGTTCAATCTTAACTGATCTGTTAACATTTATAAAATATATAAATATTTTTGTATGTTATTATAAAAACTTAAGGAATATTGAAAGGTATTTTAAATTTAGATAGATGACCAAAGTGTTTTGTCTTTTTGAAAAAGGCATGCAATATATATAAAAATTATGCTCCCCTATCACAGCAAATTCAAATTAAGGAGCTCGATGTATGAAGAACATATGTTATGCTCTATAAAATGGTGAATATTTAAAGATTTTTGACATTTAATTTAAAAGTACTGAATTATAAATAGTGTTTTTAAAGATAAAGTTTAAGAAGATTAGATGTTATTCATTCTCTTTTGAATAATCTGCTTACAAATATTTTCATCTGAACTGCTTTCAAAGAAAATGTATTTAAAGGATTTTATATAAGAGTATTAATATTTTAATAATACTAAGCAACTTAAGTGATTTCTTACGTTCACAGATATTTTAATGAGGTATATTGAATTTGATTTTCAGACTACAAGGACGACGTTTTAACTGATATGTTTTATCAGTATTATATATATATACAATTTTATTCTGGTTATTTTGGCTTTAAAATCTTAGTTTTTGTTAGAAAATTTAGTTAATAACATTAAAGGGGATACATTCATTATTACGTTCAAGTAATACAGAATTAAGAAAAATATATAAGGAATAAACAATTTACAGAAAGAGAACAAAAAATATAGCTATTCAAAACATTAATGAAAATTGAAATCCTCTAAGATTTTAATTAATATTCAATACCGAATTATAAGACAATTGTTCTCCATAAATCATTCACATACTTGCTAATAATTAATTATTGGCTTAAAAATGAAGTATCTAATTCATTAAATATGCTACACAATCCATCAAGTAAGACAGAAAAATCCGAGTTTCCTACACTATGGTTAAAAATTTTAGTACATTTTGCACTTATTTTTATTTTTATTTTAATTATTCCTTTATAACAGTACCCATATTCTCTTAGCATAAATAGAAAATTGACTGGAATTACTTCGATGTTAAAAAACATGTAAGTAAATTTTACTTTACTGTAAATTTGGAGATATAAATATGAGGACTAAAAACTCTCTGAGAAATTGTTTTACATGTAAACTTTCGTTCAAAAAAGTATAATCTTTTATCTTTTTAAAGACATTTAAAAATTTAATTTTTCTACTAATGTAATTGTAATTCTAATACCAATTTTAGAAAAAATTAAGAATTATACGAAAGTAAACATTTTTATCTGCCATAATGATTTTCTTTCCTTTCAGCATTCTTAGCAAAAGATTCAAACAAGAATAAAGTATTCAAAATTTCATCCAATTTTTTTTAAAAAAAATAGAAAAAGGTTACCTCAAACAATTGAACAACTTAAAAATATTCTTTTTTTGAATTAGAAATTCTTTATACGACTCGTCCGTCAAAGTTTGGAATTTGTTTTCGTATTTTATATGAAGCTCTTAGCTGTTTAGCCAAAAATTTACTTTTCTCTTATCTATTTAATATACCTTTTAGAACATTAGAAAAATTACCGAACTCATTTTTCTTTTCAATTTCTATAACTCCTTTTCTTAAAAATGCCATAATGTACAAGGTTATTGTGGAACATGCTACTTACAAGAGTGGAAATCCAAAATGTTTCTAAAGCTCCAAAAGGCACAAACTGATGGTGATACACATCCAAAACTGCCTTTATATATGCCAGAACTATCCTTGATCCGTTAAAAACGATTTCACTCCATCATTTCAAAGAAAAAAAAAACAAGTTTTCCTTTTTTTAGCTTCCCGCTTTTAATCCTTTTAATCTTTACTTTCCCGCCAAGAAAAGAACAAAAGAAAAAACCACAATTCTATGATTGATCGGGTCACAGATTTGTTAATGAGATTGTTCGAAATAGATTAGGCCTAAAATGATTCTGAAATTACTTGAATTCTACTCCATAACCTCACGCTTGAAATATCTTAGATTACTCCGTATCATTTCCTAGAATAGGCGGATGAATTTCTTTATTCTTTTTGTACAATTTTTCTCCATTTTCCTTAATTCAACGTCATAGAGTTCAATTTTGAATGCCTAACAGTGGGTTTTGAATGCTAATAGTTCCTATAGTACTTTCATTGTATCCGTAAGGTTGATGTAATTCGATTTTGTATCATTGAATAGAGGGAATAATTTAATAATGGCTGTGAAAATTACATTTTTTTCCCATGAAAAGTTTTTGTTCTATTTTTGGTATCAATTCTTTTGATACAATGTTAAAAGTTAACGTAATGGATCTTTTTTTTTTTTATCAAGTATAAAAATAAAATCATTCGATGCACAGGTTAAAAACGTTATTGTACATTTAAAAATGTGACTTAAAGTTAAAATAAGAATAGATTTTAAGAATTAATTTTGTCAAATAAAAAAATTAAATGCCCAATCTTTTACATTAATGGTGATTTTAATTTTAAAATTTACTAACTATTCATTCAAAGGAATAAATTTTTAAATATTTAATATATTAAGTATTTGATTTAAAAAATTTTAAAAAAAGGTTACTTATTTCCTTAAAAAATCAAACATGATTTTACTCGATAAACATAAATTTGAAAATAACTATCTGAAAAGTAAATGTTGCCGGAATTTTGAGAGTGAAGTTAAATTTTTAAAAATAAATATTGCCATTTAAAACTGAAATATTTTATTTTAAATTATTCATAATAATTTTAAAGTCGATAGCTAATTTTGATTTGTCCTTAAGAAAATTTATTCACCAATATCCTTTAAGGATTGAACTTTTATTGAATATGTTACTAAATTAAATGAAACAATTTTATAATTGACAATCAGTAATCTGTTGTCAATTTTAATTTATCATCAACATATGGCTTATAGCACATCCATCGTGTTATGTATATAATATTATTTTAAAGCCTGGCCCGAAAGGGGGCCCCGCTGGGGCCCTTCCAATCTGTTTTCCTCCGATTTTGGGGGTCCCCCGACTCACCTCTTTTAACCCCGACTCACCTCTCTCACCTCTCTCTCCTCCCTCCCTCAACCTCTTTTACTTAAAAGGGCCAAATTAATAAATTTACATTGATCCCAGGGCACACGACTGTCAAAAAAATATTATGGTCAGGAAATTTATTTAAAAAAAAAGAGTTTTGGTTTACAAGACTACAACTGATTCTAATGGAGGAGACGGTGTTTATAGATTTGTATACATAACAAGTAATATAAAAAAAAATTTTTAAGTCAATTCCTACTTAGATGAACAGAGAAAATTTTTATTTTAGCTACTTTTTATTAAATAGTTACAATTAATATAAATATGTATATACATAGGACAGAATCACAACATTAAGTGGTAATTGATTTTTATTCAATATCATTAAAGTATCGTATTGTTTTCCAAAACAATCGTGTATATAAAATTTCTGTTCAACTGAATGCTTTAAAACGTGAGAAAAAAAAATCTTTTACACACAAGTCACCAAAAATGATGCCATCGTTTCTGAATTTGTTTTTCTTTGAATAATTAGTTTTAATCAATTAAATTTTATTAATTATGATTAAATTACTGTATTGTCATCCAAAATAATCAAGTACATAAAATTTCAGCTCAATGGAGCACTTTAAAATGTATTTTATTAACGATTGAAAATTCCACCAAGATAAATAAATAAATATATAGAGAGTGTGAGTTAATAGTGTGAGGAATTGAATGAAAATTGAATTAAAATACTTTGCAAACCTCTTAAAGATAAGTGTCCATTTTTTTTCTGAAAATTTTTGAGATTTTATGCTTAAGGGATTTTTTTTTATGTTTAAGATTATTTTAAAAAA
>BMAV01022504.1:0-12381 GCA_019973955.1 Trichonephila inaurata madagascariensis
ACGGGGTCATACAACTTTTTAATACTGGTAAAATAAGTTAATTATTAACTTCTTACTAGTACTTTTAATTCTTTTAATATTGTTAATATTATATAAATAAAACATTTTACACTATTTTTTATTTTTCACAAAAACATGTTCAGTATTTGGAGTGCAGCTTAGAACTGATAGTGGCTTAGATTAAGTAAATATATAGTATATACATATATTTGACCCTTGGCAAAATTGTGAGGTCAATACTTGAGCCAGCACCCCATTCTGTGAATTCGACAACAGGCTAGCATGAGAACAGAAAAAAAAAAAATCACCCACAACTTCACACAAAAAAGCAGTTACTTATGCTAGGAACTACTCTTCCAACAGTTTATCACCTAATTTGGGCTCAAATAATTTATAAATGCAAATTTTTCAAAAACTTAACATAGAGAAAAAACAATTACAAAAAAAGAAGGATGTATAGTTTTGCCTTAAACACACTTTGGAAAATACATAATGAAATGCTAAACACTAGCAAAATTTCAGACTATTATCTAATGAACTTTTTCAGGTTACACCAAGGTTTAAAATTATGAAAAGCAGTTTAAGAAAAAAAATGTGTTTACTCAGTTTAAATGAAGAGTTTAAAATATTCTCATCTATCCCTCCAATATTAAATGAAAGATTGATACCGGTTGGCAGCCACCTCAAAATTTTCAAAACATCAGCATTAGCTATTCTATACTGTGAGTCTGCAATGGCACCACAATTAAAACCCACAACATACAAAGCAATACACATGGCCACAGATTAATCTTGAAATGTTTAAACAATGATTTTTGAAGTTGCAACTGTATACATAAGGTGCAGAAAATGAGTACAAAATGGACATCAGAAATTCTGATGGACAAGTGCAAACTGAATTAGAAATGTGAAAGCAGTAAAATTATGTAGCTAGGAGATAAAGAGTGTTTGTTTCAGATGCTAGCTTGAACAATGGAAAAAGATATTAATTCATAAAAATTTGTTTAAAGGATTAAATATTGTAGATATTGAAATATTTAATATCACTAACATTAACAATATTTGAATTCTGCAGGGTAGAAGATATTTGAGTTAAATAACCATATTGCTGGTATATAAGACAATATAATTGTGTATCATAAAAAAAACCCGATAATTTAAATAATAGTATTTTTAAGAATGTGTAATTGTAATTAAAGGAGAAATGCAATTGAGACATTTATTAGTAAAGATATTCTTAACTATAAAAAAAAAATTGTACAGCAAAAAAAAGACATATAAAAATAAATTTATATATTTATTTAATTGCATGAAATGTCATCAATTTTGAAATAACTTACCCATTGCAAGATATCCACAAGAGCAAGAACAAATGCAAGAAAATATCCTCTTTGGTTCATTGCTCATTTCAATACCTTTGGTGAAAAACAGTTCAGAAAATCATTTACTTCCTCAAAGAGCCTGAAATTTTAAAATTCGTTGAAAAATAATGAACACTTTTAAGATTAGAGGACAGCACAAAGATTTAACGACTTAATTCAAAATAAATCTAACAATACAAAGAGTATTTTCATATAAGCTGGCACATATTTCTTGTAATAATACTCTTAATACATTGGAATTAGAGGAATATCCCTTTAAACTTCACTGACAATGATTTTAAACTGCTATGCATATACAGCCAAACCTGTTTTTGTGTGGTAGATAGGGAGGACATAAAAAGAAACTGCACAAAATATATATATATATTTCATAAATTCTTACATATAACTATAACAACTTTGTCAACATACTACAGAAAAAAATTTTTATGTGGTGGAGAAGGACCACATAAAAAAAAAATGCACTTAAAACTATATGAACATTAAACCATATGAAAGCTAACTATTTAAAAAATACTGTTTCAAGTTAAGTTTATTAAATCTATCAGCAGAATTTTCTTAAAAATTTTATTTTAAAATATTGTAATTGAAATATCTTTGGATTGAAATATCTCACTAGATCAGTAAATATTGCAGAACATATTATAGCTGAAAAGGCCAATACCATTTACATCACTTAATAGAAAATAGAACATAATGCATTAAAATACAAACACATCCTAGATAAAAAAAAATTTATCTGGTACATGCTTTTTAGTCAAAAATTAACTGATCATACAGGATTTTAACTTGTTATATGAACACTAAGTAAATGACATTTTTTATTCAAGCTTCTGGACCATACAGACAATTATACGTTTACTCTCTGCAAGAGCATGCATTCTGATAAATACATTATTCTAAAAAGTAGTGTTTTCAAAAAAGGTGGGTTAATTTTTTTTTTTTTACATTCCTGGACTGGTCCCATTTATATGAACTCTGAGTAGCATCGATATTTTCTTAAGTATAAACTTGACAATGGCTAAACTACACATGGATTTAGCACACATATGAATTTAAAATGCTATATCTTTTACTGTCATTTTGTGAATTAGTATATTTTCTACCTAAAGTGTATGTTTTGATTTTAATAAAACATAACTGTGAAATGTATCAACTAATGCACCAAATTTTCATATAAGTACATCACAAAGTAAAGAATGCAAACATTTATATCATACGAATTTGTGTTTTCTAAAGATTTTAACTTTTTAATACATCTTTATTTCTCACAAAATTCGTATAATTTAGAGACAAAACAGTACCCATAAGATGTAAAGTTCTTGGGTAAAGACATTTTTTACCAACTCAAAAAATTGCATACAATTTCTAAAATTTTTTTTTGGGATACAGACTATCAAGAAGCTTACATATACTATTGCATACATACAAATACAAAATCCATAGAATAGTAGTTCAATATCCTACTTTTAATTTTAGCAATGTAACAAATGATATACAAAACAAATGTGCACCTATTCATTTATTAGATACATGTAACAACAATAAAAAAGTATTGATGTGAGACACGAGTTCAATAGTTTTTTTCTTTCCCTGAATAAAAAATTTGATTAAAATTGAACACTTTTTTTAAATGTAACATCTTGATTTTCACACTTCAACAAAGAGGTGCTGAAGTACGTGTCACAATATCCAGAATTATAAATATGCTTGCATAAAGCATATGGTTTTTCAAAATTTCCTTGTTGTTCAATGTTCTGTTCCATGCAACTGAATAAATGCAAACCAGATGGGGATTTATACAATTATTTTATTTAAAATGTTTTTTCAACTAGTCTAATTTATACTATAAGCACTTTTTAAATACATACAGATAATGTTCAAGGTTCATGAAAGGCCAAATTACTAATCAAAAGGTTCATTCATGATAGATTATGTAAAAATATTCTGAAGTAACATTCTGCATTGCTTACCTTCCAAAGCCCAGTGTTTCACTCTGTATGTATGTTTCTTTATATTTTTCCAGCAGAAAAAGAACTCTTCTTTCAATGTCTCACTAGCAAAATTGAACAGTATCTTTTATAATAGTTCTATCTTTTCTGAAGGCAAGGTAGAAAGGCATTCATAGAAATGTTTTTCTTTGGGAATTATCCTTCTCTTTCAAAAAGTGATATGTTCAAGCAAACTTGCAGCCCATTCTGTCTGGTATTTCACAAAATGGGTTAAATGACAGAAATTCATAACTGAGAGAACATCAGAATGGATTCAAACATCCATTCCCAAGGAGACAAGTCTATTTATGCTTCTCCCCCTTTTAAGGTTATAATTCTTGTCCAGCTTAAAGGCATGTTAATGCTATCAAATGGTACCAAATATGACAACGTCTTCTTTAAAATATACAGGTAGGAAAAAAAGAAAATATACCTGAAGCACTAAGTTAAAGAAACAAATTGGAAAAAAAATGTGTCCTCATTTGCAACCAACAATCTCTAAGTCTTTTCTTACGATGTGTTTGCCAAACACAATTTAAACTGATAACTTCCAAGTCACAGCTTTCTAAGCCTAAAAATTTTTTAAAAAATTGTAGCCTTCATTTAATGCAGTTCTTTACCAATTGCTATTGCTCAGTAATATATGTTATTGTGTGATTTGAATGTTATAAAAATAAGCTAAAACATACCTTTGAAATTGCAATGCCTTTATATTCCATTTGATAAAAAATGTGAGCAGAGAATGCTTCTAATCCTCATTTGCGCTGTGCTACATTTGATGCTGTTACAAAAAAGAAGTAGCCATTATAAGATATTTTTCTTTTCCTCACATAAAAATAATTCCAATAAATATAATAAATAACTTAATATTTTCTCAAATTGTTTTATTACTAAACAATGTGTGATTTCAATAAAGCTCATATATATATATATTGGTTATTTATATATGCTTCTCATTTAGACTTTATAAGCGTTTTTTGTTAGAAAAGTAATTCTAAAGTTGTAGTAGTTATTGATAAATTAATTAAACTCAAAGGGTATATTAAAACCTATTTTAATTTAGAAAAGGCATATGGTTCAGAAATCCCTTGAGACCTGTTAATAATACATTGTTAGAACTTATTTTAATTTACTGTCTACCAACAATCACAATTAGAATACTATATTAACTTATTCCTCTTTGTGGTAATAATTGTTTGTGTCCATAAAATATGCTATTACATAAACTTTTTTTATATTGTTCATATATTTCATGTCACACATACAACATTTTTAATCCCTTTTTAACAGTACATACAGGAACATATCGTTTTCTGAATAACTTTTACTAAATATATTCCATTATGTCTTTCAGAAAGAAATTGTCAGTTGAAAAAATATATATATTTAATTTACTGGAATTATTAATTACTTTATTATTTTTTTTTTCCTCTTTCATTTTCTTTTTAACATTAAAACATTGTTTCAATATAGATTTGATTCAAATGAATTATTGACTGCAAAAATTAGAGGTTCAACAACTCTTTACATATACACTTAAATACATGTCACATTTGAAATGCTAATTTAAATACATATTTTTTTCAAAATAATTGTTAAAATTATAAAAAAAGTAACTTTTTTTTTTAATAAAAAAAAATTTAAATTTTTAATAAAAATTAAAAATTATTTTTTTAACATTCTGAAAATTTAAAAAAAGCTTAGATCTTGTCCCTTTTTTAAACGATTGTGTCTTTTTCAATTAAAAATGCCATACTCCTTTTCAGACCTAAAATATGGTATGCTGTAAGAATTGTCTTATTTCATTACCTTAATACCTCCCTTGATTAATTTCATTCATATTTCTTATAATGATTCAGAGATTTAGGAGACCAATTTATATTAATTCTACTGTCTTGGTAAAAAAAAAAATTGAAAATTAATCCTCAGTTAACTTTAATTTTTAAAATTTCACTATTAAACCCCCTTTTTGATAAAATCTAAATTTCCCGTTCTTAAGCAATGAAAGAAAAAAACAAATTTTATCACTATCAAATTATCACTTTTATAATAATGAAGACTATATAAATTTAGAAAACTCCCCATTGTGAATTATATTTTATTTCATTTAATACACAATAAGATACCAATGAGTCAACAGTTGCCAGTAATTGTACCTGAACATATATTTTATAATTATAAATTCTTACACATTGATTAAATAGCTGTCATTTATTTTATCAAAAACATTTAAACACATCAGTTTTTAAATCTTTCATAAGCATTTTAAATTCGAAGAAATGCATTTGATCGATTAATTACTTGAATACATAATATAGATTTTACACACCCAATTTCCATCTAGGACATGATAAATGCACTTACTATCTTTTCTAGGAGTGTAATCTGTTAATTTCAGTATCCATCTTTAACAAATATATAACTCCCACTGGAACCCAATAATACTGCAAAAAACATAATAGTGAGATAATTAAAATAGAAAGAAGTGCTCCCTTTCACAAGTCTGAGAATCAACAACAAATATCAAGACAATGTAATTTTTAGCAGTAAACATGGAGGAATGCCAACCGTTTATATACTTTTTTTTATCAGTTATTCAAATTAGAAAACATACCACACACTCTACACAACATTAATCACTCTGTACTAACTATTTTTGTATATTATGTCTTGCATTTTTAATCAATGACATGCAATATCAACCTTTATAAGTATACCCAGTCAAAATGTTTCATCATTTTATATTATCATCAACTGCCCACAATATAGGTACATCATATAATAAACCTTCAGAGCACATGACACGAGGGACTAGGCAATTGATAGAATCCCAGATTCAATAAAATTATTGATACAAAGCAATTCTCCATGCCATCAAGTAGTAGGGTTCCGATTATAATTCCAAAAGTGTAGAAGAAACATTCTTGCCAAACCTATTTCTCCTTAAAAAGAAATGAAGTAAAAACTCTCAATATGCAACCTAGAATTTAGGATTTTTTGTAAAAGTAATAAGATATCTTATCAGTATCCATAACTGCTAGGCCTGTAAATTGATAAAATCATTTGTTTATAAGTATTTATTGTATTTCTCACATAACTAGTACATAACTCATTTCATGAATGAAAGTAAAAATTTACAATAAAATGGAATTTTTACAAGTATCGTTTCTATTATTCTTTTACTTCTATAAACTTATATTGTTAGAATGTTTGAATTATCTTGAATTAAGCTGGGAGAACAGTATATATATATATAATAAAGTTTTCTGTACAGTAAAAATTATCCCCTACAGACTATCATGTAAATATTCAATGTTAATAAAATAAAAAAAAGGTGCTAATTTGATATCGGAGGTAGTATCAAGCGGTTGTTTATGTTCACCAAGATGGGCATAATATTACAATAGGTTACCTTAATTTTTTTATCGTCGTCGATGTTGTTTATGGGGAAAACGTATATTAGAAATAACTTTTATTCATTTTTCCCCCGCTGTAACCCTTTAATTTCAGATGACTTTTTTTAAAAAATTTAACCATTTTCAGTGTAATTTTTCCTATTGTTTGCGTCTTCTGTATAATTCTGGGCTACTTTCGAATATGGATATTTCTAAAATGAGTGAGTACTAGAATTTTTTTTAAAAAAGAATAAGTGTTGTGCTTTTAATTACGATAAATCGTTTATTTTCTTTTTAAAAAATGTTTTTCTTATGTTCTTTGTTCGATGAAAATTTTTTGAAGAACTTGCAGTGAAAAGTTTCATATTGCAAGCTTTCACTATTTTTGTAATTGATATTCTAAATCAATTTTAACATACATTATGTAATATTTTATTCATAATGAAAAAAAATGCAATTATTACTATGTCTAATAATCATATAATATTCGTTATGTATAATTGTTCCTTTTAGCTTTTATTTATAAATATTACTACATATTTTGTTATTTATTTATAATTAATATTGTTATTTATTTATAATTGTTATTTAATTATAATTATTATCTTATTTATAAATATTATCTTATTTATTTATAACTATTTCTGTTGTTTATTTATAACTATTCTTATGTTGTTTATTTATAGTTAGGTATTACGAGTTCTCTTATGCATTATTTTTATTTTTTTACAATTTGACGATTATTCTTTTTAATAATTACTATTTAATTATATGATTATTATTTCTAATAACCGTTATAAAATCGTACTATATGATTATATATAATTACGATAAAATAATATTTTCAGATTATTATATGCTGCTTATAATACTATTATTACTACATATTACTTTTTATTAAATATTATTATTCCTTATTTATTGATCGATCTAGTTTACTATCAATCTCTTATATCCTTTATTTTAAATACATTTCAATGTATTTCAAAACAATTCTTTTAAATTATTGTGTACCATTAAATTACCGCTAGGACGCCATATTGGATTTCAATCCAGCAACAAGCACTGCTTGGCGTGATCCTTATCACGCCAAGCAGAACTTGGCGCAATTACCCCCGTTATCAAATTAGTTCCTTATTTTTTTTAAAATCTTTCATATTTGTGCACTCTTTACAGCAATTTACAGAACTATTAGAAAAAATGTCCTGAACTAATCTTGAATAAAATTCCTAGAAGTAAACATAAAAGTACTTTATACTTTGGGACTTTTTTTTAAAAAGAATTAACCAGTATTTGGGAAATACAGCAAGTCAGGAAAACACCAAGAAATAGTGCAGCCTAAATTCAAAGCTACATGCTACAACATATATGAGGCACACAACTTAACATTTTAATTATATAACAACCTCTTAAATTATGGTTCAGCATATATAATATTACACCTACAAAAAGTACAAATGACAAAAAGTATTTTGGGACTTTAAAAGAGAGTTTTTATCTCCCTTTTTGGTACTTAAGAATTATCACAATACCAACATTCAAGATAACTAGCCAAGTTGGCAAGCCGATTTTGCATGTGTCGTACACGAATTGTACATTTCATATGCATTCCATGTGCTCTGTTTCATATAATGTCATCAATATGGTTACAAAAACGTATAGTACTTTCCTTTATTCATACTTACAGTTCTATCTTTAACCTGTAGCCATTTGTTACTCATTGGGATTCAATGCACTTCACTAGAAATTCAACCAAAAGATATGCAAAAATAATCAGCACCTAAAAAAAACAAACAAAAAATCAGTACCTATTAAGAAAATTAAAGGGATGACATTTAATTAGATTTATATATGATTAAAATATTAACTCTTTATCAAAAGATTTGTGACAAAATTTTGACTATCTCCTCTATAATCATTTTAATTCCAAACTTATATATTGTATGTCACACAAAAATATTTTCATAATCATGGAATCCTTTTGAAATTGGATATTTAAAGTTCAAACATATTTTGTAGGAATTAATTTTTAAAATTAAGCCTGATAAACATTACTAGATAAATTTTGCAAGTTTTAAGCATTTTCATACAGAGGTTTTGTAATCACTTTATCCGTAGAAGTTTTAAGCAATTTGTTTTGAAAAAAAAGGAACTTCCTACATTAACAGATGTTAAGGAAACATTTAGAGTATTAATATATAGGCATCATAAATTATGAAGCTCTTTATTAGTTTAATGTATATATAAAAAAAAAAATTAAGTATTATCTTACTTATCCTCATTTGGTTTTTTATTCTATTCAGGATAGGGAAATGAAGGATGAGAACGATTACACAACATTTTTGTTCTTGAGACACTAATCCCACAAACCAGTAAAATGCGGTATATCATTGTTCTGAAAATTTATTGCAATATATATATATATGTATGTAAAACAACAGTATGATGCATGCAATTTTTAATTAAAAATATTAATCTCATTTAAAAAAGGAATATTAAATCATACAATGCATTACACATTGTACATAGAGAGAAATTAGTTTAAACAAGTTATGAAAAGCATGAAGATACAAACAACTATATAAAAATATCAAAAATAAATTAAGATAACCTAAACACTTAAACCAAAGTTTTTCAATTGACATATAATTTGGATAATTTCATCAAAAAGAGAACCGTACTCATAAAACGTTTCAAATTCAAAAGCGAACCCAAACTTGCTGGAAGTAAGTTGAGGAGTAGCGCGCTTCTATCGTAGTTCTACAGCAATTTATAATGCAAAATGCAATATTTAAATACAGACATTTTAGCATGTTAAAATGAACCAGCGATTTTTTTTTTTTTGACTATTTACTATATTTCTTACAAATTAACAAGTAATATATAAAAAAAATTTCTGTCAATTCCTACTTAGATCAACAAAGAAAAATTTTATTTTATCTACTTTTTATAAGAAATGATAAAGATTTCCTTCCTTTCAGTCTACTGCATCCTGCAATTCTTGGAAGGGGAGACGCTGTGCTTACACTATTTGCTCATCTTTTTAGCTTCTGTATTATATTATTAGATCCAATATTAATCCATTCCCCTCCTCCAGGAGCGGCCATATCAGGGGAAGGATGCTATGCAACAGGGCCCCACGATTGTGGCTCCCAGCATGATAAAAAAATTAAAATAATGTACTCTTGTGCATCTTGTTTCCTTGACAAAATTCCTATAGGAATGTTGTCAATTGCTATATCCTATATTCTCTCCCTCTCGCTACTCATCCCGCGATTTCCACGGACAACGTAGATGTAGCAAAATTTGTGCAACCCATAATTTTCGTGGGTAGGCATTTTTTCCGATTATTTAGCTGTGCAACCCGTGTTGTTCCTGTTTATCTTTTCATTTATGTTTTTGTGTTCATATTTTAGTCAGATATACGTTATAGTGGTTAGCGACGCTGACTGCTTTGCCTTAGGGCCTGGGTTCGAATCCCGGAGAATGCATGGGTGTTTTTAAATGTATAGTGCATTTGCGACAGGGAGGTACTCTAAATAGCCCTCCAGCTGCAAGTCCTCTCCTCAGGTTGACAGAAGGGCAAGAGAAGTGGGAGGCCCATGACCACACATAAGGTGTACTCCCACTGAATTGGGGTGGAACCGTGCCAACCTCCCCACCCCCTATTGTCCCCTATATAATGCTCAAGTAAGCGTACAGGACAGGCGTACATCTAGAGCTTCGCAGCGATGAATTTCGTGACATCACACATAGGTGGCATTAGTAATAACAGCAGCATATATTCATATTTTTCTGATCTAATTCTATATTTTAAAATATAAAAACGGTTTTACAATTTATCTACTATATTTTAACTCAAAAAAGGAGATTTAATATGTAGATTTAAAATACGACATAAAAAATACTCAATTTTTGAACCTACTTTGATAAAGTAACTATGTGGGGAAAGAGTTAAGTGTTATTATTGTAGATCTTTGAATTGTGACAATCTTTTACCCGGGAGTAGGCGCGCACTCGATACTAATGTTATATATGGGTTGCGTGGGGAGACTTTCCTTTCTTACACAGTCCTTTTTGCAATTATTTTTACTGTACACGAATAAGTCTAATGAATAATTTAACAGAGAAAGTAAACTTTTTAAGGACTTTTCAATTTTTCTTTGATAATTTGAGCAAAATATTAATTAAAATGAACCAAGAAGTTTCAAATGTGCGTGACTTTACTAAAGGACGCAAATCAAAGACACTTTTCACTAACATTACAGGAATGTTATTTGCCGGCAAAACTGTCGCATTTTGTTCAAGTTACTGTATTTTTATTGTCCATTGATGATCGATAAATAACATGTTAAACTTTTTCTTGCTTGTGTCTTTTCAAAAGGGTGCAGTGTGTCTTGTTGTGGTACAATTGCCTTTATATTTTCCTTGATGGAGTTCTTTAGGTGGCATTTGAAAATCTGCCTTTCAACTCAAACATTTCAAACTATTTTCTCAAATTTGCTTTCGCTATCATGATTATTATTCATTATTTCAGCAGGCTCTTCCCTTGTTTGATCAGTTTCAACTTCCTTCAATAGAGATCACAGATGAACATTTCTTTTTTATATTCTGCTCATTTACATTTATAAATCATAATAAGTCGTATAACACAAGCACTCAAAATGACTAAATTGTTCACAAGTGAAAAATGTATCATGTCTATAAAAATATTTTGGGAGTCAAAACAAGTCCCTTAAAATTATTAAAAATACGTTTGCACTCCCAAAAAGGAGATATGTGACAAATTCATTTTAGCTCCCATGAAGACTGCCGTATAGGAGGACACTCTGCCAAGGTCATTGGTAACAAATAAACAGTTTTCCCAGAATTAACGATACCGTGAGCCTAGGGTGACTCTCTAAACCGTGGTCCGCTCCCAGATTAAAATGTTTATAAAACAAAACCACTATTTAAGAACAATTCGGATACTGACTTTGAAAATTTATAAAACATTTAAAACGAATATTTTATTTTTTAAAATAAAAGCTTAATTCAAACACCCAAAAAGTTAAGTGGTTAAAATAACTTGTGCATAGATAACGGAAAATGTTAAAAAAAGAAATATGTTTTTCTTAAACTGTATTTTTTCCGAGATTAGTGGATCTCATATAAACCTAGCCCCTTACTTTAGCAGTAAAAAAATCAAAACATTTTTGCTTCGCATGGAAATATGTGTACATTTACATATATAGAGGAGTTTCTGAATATTTAATTAGTGCAAATAAAATATATCTAATTGAGAGAGATGGATCTGCTGCAAAATCTTCTAATGTAATTTATCGAGTAAATTTCCTTTAAATTTATAAAAATGTATTACCTTTCATTTATAATCCATTTTAATTAATAACTTTGCCTTCTGCTATAATGACAAAATGTTAGTTTCAAAACTAATTGTAAGAATAAAGTTTTATTTCGAATCGTTTGATGAAAAAATTCTCCTTTGAAGAATAGAAAACAAATTTTAAACAAGTTTTATACTTAAAAGGAACAGTTAAAATATTTCTTAAGTTCAATTCTTAGTCCTAACGTATATTCTATCGGAAAAGATTATTATTGAATACACAAACTTTT